>JACEVL010000501.1:1387500-1505000 GCA_020284085.1 Aporrectodea caliginosa
GGGATTCCGATCTCGGCTGTTAGGGGGCCATAGTGTTGGAATTATGAAGTCAGGAGTTTCATTCGTCAGAAGTGCAACCGTTTCTCGAGCTCTGTGCACTGGAGCATCATCTTGTTGGAAAATGTAAAATTCAGAGAATTATCGAATTTCAGGTAGAAGGTCTTCCATGAGTAAAACATCTCTGTAGTATTGGCCGTTGATATTTAACCCCGGTTCAACGAAGTGAATTGACGTGCGCCCCAGAGAAGAAACACCGACTGACACCATCAGGGATTTGCTAAACGTCGGACGTGTGCGTAAAAGGCGGTCGGCTGCAATATCACTCTTTCGAGTTCCAGCTGCTACATACAGACGATAATTTTGAGCATTGCTAGGAGAAGCAACTGTGAATAATTTTTCGTCAGTAAACCAGATGAAATGCACTAGGCTAGCTGGGTAGCGACTCAACAAAAGGCGACTGCGGTGCGTGAATGGCGCAAGCGACTTCGCGCATGCGTAGAAGCTGAAGGCGGACAGTTTGAGTCCAAATTGTAATTTTTTTTACATTGCCTGCTATTTAGCTATAAATTTCATGAATTTCATTGACATTGTTTGAATATTGTTAAAAATAATAACGATTTTGTAGGGGCTTCCTTTTTTATGCCTCACGGTGTATATATATTATATATATTATGGCTGGTACTGAATAAAAATATTTTAATCGATTAATTTTGTGGCCAGCTTCGACTTCTTCATCTGCATTCACCTTAACTGCAAAATGATCGCTTAATTTTCCAATCAAACGTTTCTCATTATCACATTAACATAATTAATCAATTAAACTTTCAATCGATTCATTTTAAAATCCGCAACCCATATATGTATATATTATTTATATAGCCCAGACATACAGAGAGAGACTGAGACAGACTGAGAGACAGACTGATAGACAGACTTACAGACATACAGAGTCAGAGAGACAGAGACAGAGAGAGAGAAATAGAGAGACAGAGAGAGAGAGAGAGAGAGAAATAGAGAGAGAGAGAGACAGAGAGAGAAATAGAGAGACAGAGAGAGAGAAATAGAGAGAGAGAGAGAGAGAGAGAGAGAGAAATAGAGAGAGATGAGAGAGAACAGAGAGAGAAATAGAGAGAGAGAGAGAGAGAGAGAAGAAATAGAGACAGAGAGAGAGAGAGAGAGAAATAGAGAGACAGAGACAGAAATAGAGAGACAGAGAGAGAGAGAGACAGAGACAGAGAGAAAATAGCCTATATAATTATATATATATATATACATATATAATTTATATATATATATACAGGTATGCGTAGGTAGATAAATTGGTAGGTTGGTAGGTCGGTCGGTAGGTAGGTAGGTAGTCAGAAAGGTATAAAAGGTAAGTAGGCAGGTAGGTAAATGGGTGGTAGGTAAATAGGTGGGTAAATGGGTAGATGGTATGCCTGCCTATCTACCTACCTACCACCTATTTACCTATTTAGGTCGGTAAGTAAGTAGGTATAATGGGTAGGTATGCAAATAGGTAGTTCGCTAGGTAGGTACGTATAATAGTAGGTACGTATGTATAATAGGTAGGTATATGTCAACACTTCGTGAGTTACCAAAAATGTGTTGCATTAAGTGTTACATGTTTGCATACATTAGCGTGTGCATTTACGCAAGTATACATACAATCATGCATGCATACAAACATACATACAAACGTATAACTGTACACACATACACATGTACATACATACATACATATATACATATGTATATACGTACAGAATTTACAGATATATATGCATACGCTTACACATATTTATATACATAACCATAGCCATAAATTTATTGCTCCAAACATTGACAAAGTAAATTTCGTTTTTACAAAAAGCTCTGTTGGTCGCAAAAGGGAACCCAGAAGGGACCAGAGTCCCGCTGGTTAGGGCCAACTATAACATAGTCTGTTGCTAGATGGTTAACAGAGGTTATCTACATACATACATTATGTATGTGTATGATACATACATACATACATACATACACACATACACACAGAGTGGTATTAAAACATACAGATCGGTGTAAACCTATTTATAATCCGTTGATAGATGGACCGATAGTATGCGTGCCAGCCCATCGGAAAGAGGTGTTTGTTGGAACGAATCCAGGCGCCACGAAAATAGAGGCACTTGGCCCAGGGCCATCAAACCCAGGGCCACGCCGTTTTCAGGGCGGACATAACTGGAACAAGGAGCCTCTGAGGAGGTCTGTTGTTTGTAAGCAAGTCAAGAAATCGGTTAATGCCTAAGCTACGACTTGTTTGACCCTATTTGACCTCGTCCTATACGATCCTCGCGATAAACCATCGCTTATAAGAAAGCTTTAACGCATACACACATAGTACATGAACACGTGTATGTGATCATTGGTTCATTCAATCGTTTTGTCTTATTGTAAGTTGGTATACATGCATGCATGCATTCATATATGTATGTATGTATGTATTTATGTATGTATTGAAGTATGTATGTATGCATGCATTGAATTATGTATTAAAGTATGTATGTATGTATTGAAGTATGTATGTATGTAATGTAACAAAACATTTATAAAGCGCCACTTAAGAGTCTCTCAGAAGCGCTCAACACGTGGCCATCAAACAGCTGAAAAGTGCGTCTTTAAGAGTTTAGAGATATTAGCCGCGTGCAGCACGAACAGAGGGTGGAAGAGCGTTCCAGATGCATGTACTGAAGTATTTATTGAAGTATGTAATGAAGTATACTGATTAAAGTATGTATTGAAGTATGTATGTATGCATGTATGTATGTATGTATGTATGTATGTATGTATGTATGTATGTATGTATGTATGTATGTATGTATGTATGTATGTATGTACACGTATATATATATGTATGTATGTATGTATGTATGTATGCATTCATGCATGCATGCATGTATGTATGTAAGTATGCATGTATATATGTATGTATAATATAATAACTGTATATAATAATATATTATTGTGTGAAAATTGGTTGAAATAAAAAAAACTTGACTTGATCAGCCATAGCACAAAGTATTATATATATGTGTGTGTATTTGTGTGTGTGTGTGTGTGTGTGTGTCTGTGTGTGTGCGCACCAGATAATCATCCATAATATGTTTTCGGCACGATTCCAGGAGCATATAATGAGGATCTGATGATGCATCGTCAAAGCAGTCCTTACTGTGAACCCAGACACAAAGGGTTTGCCGAAACCATCGCTGACTGTCCCTCCCTGGCACGTTCCCCTTCCCTTCTCCTGTAGGGCCGACGACTCTTGGCACAAGAACCTATATGATTTATTTAGATATGAATTCATATAAAAATTAATATTTATGTCTATGTAATGATGGCCTGTATAATAATAGCCTCAGGTGCGTGCATTGCATGGTCCCACTTAGTCAGTGCTTGTAGGTCGTGCAGCTTCCAGCGGGGTGGACAGGTCCGGGCGAACATCCACATATACACAGACTATAGCAGTTAAACAATCCGACCCATTGCCTGCCTGCCTGTCTGTCTCTCTCTCTGTCTGTCTTCGACCCATTCAATATCTCTCTCCAGTCTCTCTGTCTGTCTCTGTCTGTCTGTATGTCTCTGTCTGTCTGTCTGTCTCTGTCTGTCTGTCTCTGTCTCTCTGTCTCTCTCTCTCTGTCTCTGTCTGTCTGTCTGTCTGTCTGTCTGTCTGTCTCTCTCTCTCAATCTCTGTCTGTCTTTCTCCCCAGTATGTCTCGCAAACTCCGTCTGTCTGTCTGTCCCTCTCTTTCCAATATGTCTCTCAAACTCTGTCTGTCTATCTGTCTGTCTATCTGTCTGTCTATCTGTCTGTCTATCTGTCTGTCTGTCTGTCTGTCTGTCTCTCTTCAATTTCTCTTCTAATCTCTGTCTATGTCTTTGTGTTTTTCACCGTCCATATGTTCATCCGTCCGTCTGTCCGTTTGCCTATGCCTCCATCTTTTTCAGAGTAGCAACCTTTGTTGCAGCTCTGATGTTTCCCGTTGATAGGTTAACTCATCCAGCGAGACTCTCCTGTTGCTGCAACCATCCCACAGCGCTAGTGATGTCCAACCGACGAGTCGCTCTGCAGCATCAAAAAAATTGTTTCGGCTTAACGACACTTTTTCATATCGAAGATGATTAGTGTCGGAGGCAGAAAGCAACCTCGTACTCCACGTTTAAATTGCGACCGAGCCACCCGCAGTAAAGATCCGAGAAATTAATCTCTGATAAACCGACCCGACCGGGAAGCGAACCCGGGGCGCCGGCGTGACGAGCAAGCTACCAGCCCACTCGACCACCAAGGATCTCTCTGCAGCATCAATGAAAGAGAACCTTTTTATAACTAACCGCATCCGTAGCAGCTGATGATGGGCTGCAGCATCTTCCGGAGGGAGAGAGACACAGACAGAGAGAGAGAGAGAGAGAGAGGAGAGAGAGAGAGAGAGAGAGAGACAGACAGAGAGACAGAGAGCAAGAGAGAGAGAGAGAGAGAGAGACTGAGTGCAGAGGCGGCTGCAGATGTTGCTTCCTGCCGCTCAGCATCCTTAAGATGAACTGTAGAAAGTTCAGTGGGAGCAATACACTTTCACACGAGATAAAAGCTACACTTAAGTATGTCCGTTTGTATGTATACATGTATCTGTAAGTGTGTGTATGTATACCTGTATCCTTGCATGTATGTCTGTGGGTATGTGTATGTATGTCTGTAGGTATGTGTGTATGTATGTAGGTATGTGTATCTATGTCTGTAGATATGCCCGATAGAGCATTGGATAACATCTGGCGTAGAGAGCGAGAGGTACCGAGTTCGAGCCCCCGTTGGGCGGATATGCTTTTGTAGGCTGCTATTAGCGCCGTTGTATTGCAGGCTGTCTGTTCTGTTAGTAGTTAAGATTTAAATTGCATAACATGTAAATGTACAGCGCAGTGCGTTTGTCAGGCGCTTATTAAAGAAAAGATATTATATATATTATTATATTATTATTATTGTTATCTATGTCTGTAGGTATGTGTATCTATGTCTGTAGGTTTGTGTATGTATAAAATTATCTGTAGGTATGTACTATGTATGTCTGTAGGCATGTGTATGTATTTGTATATATCTGTGGGTATGTGTATGTATATCTGTGGGATATAATATTATGTGTATGTATGTCTGTGGATATGTGGATGCATGTATGCAGGTATACATGTAGGTCCCCCTATATCTGTAGATTATGTGTCTGTGGTCACGTGAATGTATGTCTGTAGGGTTGTGCATGTATCTCTGTAGGTTTGTGTGAATATCTCTGTTGGTATGTGTATCCATGTCTGTAGGTATGTGTATGTATATCTGTAAGTATGTGTATGCACGTCTGTAGGTATGTATATGTATGTCTCTAGGTTTGTGTATGCATATCTGTAAGTCTGTGTGCGTATGTCTGTGTATTTCGACTGATGTTAAAAAAAGGATGACGTCCTTACAATACACAGTTTCCAAGTGATGCTTAAACCTTTCGTGTTTACAAAGTCTGCAGAGTTCTGGTTTTTCTTTTTTTTCCATTACTCACGAAACAATGATACCAGCTCTGTTCTAGCATAATGAGGTCGTTACAAGAGCCTCCGAGACCATAGTTTAATTGTGGGGCTACTTGCAAATGTCTGCTGAATACTGATGATGATGCATAATACGATGACGTAAGGCGGACCTTAGGTATCAATACACGATGACGTAATGATGATAATGTAATCAAGTAACATGATGACGTAATGAGGATCTCAGGTATCTAAACATAATCTGGTGATGGTCCACCCAAACCAAACTCATGACTTGGCCGTCTTCATATTATATAAAACAACAGTGATGATGACAAAGACGATCCTATCCACTCTAATGTATACTCTATAGTGACGTAATCGTAATCGTAATCAAGCATTTATATAGCGCCACTCAAAAACAGAGGCGCTCCCGACCCAGGCCAGTCTCTTCACTGGTAAAGGGAGGTTTTCAGGCGCTGCGGAACTGGTCAAAAGAAATAGAAAAAAAGGTCAGTCCTGAGGGACTGAGGTAACAGACATCCATTCACAGACGTAACCATAATACATCAAGCATCGATGATTTTAACGGTGGTGATGACGACAAAGATGATGATGGTGATTGTTATCATTATTATTATTGTTGTCATTGTTATTACTACTGAATATTAATATTAATATCTATAATTATTAATATTAATGTTAATAAAATAATAATAATTATTCTAGCAGCCTCTGGACATTTTTGGGACACCTGAGGGATTCTTGATACCTATGGTAACAAATTATAATAATACCCGCTAATAATAATAATAATAATAATAATAATAATAATAATAATAATAATAAAAACAATATTGATATTAATTTCCAAAATAGTTAATATTCAAGTCCGTGAGGGATCCTGTATACCTCGGGGCATAAAAAATAAATAAAATTAAAAAATATTGATAATAAGAACAATATTGACAGTAATAATAACAAATAATAACAACAATATATGTGTATAACATGTTTGTGCTTCTGTAATATGTTCGTCTTTCATCAATGGATGCTGTATACATAGTTAATCATTATTTATTTAATTAACTAAATTAACCAAAACAAATGAATCCGGCCCCACCCTCCACCAATCTCTGACCACACCCCCAGGGCGTAACCACTACCGCAACCACTCTACCCACACCGCAGGGTTACCGCCCGATGTTTACCCATTATACCGTTACCGCCATTTTTCAAAATCCTCCTCCCCAACCCGCTAAATTACCGCCGTAACAGTTAGAGCGTCACTCTCTAACGTCTCTTTCAACGTGTAACCGTTTTCCTATTCATTAAACTGTATACAGTCTGAGACACGTCAACGTGGATAGAGTCAACAGGGCCTAGAGTTGCAGCTCAAGGTTTGAAATTCTATAGCAATACATCCAACAAAGACTGATTTACAACCAAGACTTCTTTTCTTCTTTTCAGGCCTCGACAGAAACAGCCGAACAGAAATGGATGGATGGATGGCTGTCCGTCTAAATATACGAGCCATGCGTCACACGCTGTATACGAGAGCGTACGGCTACGTATACGCAGACGTATTTTTATGACGCACGTAGTATATTTTTATCCCCGGTCCATATTGCAGTTGCTGTCAATGTATATATATATATATATATATATATGTATATATGTATATATATATATATTTATATGTATTTCTTTAAGTATATGTATACCGCCCCCTGTGCATATATATATATATCTATATATATATATATATTTAAAGAAATACATATAAATACGTATACTTAAAAAAATATATATATATATATATAATTATGCACAGCGGGCGGTATACATATATATACTTAAAGAAATACGTAAGTTACATATAGAAGAAAAGAAGAGCAGTCTCTTAAGATAGCCCTGACCCAGGCTGACTGAGGCAGCAGTGGGTATGAAGTGTTAGCGACTTCAATTTCTTAGCCTCGGTATATGACAGCGGGTGGCCTGTGCTCTGTCTCTCGCCATCGTATCTTCCCACTGACAGTGTACGGTCAGTGTACTCATTATAGCTTAGCTGGCTGTGGGGGCGCAGATGGTGCAGAAATCTCGAACCAAATGGCTGCCCTACACATATAAAATACATATATATATATATATATATATATATATATATATATATATATACCAGCAAACAGCCTAAGTGGTATATGCATTCATAAAACCATGCGTCATTTACTCTAGGCGTATATCGATGTATCTCTACATTGAGGGGTATAAATATGTATAAATAATATATACTAATGCACGGTGAATGGTATAAATTCATGCATACATATATAATCACAGTGAGCTATATAAACGTTTTTATATATGAACGTATGCACTGTGAGTAAAGTGTACTATTTGCGCGTAAGTGTTTATTGGACATGTGCTCCCTGCAGCCTGTATATGTCATAAACGGTTTCGTGCAGAGTCCGAAATACCCAAACAGTCATCGTACACCACAAACAGATCCTCAGACCCACACACGCAAACACGCACACATAGAAGCAGGCATACAAGGGCAGAGACCGTGTCCAGAGGAACCCAGCCCTTTGAAAACACGCCACGCGCAAATACACGATCGTATACGCTTAAGAATCTGCAACTATTGGCAAGGTGCCACGACAGACAGACGGTTTGAATTATACGTATGTACATGTAGAACGATATATTGCAAAATATGGTTATCAAAGAGACAAATTACTCGAAAAATATGCACATTTATGCCTATTATATTCTCAGTATGGATATATATATATATATATATATATATATAAGAATGGATATATATGTATATATAAATATTCGTTATGGATAAAATAATTATATATATTCTTTGGTGCATTTTATTTGTGTGCACGTGCACGCTTGTGCTTGTATATGCATGTATGTATGTATGTATTTATGTATGTATGTATGTATGTATGTATGTATGTATGTATGTATGTATGTATGTATGTATGTATGTATGTATGTATGTATGTATGTATGTATGTATGCATGTATGTATCATAATGTATGTATGTATATACAGTGTATGCATGTAGGTATGTATTTGCGTGCGTGTATGTGTGCATGCGTGCGTGTGTATGTGTGTGTGTGTGGATGCTTAGCGATTTTTCAGTTTTAAGTATATATATATACATATATATATATGACCTCGCAAATGTATATATATATACATATATATGTACATTTATGTATATCTTATCAGTATGAACATGTACGTCTTTATGCGTTTGCGCCTTAGGCCTGTTCTAAAGGCCTGCCTTTGAGTCGCCCCTCCTGCTGCGCGTCTCTGCAAGCCCTACGCCAGCCGCGTATTGTCGGGGGCGAGCGAGAGAGAGAGAGAGAGCGCTGGGTGAAGGCGCCCGGTTCATTTCAATCTATCGCTGCACGAAGCATTCAGAGCCTGTGCAGCGCTTGTTGTCAGCAGACGCGGCTCTGAGCGTTCGTCTGTTTGTACGCTCTCTTCGTTTAGGAGGACTGCTGCCCTCAACTCAGGTTTGAATCTATTGTCGATATATAGGCTGGGCTAATACAGGTGAAAATCTACCTGTGGTCGAAGGATTAACTGCTGTTGTTGTGGATGTGGTGGTGGTGTAGCTTTTGATTGGCTTTGTGAAGAGGTGAGCGAGCTTTCTCTGTGGCCGGTTCGAAACGTTGGAACTGACCTCGCAGTTGTGTGTGCGGTGGTTGCTCAATGTCATTCGGGGATGAATTTATGATTCATATGTTTCGAATTGCTTGAACGTCGTGTGGCCTGACTTCCGGTCTCTCTGACCTCCTGGATTTTGACCTGGATTCTCTGAAGGATTACGGTTTTTGAGACTACCTGAGACGCTCATCGAGTCATTCATTCGTTCACTCCGAGAATTTATATAGCGCGTTTTCAAGAGATGGATTGATGGCTTGTGCATTCGCCTATGATAAGTGATTAGAAGTGATTAGAATAGAATAACAATTACTGTCGTTGTTGTGGTTGTTGCTGTTGTGGCCGTAGTCGTTGTTGTTATAGTCGCTATCGTTGTCGTTGTTGTAGTCGTTGTCGTCGCTGTCGTTGTTGTTATTGTTGCTGTAGTCGTAGTCGTCGTTGTTATAGTAATCGCTGTCATTGTTGTCGTTGTTGTTGTAGTCGTTGTTGTTATTGTAGTCGTTATTGGAGTCGTTGCTGTTGCAGTAGTTGTTGTAGTCGTTGTGGTAGTCGTTGTCGTTGTTGTAGTAGTATTAGTAGTTGGTGGTGGTGGCAGCGGTACAGCGCTGTTAGGGACACGAGCGTCGGTTTATGAGGGGCGTAACCACCGATGACCACGATAAACAATATGGCCGCCACAGACACGGATAGAATAGAGCGCTGCGACATTCCACAGTCCACTGCTTCCACTCGAGGAAGTTAGTAAGTAATGGTCACCCTCTGTTCCGTGACGATGACGATGATTTTGATGACAATGATACCAGAAACGGACTGGGACCATTTTGGGGCCTTGCCATTTAAACCGTGCAAGGGCCCCGGGCCCAATCTGGCCCATAAAAGACAGCATCAGACGAATTAATTTATTTCGTGTATATCCTGCATATAATAAAAAAAATAATAGAAATAATATATAGCAATAACGTAAAGGCCTAATAATGAAAGGCCTCAAAGGTTGCTGTTATTGTTTTTAAGTGTCGTTTAATATACTCTTTGATTGAAAATCAATACATCGACTGAGGCGACATCATAGGCAATGGTAGTTTAATGATCGCTTTGGGAGTTTGCATGCTTAGAATATTTGTGTATTGATGTATAATTAAGTCCTTTATGCCCTAGGGACCACGCCCTCTGAAACCAGAGGGGCCCATGTGCCACGGCCCAGGGGACACTGGCCTGTCCGCCACTGGATGAAGAAGAAGAAGAAGAATAGCAGTCCCTTAAGCTAGCCTTGAGGCAGCCATGGGTATGAAGTGTTAGCGACTTCATTTTCTTAGCCTCGCCATACGAGGGCGGGTGGCCATTCCTCTCCTTCACCGTCTCATCTTCCCACCGACAGTGTACGGTCGGTGTAGTCATTATAGCTGAGTTGGCTAGGGGTGCTGGCGGAACAGCAAACTTTCTGCTCTGGCGGGGATTTGAACCCCGACCTCTCGATTGACAGTACAGCGCGCTAACCACTACGCTATCGAGCACCGCCAATGGATGGACAGTTGGACACCCTTAAATGCAAATGTAAATGAATATCTTTGAAATATCTCGGCGCCACACAAAAGCCACGTCAGGCAGACCAGCTTATTAACCGGCGCCATGTCATATAAAGTCCGCAATAACCAAGTCGTTTGGTCCGTTCTGGTGCCAGGTCAGAATCCGGGGAGGTCAAGCCGATGAGACAGCATGATGCTCTGCAGTGGCGAACCCACTCTTCCCCTCACCTCCCTCTCGTTTCAACTGTAAAAACATCATCCACCTTGCTATCTGACTGTCTGCCTGCCTGACCCCTGGAACCGATTTCACCCTACCCTCACCTAGCGATTATGCTTTGACTAAGCGCCTGTGAATAAGCTGGTTCCCGCGGCTTACGTGTTTTTGGCACTGTAGAAAGCTCGAGATTACGATTAAGATAAGGATCGGTGATCATAGTGGTCGTGTGGTGGTGAAGGTTTAGTTTAGTCGAAGGGATCTGTAGTAGTAGTAGCAGCAGTAGCATCAGTAGCAGTAGCAGTCGCAGCAGTCAAAGTAGTAGTAGCGTCGCCCTCCTCCATCCAGGTTTTGGACTGGCACTGCCAGAGTACGAGCAGTGGCTGAGTTGAAGGGATCTGTGAGAAACTTGGAACTTTAAGAACTGGGGTAGACCATGGCTGCCTGTGCCCTAGATCATTGGAATGTTGATCAACGGCGCCCTTACCGACTGACTGAACCCTGTTAGTTGGGGTGTGGGGCGTGGGGCAACCCGTAAACGTGGAGCCCAGATGCCAGTCTACCCGTTACCCATCGGGGGCAAAGGTGGCGCCTTAAGTCTTTCTACACGCCAGAACGTAAATTGATCCCGCAGCTGCAGGAAGGCTTCGTGTTTTTGGGCAGAGCTTCAGTCGCTATGAATAGCTATGGGAAAAGATGCCTTTATAAAAGAGAGGAATTAATTAGAGGAAAACTAAATGAAAATCTGCAGAAACGAATGATCAAGTCTATTCATTCATTCAAGTATTTATATAGCACCTCTTAAAGGAAACTACTCGCTGCGTAGGGACCCTGGGCAAGTCCTTCACTCGCCTTAAATTGCTCATGCGCTTCGGTGTGAAACTCCGATTCAGTGTCCGCGCTGTAAGTCGGGAGCTGCGCTCTGAGTAGAACTTTAGAAGTTTGGAGATTACGATTACGATTACGATTAGCACCTCTTCAAGGAAACTACTCAGAGGTGCTCCCGACTCCAGCAGAGTCGAAAAGAACAGTTTTCAAGCGCTTGTAGAATGTGTCAGAGAGTGACTTACGGAACAGATGCAGCTCAGGATTCAGGAAGGAGGCCATTGATATGAAGTGTGTTGTTATACGGATGGGAAACATGG
Organism: Aporrectodea caliginosa; assembly: GCA_020284085.1. Classification (NCBI taxonomy): domain Eukaryota; kingdom Metazoa; phylum Annelida; class Clitellata; order Crassiclitellata; family Lumbricidae; genus Aporrectodea; species Aporrectodea caliginosa. The sequence continues at coordinate 1,399,612 of JACEVL010000501.1, forward strand.
ACCATGAGGAAGGAAGATATCAGAAGATTGGAGGCCTTGGAGATGTGGATAATTATGGCGAAGGATGGAGAGAGTCAGCTGGATGGAACGCAGGGCAAATGAAGAAATATTACAAATGGTGAACGAAAAAAAGATCCCTGATAGGAATAATCAGAAGCCGACAGAGAAAATGATTGGGCCACATAATGAGGGGAGACTCCCTCCTAAGAATTATAATTAAGGTGAGGATGGAGGGTAAGAAGACACGAGGAAGACCGAGAGTGACGTTGTTGGACTGGATGATGGAGAAGGATTACAGCAAGCTGAATGAGAGAGCCAGACAACGTGACGAATGGCGACATTGGACGTACGAACCTGCCTAGGAAGGCAGAGACACAAAAGAACTAGAATCTTCACTCGCATCCCATATGGCAGTGTATCCCTTCTCAGTACAGGGTTCGACCCCAAAATGATCAGAAATGTAGATCTAATAACTCCGAAACTATATCCGCAATGCCATTAGTGCTAAGTTGTGCCAGTCTAAAGCCTTGAAAACGAAGGAGGGCGACTGCAGCGGTCCTTGTAGCCATAAGATGTTGTTTAACACTGGAACTACTGCAAACAGAACCTATAATCTTATCTAATCGAATGATTTCATCCGCTCGGCGCGGCACGCGCATGCTTGATACAGACATAGTTCTTTATACACAAATGCTTCTGTTTAGCGAGACTCCTGTATATATAAATATAAATAAATAAATAAATATATATATATAAAGCTTATTACTACTACTACTATTACTATTACTATTACTACTACTACTACTGCTGCTGCTGCTGCTGCTGCTGCTGCTGCTGCTGCTGCTGCTGCTGCTGCTACTACTACTACTACTACTACTACTACTACTACTACTACTACTACTACTACTACTACTACTACTACTACTACTACTACCACTACCACTATCACTATCACTCATCACTATCACTACCACCACCACCACCACCACCACCACCACTATTATTTTTATTATTTAAAATAAATGTTTAATAATAATAATAATAATAAAAATTATTTTCTAGTAAATGCAATTAGGAATGTTGTGTATTGCGTATTTGGGTCACGTAAAGCGTTGGAGATCCTCTTGAAATGTAGTGTTGCATTAGTGTCAGCATGAAGTGTCACTTGTTCGCTTTCTTTAACGCTATTCATGCAGGCACGATCAACTCAGATACTGTATACAGGACACCGTTAGTGATCCCACTCAACTGGTATTTACAGTGTACCCAGTATTTAACCGCGTCCCACACTGTCACATAACATGGCAATTAATAAGATAGCATCTTATAACATATAGCATCTCGTAACTACATAACATCGCCTAACATAAGATCTTGTAACAACATCTTGCAAATTAACTAGTTGTAACCTAATGTCGTATCGTATGACATCTTGTAAGTTGTAACTAGGCCTACCATTATTACAGTATCGGGTCGGGAGCGCCTCTGTGTAGTTATCTTGAATGGGTGCTATATAAATTCCATAGATAGATAGATAGGTAGATAGATAGATTTCGTAACATAACATGACATCAGTGGCGTAACGAGGGGCAGGGGGCGGCCGCGCCCGGGCGCAGGGCAGGGGGGCGCAAAATTAGGCTTTAGAGAATTTTTTTAAAAGAAATTAGGCAAGAATAGCTAAAAAGTAAAAAGTAACTATTATAGATGAGTCTTGCAGGGACGCGGGCGCAGGGGGGGGCACAAAATGAGGCTTCTGAAAGACGGAAAAGCAAAAAAAAAAAAAAAAGTCATCAGAATTTTGGCAGAAGTAAGAAAAAATTTTGGGGAAATTCTTGCCCCCGGGCGCACGAACCCCTAGTTACGCCACTGCATGACATTATGTCTTGTAGTATAACAACTCGTAATATGACATCTTGTAACGACATTTAATATTGTATTGCAGGCTGTCTGTTCTGTTAGTAGTTAAGATTTATGTCTTCTGTCATTTGTGTTCTTGTGAATTGTTTCAATTGCATAACTGTACACTGTAACCGGTTGCGGTTTGTCAACCGGATTGTTTCAATAAAGAATATTATTATTATTATTTCCTAAACATAGCATCTTCTAACAGACGTGCGTCTTGTTACGTAACATCCCGTAACATAGCATTTGTAAACAATGCAGGGAACCTGTAACAACCTGCTATCGAACTCTAGCTCTGAAATAGGCTTATATGCCTTTTATCTGTTTCTTTAGCTAGCTGCCGTTGCCGCTCTTACTACCTGCTATTTGACAACTTAAGTTACCTCTTATCGTATCCTTATATTCTGTTTGCTTACCACTCCGCTCTTCAAACAGACTTGATCTTCTAGTTTCTCATACTAGAACAGCTATGGCTCAGTTTCGGTCCTTCACCTCAATTTAGAATGCGTTGTCTCCATTTATTCGCTCTCAAATTCTAGCTGGTAACCCCTCCTCTCTGCTTTTCTGAAAACCGATTTCTTCTATCGTGGCCTCGCGCACTGGGAGCGCCTCCGAACTGTTCATTCTACTAGAGGCACTTTATAAATGTGTTGAATACAATACAATACAATGTATGTTAGCCTTCTCGTTACTCTGTGAAACTGAGAAATCGCGGAGATTTACATCACATCACATTACATTGCATCGCATTCCTTCACATCACATTGCATCATATAACATCACGTCACATCACATCACATTATAGTCACATTACATCACTCCATCACATCACATGTCACATTACATCGCATCACATCACAGTATAGTGTTACATGTTGCCTTTCCAGATGTGAGATAGACGATGGGTAATCGTCAGGGTCGGAAATCATCGGAAAAGGGGAACTCGGAACAAGACGGCCAGGGCGTGGAAAGGTCAGGGTCGAAACGGGGAAGTGGCCGGAAGAAGAAAAAGGAACCGGAAAAGACCGGAAAGAATGACGTCGTCGACTCCAACCAGAAGAACAAGACCAAGAACGCTTCCGTCGTAGCCAAGAAGCCCGACGGGAAACCGGAAGTAAAGAACGCCGTCGATGGAGGACTGGACGCGTCGAAGAGGCCGAAGATGGGCCGACTGTCGGGGTCCTTCGCGGCCGGGGACACTCGAACGGCCAGGAACCAGAATTTCCCCGCACTGGACGATAAGGGACCCAGCGGCGGAGGTCCGGCGAAGTCCGCCGAGGTGAAGATCTACCGGTCGTACACGACCTTGAACACGGAGCCCCCGCGGCTGTCGATGTTCGACGGACAGCCGAGCCTTGCCAACGTGAAGATCTACCGGCGAGCCCCAGAGGCCATCCTGTCCCCCAGCAGCAGGGCAGCGTCTCTCCCGCGGGGGTTCGGACGGACCTCAAGAAGCGCCTTCACTGAACCTACCATCCCCAGGGGGACGGTGGCAGCTGCTCCGAGCAATGGATCGGCCAGGGGGAGAGGTTTCTCGACGGACTGGGACGATAAGAGGATGTCGGCCCCTGCCGTGCGGTCGGCCACCATGCCGCGTCTGCACAACAGCTTTTCGGCGATGTCTTCCGCCCCTGGGGGCTACAGAGGTGGGTGGACTTCGTGTGATGGGAAGGGAATTCACCAGATTCAGTGGCTGCTTCAGAGTCTGAGTGAGCGAGTGTATGAGTGGGTCAGTGAGTGAGTGAATGAGTGGGTCAGTGATTGAATGAGTGGGTCAGTGATTGATTGAGTGGGTCAGTGATTGAATGAGTGGGTCAGTGAGTAAGTGAGTGGGTCAGTGAGTGAGTGGGTTAGTGAGTGGGACAGTGAGCGAGTGAATGAGTGAGTCAGTGAATGGGTCAGTGAATGAGTGAGTGGGTCAGTGATTGAGTCGGTTTAAAGATTAAATTTATTCATTGATTATAATTTTGTTCAGCCATTCACTTACTAATTAATTCCTTGAATCTTTGATTAATCAATTCATTTATTTAAGATTTAATTAAACATCGGACAAAATAATATACCAGACTGTTGTAATTATTTCTTTCCTAGTTAAAACCGACGATTTTCCGGACACTGCGAGCATCCAGCGCAAACTGAAGCAGTTCGAGAGCTCACTCGTTCGTAGCATCTTGGTAAAGTTTTCGAGGCTGAGCGCAGAGGACCAGTTGTTGACGGTCCCTGTGGTCATCCGCGTGGGCCGACCCAACCAGGTCCTCACCCTCCGCGACTACCTGGACTACCCCAACACCATCCCGGACGACGTCGTCGATCGCAGCTCAGCCACCGGCGAATACGTCCTCTGCATCCCGCCCGCCATGTTCACCGGAATGGCCCACTTCCGGCGCGAACGAAGCGCCGATCGCGCCCATTGGCCGACGCTGGCACGTGACGTGGTCACGTGCGTGACGGCCGAGGCGGCGGCCGAGATCTCGCGCATGTTCGAATACCAGGTGGCGCTGCTGACGGGCGAGACTTCCATCGGGTTGCTGGCTGAGCATTGCGCAGAGCGCATCATGGCCTTCGTCCTTGGGGATCTCCAGGCCCCGCGCTTCGACTGTAACACCGTCGTGCAGGGCGCCGTGAGGGGCAAACGGCCCGTGAACCCACAGAACCCCGCGGCGCAGTCCCCGCTCTTCATTTCCGTCATCATCGGAATGAAGGAGATCAAGTGGAATTTGTTCGAGGTCTTCGACAAACCAGGTCTGCGCAAGGCTGTTCTCTTGGTTCACGACTCCGTCCCAGCCCCTGGAGACGACGACCGCTGCCCCTGGAAGTTCTACACGACCGCCTCGGCCGACCCGATGCTGTACGGCTACCGTGGCCAGATGGTAGAATGGGACTTCCTCCAGGGTTGCTACCGTCTCAACCCCTACGACGAGGCCTCCTTCCGCGAGGAGATGTCCTGGCGCTACGACGACTTCCACCGTCTCTACCCTCCCTTCCGTCGGCTGTTCGGCGCCCGGGCCATGAAGAGGTACTACACGGAGCAGGCAAGGCCCGGCGCCAGTCCCCTCACCCTCAATCGCTTCCTCCTACAGGCCGTGCACGGGGCGGCTTACACCCGAGACGCCATCCAACCGGTGTACCGCCCTCTGGAGCCGTTTACGTTGGCGGAGAGGGACGGGGTGGATCTGTCATCGGCGGATGTTCCCCGGGTGCTGCTGCCGAAGAAGACGGGGGTGGTCTACGATGGGTACAGGAGGCCAGTGACGCCTGGTGGGGACCTGGAGGTGTTCTCGCCGTCGACGAGTCTCGTGCCTATGTACTCACCGCGCGGCCCCTCCGTTGACCTCAACAGCTCAACGGTCAGTGAACCGCCGTGGTTGGGTAGAGGAGGATATACCTTTGTGGAAGAGGTAACGACGGTACACGCTCACAGAGGTAGGTCCCTTTAGTCTCTTTCGTCTCTGCTGCTCTTTGTCTATCGGTATGTGTGTTTGTCTGCCTGTATGTATCTATGTGTGTGTCGGTGTGTCTGGCTGTATGTATGTATAAGTGTATGTGTGTATTGTGTATGTATGTACATGTATCATGATGTACGTGTGTATGTATTTGTACGTATGTGTGTATGTGCATGTGTGTATGCGTATAAGTGTGTGTGTGTGTGTGTATGTATGTATGTATGTATTACAGCTGTATCGATAGCATATAGGGGAACGATACCGCGTATAGCCGATTATTAAACTGCCAATACCCATTCTGAGACCGAATATTTTCTTTAATATTTGTTTAGTCAAAATGTTCGGTTCTGAAACATAAACCAGTAATCTATCGTCACAACTATAAGGGTGGACGTTTAACTGAAGTTGGGAAGTTGTTAACGATATGTTTTAATGCGTAAATAATAAAAGACGTAAAACGATAGATGAAAACTGATAAAGAAACTTGGAATATTCAATAATTCAAGTAAAATTATTAAATTATAACACAATTTTGACATCGGCACCGATTAACCGATTATTTCTGCCAATACCCGATTATACCGATTGTTCTAATAATCGGCCCGATTACGCGTATGGCCGTTTAATCGGTACAGCTCTAGTATGTATGTATATCTGTACGTTTGTATATCTGTACGTTTGTATATCTGTAAGTATGTATATCTGTAAGTATGTATTTATGTATGTATGTATATGTGTATTATGTGTGCATTTATGTATTTACTTATGTTTGCATGTGTGAATGTCGGTGTATATAGAGGCCTACATACGCATGAACCAAGGTTCATTTATGTATGTATGACATTGTATGTACAGATGTTTGTATTATGCGTGGTTATTATTTTCATTATCATGATTATGATTGCTATGATTGTATTCAGTTGCAGGCGCAGGGAATATGGGAGTGTCCTTTGTAAATGTTAATGTAAGGCTTTTTATGTAGGGGTGTTTTTTTAATAGTTAACTATTTAAGTTAAGCATTAACGATTCTTGTTTGAGTTTCTCAGTTTAAATGTCTTCATTTATCGTTAACAGTGACTGACAGTTTTTCGCAAATAACTCCCAAGTTTGTTCTTTAGCACCTTATCAGATATAACAAGCTGTCTTCGATTAATCGTTAAAATAAATTTAATCGTTAAAATTAATTAAAGGTTAATCGATTAATTAATCGTTAACTTTCACAGCCCTATTTTTTTGTATTTACAGCATCGCATGTCTGATATTGTGAAAGAAGAATTGAAGTGCTTTGATATTTCTACCGATTGTTGTTCGCTGGTTGAGGAACGATCATTCATTCCTGTGCCCCCTCAGTCGCCGACCGTTTCGACCCAGGTGGACTGCAGAGTGGATGGATGTTCGGCCAAGGATGTTCGGAAGGTCGTCTGCCAGTTAATGACGTTTGCAGACGACTCTTTTTGGCGGGAATGAGGTGCTTTGTTTGCGAAAGTCGTCTGCGAGTTGTATGTGGTGTTTCGGAACGTCTGTTCAGGTGGTGAAGTGGTTGAGGGAGAAGGGGTCGTATAGACAACTGAATCCGTGGCAGCTTATTCGACCATGTTGTTCTTGTTTCGAACTGTTGCTTCTTGTTATTCTTCTTGTTCTTTGGTTGTTTTTATGCTTCTTTTCTTTTTCCACTATTCCTTGTTCTCTTTTTTTCTTCTCATCTTCCTTTTTCACTTTTCCTGTTTTCTCGTACTCCTTATTCTCTTTTTCTCCTGTCTCTTATGCTCTTTTTCTGCTGTCCCTTATTCTCTTTTCTCTTTCTTTTGTGCTTTTCTCTTTCAATTTTTTTCTCGCGATTGTTACTCTTTCTTTGTCTCCTTTCTCTTATTCTCTCTTTTCTTCTTCTCCTGTTCCTTGTTCTCTTTCTTTTTCTCTTGTTCTCCTTCTCGTACTTCCTCCTTCCCTTATGCTTCCAACTATAGGCCTACTAGCGCTATGCAAAATAATGCTCTCGCTGCGTGTACAAGCAGAAACACCATGAGATTTAATTTCGTAGGCTTAAATTTATGCAGAAATGTGAGACGTGTGTACTATAAAATGCAATTTAGTACATGCAATCGTAATTTAGTAATTGTAATATGAAAATGCGCTAAAAAACGACACAGATTCTGTATGTATATAGTTATAAAGTTGATATTTCGTTTTTAAGTAAGCCAAGCGAATCTACTAAACGCTTCTGAGAAGTAGCCGTTAACATTAAGGAGTTGCTTAACTTAACGTGCGTTTTAAACGTTGTGTATGCGTGAGTATGTGTGATATTTTGGTCGCAGATGTGTGGAGTGGTGTTACTGTTAAATGAAGCTTAGCTGTTTTGTTTTAAACGCATAAAGTTGTGCTCATCTGTCTAGCATTGTGTTCATATTTGTTGGGAAACCCGAGGCCGACTTAACAATCTGCCGCCCCTGGGCTAAGCTTAATCGTAAAAAGTCTAAATTTCGAAAGTGCTACTCGAAATTTAAGCGCTGGGCACCAGCTTATTCACGAGCGCTGTGTCGTTTCAGTCTTTCAGAGGGGTTGTCCAGAGATGGGCACGGGGAGATCAGAGTCCGGTTGCAAGAGATACTATAGGGAGGAGAGGGAGAGGACCTGTTAAGGCGGAATTCGTCGAGGACGAGAAGGCTTAGAAGTGGAGGTTTGAATGGACTAGTATGGGAATTCTTGAAGAGGCGGTACACTGGAACATAAATATTATGGCAGCTGCCAGGGAAGTGTTTACAAGTTGTGAGCCAAAACTGTCCATATTTATTTTTTAACGTATTTGTACTACTGGGATAAAGTCTGCCACGACTTGGGGTTCTGGGGGAGTGTCGTAAGTGTGCACGTGTGCCAGAGGATTGCAGTGGCGGCGCCAGGATTTCAGGTTTGGGGGCTAAAGCTCAAAAAGCCATGGTAAGTTATTCCCATTTGGATGCGACGACCTTTTTTTTGCTTAAAACCTTTCCTTTGGGGGCTGAACTGCAGTTGGGGCACCCCAGCCCCCCTGGCGCCTCCACTGGAGGATTGTAGGACATGATATATGCGTTTATTATACATCAAGCAGGAAGACACATCGCTTCGCCACTAACATCACACAAAAGCTACTATAAAAAGAAAACAGAATAAATGTTGGAATTATTGAGATTTGGAGTCAATGGGATGGCTTGAGAATATACTCATTTAGAACTCTAGGTATAATCCCATCCAGACATAATCCCCCGGACAAAATCCCTCCCCAGATTTTGTGTAGGACATAAACCCGGACATCACCCCCCCTCTGTACAATTAGCCTATTTCTGCATTGAATGTTATGAACCTTAATTGCCTAGTTTTTGTTCATTGTGTCGGCTTGTTTAATGTCATTAATATATAGACTTAAGACTTGCTATTGACCTATTGTCATATACATATAAAGTTAAGACGTGTTAGTGTCATAACTGTCATTTACATCTGAAGTTATGACCTGTTAGTGTCATTTAATTTTGAAAGTGAACGACATTAGCAACACTTAAGTTCAGACCTAAACGACATTAGCAAGTCTTAACTCAAGTGTTGCTAATGTCATTCACTTTCAAAATTAAATTTACAATGAACGAATGGTGGGTGAGATGGAACGATCGGCGAGTTGGAACAAATTCCGTTAATTTATAGTTTTAGCGTTCTAAATTATTCGCCCATTGTAATGCTTGCTTAAATAGAAGTTGGATCGATGAAAATAATTCTTGCTTAAATAGAAGTTGGATCGATGAAAATAATTCTTGCTTAAATAGAAGTTGGATCGATAAAAATAATTCTTGCTTAAATAGAAGCTGGATTGATGAAAATAATTCTTGCTGAAATAGAAGCTGGATTGATGAAAATAACACTTGTAATACTAATTGTTATTTTACTGTTGCGTCAATGTAACAATCGATTAAAATAATTCTTGCTTAAATAGAAGTTGGATTGATGAAAATAATTCTTGCTTAAATAGAAGTTGGATCGATAAAACTAATTCTTGCTTAAATAGAAGCTGGATTGATGAAAATAATTCTTGCTGAAATAGAAGCTGGATTGATGAAAATAATTCTTGCTTAAATAGAAGCTGGATTGATTAAAACAGTTCTTAGTTAAATAGAAGCTGGACTGATGAAAATAATACTTGTAATACTAATTGTTATTTTACCGTTGCGTCAATGTAACAATTTTGGACAAATTTGGGGCGACTAGTATAATAAACTTTTCCAATGGAACCAAAAATATTATATGATTATATCCTAACCTGGGGGGATTATGTCCTGGGTACAGTGGCGGCGCCAGGATTTCAGGTTTTGGGGGGGCTAAAGCTCAAAAACCATGGTAAGTTATTCCCATTGGGATGCGACTACCTTTTTTTGCTTAAAACCTTTCCTTTGGGGGGGGCTGAACCGCAGTTAGGGGCTAAGCACCCTCTGGCCCCCCTGGCGCTGCCACTGGTTCGGTAGGATTTTGTTCGGAAGGATTATGTCCGACTAGTATAATAAACTTCTCCAATGGAAGCATAAAGTGTTATATGATTATATCCTAGCCAGGAGGGGGTTGTTATGCCCTAGCTTGGGGATTTTGCCCGGGAGGATTATGTCCGTCTACCGTCCCAGAGATATTGGCAACACGTTGTGTATACGTGTTAACTAGGCCTATAAACTATTTTTTTATTTATAGCGCTCATCGATTCAATGTCAGATAATGTTTCATTCGTTGAATATTTAGAATTAGAAGGTTAATAATTTAATATTGTAAACTAACATTGAAAGTACAGTAGGCCTATTACCTGCGATAAATCACCAAAACTACTGGGACAAATCCTAAAACTACTGAGACAGTTGTTATACAGTTAAAATATGCACTGGGCCTAAATGTTCTGCGACCATGCCTCTGCCTCGGCGTCACAGAGCCAAAACTTGTGTGAGCTTTGTCGCCATGGCTTCTGGGCCTCTGTATCAGGTGCGGCAAAGTTTCTAATTGCCACCCATAAATTTATGTTCCAAAGTTTACCATGAGGCATGAACAGTGGCGTAACGAGGGGGCAGGGGGCGGCCGCCCCCGGGCGCAGCAGTGGGGCGCAAAATTAGGCTTCTGAGAATTTTTGTGTGAAGGAAATGAGGCACGAATAGTGAAAAAAGTAAAAGTAACACTATTATACATGAATCTTGCACGGGGCGCGGGTGTGGGGGGCAAAATGAGGCTTGTGACAATTTTCTTCAGGGAAAAGACGGAAAAGCAAAAAAAGTCTTCACAAATTTTTGGCGGAACAAAGAAAAAAAATTTTCAGGAAAATTCTTGCCCCGGGCGCACGAACCCCTAGTTACGCCACTGGGCATGAACTGTAATTATTATTATAAACTGAAGCTATCGAGGAAGAGAAGAGCGGTCCCGTTAAGCTAACCCCGAGAAACAACTATCATAGGTATGAAGTGATAACGAATTCGTTTTTCTTAACCTCTGCATATGAGTGCGGATGACCTCACCGCCTGATGTTCCCACCATCGGTATAGGAGCATTCACAAGTCACGTGATATCTTTGTGAAATATGCCCGCCAACGTTTGTGTAAGTCAAAACATCGGCTCATTCGGCTGTTGCTGTTCCAAGCAATATTGTAAACAAATGAATAAAAACATTAATATTTTGACGATTACTAATGCTGTATTCCTTTTTACATGTCTAAATCAACTGTGAAATATGTTGACGGCATTTTAAAATTTGTTTTGACTTACGTAAACATTGTCACGTGATCCAGAGTGAATGATCCTATACTATCAGTATAAATTCTCGATGTAGCTGAATTTCAAATAGGCCCTATAGGCCTACACGCAAGATTCGAAGTTGTTTGGAGCGAAGGCAGACCAAGACTACACTGGATAGATAATATAAATTAGGCCATAACGTCACTTGGACTAACACTAATTTACTTGACAAAAGACCGAGGACAATGGAGATCATTTATTTGTACCCATCGCCACCAAACTGGACTCAGTTCGCTAGGTGGCGCGAGTGGCTAGAAATCTGGTACATGTACTTGCAATGTTTTCATCCACCAGTGTATAGAGTATAAGTGTACGTTTTCATCTCATGCGATAGTATGGCTTCGACGCTGCTCAATTTTCAATGAATTTATCGGGTGAGATCCTTCACCACCGCTCCCCATTTCCCCATCTGAATGGGTGCCACGCCAGTTAAGGTTGCCGTTTATACCGACCGTGCTAGAGCGATCGTATGGCTTCGACCATGCGCAATTTTCAACGAATTTATTGAGAGAAGTCTTAGGTCCTTACCACCGCTACCCGTTTCAATGTTTGCCTCCGTGCCACGCCATTTAAGGTCCCCGTGTACTGACCGTGGTATAAGCTATAGAGTCACCGCTTGGCCTTGACTCTGCTAATTTTTCTCTGAAATTTGTGGGTTGAGGTCTTTCACCACCGCTGCCAGTCTGAATGGGTTCCACGCCATTTAAGGTCACCGCGTATACGGACCGTACTAGCCAGAGCTTCAAAGAGCTTCAAATACCTGAAACAGCCACGATCAATATGCAAACCGGCATCCTTACGAAAGTTACGAAGAGAAGGCATTGCATGTTCTTGAGACCCTACACAAATCATATTACTAAACGCTGTAGATTATATATATACTTATACACTCTTATAATTATATACATGTGCAGTTAAGGTGTAAGGCTGCAGTAATTGTTAGAATGTTCTAGTGTATAGTATAGGCCTTAATGATTAATGGGGCCGTCCATAATGTACGTCACGCTCCAGGGGGGGAGGGGGTTTAAGAAAGTGTGACAGTTTGTGACAGGGGAGGGGGTCAGGCCATGTGTGACGTCACACATTTATTTTTTTTATATGTTATTTATAATTATTTTTTATTTTTTAGTAGAATTTCATAGCTTTAAAAATAATTTTCAAAAATTTTCTGAAACATTTTAATTAGTTTTATGTCAAAATAGCATGAAATGCATATCTCCTGAATGTGTTTTCACGATTCCTCTCGCTAGGAGCGCTAGTAATAATGCTGTTGCGAAGCCTTGTTTATGTATTAGCCTTGCTTTCGGAAGTATTATAAATTTCTATGTTGAAAGTGTGACGTACTTTAGGGGGGGGGGGTCCGAGTTTTGTGACAGTTTGTGACAGGGGGGGGGGTAAAATGGTCAAAAATAGCGTGACGTATATGGACGGCCCCAATGATTTAATTAATTAATTGAACCAGCGTCGGAACCAGCGATATAATTAATAATATTTAGCTAGGTTTCGGGGATAACCTGAGGTGCTGGGCTAATCCAGGAAGTTGTTGCCGAGTCGTGATTGGTTGAATTCAAATATTGACGGTTGAGAATTGTCGTCTGCCAAATGAACCGCGGTTTGGCGCCCTCACGCCCACTATATATAAGAGGTCGTTGCTTCACGCCCGGAATACATGAATCAAGTCAGTGTTGTTGGTGACTGCGAAGGATTCGGTGGTCTAATGAGGCAGGTAAGCGAACAAACTCTTGATCTTATAACAAGGTTTGGTGATTTTTTGTTCGAAAGACGGTCAGAAAAGTGAAGTAACGTTAGGAGGTGTCCACTGATACAATTGATTGAGTTTTTAGTGTTGCGAACGTTGTGAACTTTGGAGAACTATCGCAAGTCAAGTCGTTTAACTTGCGTTCGACTGGGGTTGATGTGTAACGCAGCGAACGCTAGTATCAAATCAAAAGTAGGGTAGGGTGGGGCAGTAAGCCCCCTTTAACCTTTGACATCACCCACTGCTAAGAAGCATGGTTTTAAGTCAACCAAAATTGATTGGTGACCATTAGCTTCATTATATGCATTATTCAGTAGGCATGTTCATTTTAACTATAGATTTAGTCCAAATTTAGAAACTTAAGTTTTCTGAAACTTGTGTAAAAAGACTTCTTGCCCCATATATGGGGCAAGAAGCCCGCTGATGGCTTCAAGGGCTGCAGCAAGGCAAGTTGAGCCATAGACTGCACGCTGTGTTTTCCTTACGTAATTGCGCACCATCTTCAAATTCTGTCCTCCTAAAGTGAGCATTTGAATACCATTAAATAAATAGTATCTATAAAATGATTGAGCCCAAAAGGCCTTCTGGTCAATCTAATCTTTGAATGATCAGTTCACACCATGCATCATCACACTTTCTCATACACGTCTTTTAATGCAAACAGTTAGCTTCAGAACCTTCTCTCACAACATGACAGAAACCATTTTTTTACCATGAAGGCTGGGCTGCAACAGCTTTTGCGTAGTTTATACAGGCCTATACTTATGATACGCCACAGATACATTACATATTACATTGCACAAAGCAAGGAGAATCATATAATTAGGCTACATCTCGTTACAGATTAGCTTAATAGACTATATATATATATATATATATATATATATATATATATGTATATGAAATTAATGAAATTGATTGATGAAATTGTTGTTTCTACCTAAATGAAATGAGGAAAACGCCCCGGGAGGCGTTTTTCTCACACGGCGTCGGGGCATTTTGCCACATCTGCAGTAGTCTGTTATTACTGTTTGTGGCGGGCCTTTGTTAAAATTAAGCAATAGTTTTAGTCTATATTTCTGCTTTACACATATTTCTATAAATATTGACATAAAGCTCATACTGATCCCTTAAATATTAAATAAGTAAAAGCTGAATGAATTGTATAAGAGAGTTAGAAAACAGACACGAAAAACAAACTGTAATTAGCTGTCTTCAACCGCAAACAGAAATGTGTCACGTTTGAGCTAATTATAGTTTATTATGGCATTGGTTGTAATGGGCAGTTATCAAATCTTCCAGAAAGTCGCCGACTGGAAAGATATTAAGAGGGGGCGTATTCCCCACACTAGGCGTTATGCCACACCCTACCCTACGATTTATAATTCCAACGCAGAACCTTTTGTTTGCGAGTTATACGAACTCTTACTTTGGTGTTTGCTTCATCACGCAATCATCAAGACCTAGCTATAGAAGATAAGCTGGAAGTATCGTTGAATATTACTGGAAGAATAACTTCGAACAGAATGACTTCAACAAAATGAAACATCGAACAGAACTATTTCGTCAGCCTGAAGAAACCCAAGTCTACCAATATAAGAGCGACGTTCGACAAAGCTATATAGGCCTACCGTAACCGTCTACGAAGAGCATCGATTCAAGTGACTAGCCTATAACTTTTAATCTCAAAGAGTTATTTTGGGGAGGTTAGCTTAGGGCCTTATAAAACATAATTTTAGATTGTCTTATAAAACATAATTTTAGATTGTCAATGATGGTGGTTCTTGGTGAGGATAATAGCCTATGAATTAATTAATAACTAATCTCTCTAGAGTAAATTAATATACATGTAGCTTTGACATTATAATGATTATAATTGCATTTTAATAAGACACTTGTTGAACTCATAATATTCAAAAACTCAAGACTGTGATCATTGAACTCTATTACAAGGTAGCAATACCTTACGTGCATTGCTACCTTCGCCATAGAGGGTTAATGAAGTGACGTGAGTAAGAGCAAACTCTAAGGTCCATGTTGAATAGGGAATTTTAACTTAAAGGATTCAAGTCGGCTAAACAACTGATTAACTTTTAAATAAAGACGAATCTTATGCTGTGCAGGATGGGCGATTGTCTATTGTCTAGCGTGCTGAGGTAGAAGTTCGAAATCAGCCAGAGAAGAAACTTGTTTCGAGATTTCTGCTCCACGTGTGCCCCATAGCCAACTCAGTTGCAATGAGTACACTGACCGTACATTGTCAGTGGGAAGATGAGATTGCGAGGGAGAGGACTGGGCCGGCTTTATATGCGCGATGCTAAGAAAAATGAAATGGCGATCACTTCACATCCATGGCTGCCTTTCGAGCCTAACTTAAAGGACGACTCCTCTTCTATGATATATGTAGACCTATTATCTATCTGGATACAGTCATATGTACTTCTTATAGAGCCTTTTGAGTAGGCCTGCCTGACAAAAACGCTGCATACGTTATTTGATATGTTGTTGTTGTTGTTGATGATGATGATTGTTGTTGTTGATGATGATGATGATGATGATGATGATGATGATGTTAATGATGATGATGATGCTGCTGCTGCTGATGATGATGATGATGTTGATGATGATGATGATGATGATGATGATGATGATGATGACGATGATGATGATGATGAGATGATGATGATGATGATGATGTTAATGATTGAATGATGATGATGATGATGATGATGATGATGATGATGATGATGATGATGATGATGATGATGATGATGATGATGGTGATGATGATGATATTTGTTTATTAATTCAGATCATAAGGATTCCGTCGCCAAAAGAATAGGAAGCACTGGTTTAGTGACATCTCGTGTCTGGCGTGGCCGTTGATTACGACTTTACCTCACCAGCCTGTATTAAACCTTTCAAATTCAGCAGGTGACTGAACGCCAGTGGTAAATATGCAGATCAGAATGACTTCTCTTTACACAGGGTGGGTGTTTAACTAGAACAGTCGGGTTTATATCGTCGTATACTATTAGTGTTTAGCCACATTTTGTGGATGTTAGTTACGTTGAAGTCTACCTTACGCTTGAGTAGCCACGCCTAAAATCTAGCGATTGTGTGTGTGTGTGTGTGTGTGTGTGTGTGTGTGTGTGTGTGTCCTTTTCAACGACTAGCTGTGTGGTAACAGAGACCATTAGCGTCGCCCTCCTCATTTACCCAGGCTTGGGAATGGCACTGTCAGAAAGCGAACAGTGGCGGAGTTAAAACATTATTACATACTCCCCGTTACAGTTAGCGATTGAACGCGACTGGTGGAATACATAGCTGAGAATGGCATCGTTTTAAAGGTGTTTAAATTTAACGGGGAGTATGTAATAATGGTTAGTGTTAGCGACATCTTACGGGTGTAAATTACACTAAAGTCGACCTTTAACGCTTCAACATATCAAAAGCTATATTATACCGATTAGTAGTAATTTTAGTTTTATAACGACACTGCGTGATAACAAAAATCATTAGCGTCGCCCTCCTTCATCCACGTTTGGGACTGGCACTACCAGAGTGCGAGCAGTGGCGGAGATAATATAGCGATTGAACGCAATTAGTGAATATATAGCCGAGAATGACAGCATTTTATAGGGGTCTGACTGGAACGGGGGTGGGGTTATGTAGTAATGTTTAGTATTTAGCGACGTCTTGCAGATGTCAGTTACGTTGAACTTGACCTTACATTTCTTGCCCCATAAGTGCTAGTGACTAACGATTGAACGCGACTGGTGAATATATTGCTGAGAATAGCAGCGTTTTAAAGGTGTCTAGCTGGAACGGGGTGGGAGGGGTATGCAGTAGTGTTGTAGCGGCATCTTGCGGAAGTCAGTGACGTCGCCAAAGAGTGTAGGCCCTATAATACTCTATTTCTATAATCTTCTTCTATGATTCAAACTGACATCAACGCAGTATGATTACGGTACACGTCATTTCATGATGCAAGGCGCCCAGCCCTCCTACTACTCATTTTATCAACGCCATCTGGCGAATGAAAGGCTGCGTCGACCTTTGGGAGGGTACATAGCGGGAAACTCTCCCGCGTCCATGCTGATCTTCTGCTCTTCGTGCCAGAGTGTTACCATTGCCCTAAACCCCTCCCAATGATGATGTTGATGTTGACGATGATGCTGTGAACGTGTTTTCTGAAAGCATTGATATTGATTTAAGTCGTATTCTAGGTTGATTATATCTTAATTTACAATTGTGTCTGGACTTTTGATTGACAGCAGTGTTGTGTGAACGAACACAATTAGCCTACAGTACCTATAATTCGCCTGTGAATAAGCTGGTTCCCGCGACTTCCCTTTTCGGGCGCTGTATAAATTTCGAGATTACGACTACGATAATGAGAGTGTGTTGTATAACGCGTCAGTGTATGTGCTTGGTTCAACAGTGTTGAGTAGGCCTATTAATTAAGCAGCCTTGCATATTTAATTAGATAAGCGTACAGGTGACTGTATGAGTCACACGTTTGGCTCGCGAATGTAGTTGTTGAAGTGAGCGATTTGAAATTGAACAGTTTAGAGTTGATTTGTGTTGAGCTTCGATTTGTAATGTATAAGTGGATTGCTTGTGTGTGGAATTGAAAGAAGAAGTATTTAAACAGTGTTCGCACTGTGTCATATGTGAATTGACAGTCACGCACTAGTACCGTAGGCCTACCATAATTATTTAGACTTTAAGTTACCTATAGGTGGAGATAGAATAGAGAAAGTAGGCCAAAGAGAGTAGGGAAGTGGAGAATGATGATAATTTCGACCTCTTAGGTTATGAACAGTTCAACATTGCGATTCATCTTTCACGTGTACGGGATTCGAACCCGCGTTCCATAGATTAAAACCCGACGCGTTAACCATTCGGCCGTCTTACCATCTCGGATACCACAGGATGCAATGACCATCTTCCGCTGACGTCTGCCTACCACCCGTCTGACCGCCTCGACTTGGAACCGAACCTGGAGGTATACTTGCCTCACATCCACTATGAATAAGACGATTCTAATCTAATGACTTCTATTGCGCCCATAACAAAATGCCAAAGACATATAGGCCTAGGCCTATCGAAGGTCGCGTCAAATGTCGTTGACTTTTTGAACTCGTGTACAGCGCTCTTTCCTTCGGCCTAGAAGCCCTCGCTCCAATGATCCATTCCCATTCCTCAGATTCCTGTGATGGAATTGGATCTCATCTAATCCATTTCTAAGCTAGTCTAATCTAATCTAATCTAATCTTATCTAGGCCTAATCTAATCTAATCTAATCTAATCATAATGTAATATAATCTAGTCTAGTCTAGTCTAACATAATCTAATCCAATCCAATTTAATCTAATCCAATCCAACCTAATATAATTTAATCTAGTCTAGCCCAGTCTAATCTAATCTAGCTAATCTAATCCAATCCAACCTAATATAATTTAATCTAGTCTAGCCCAGTCTAATCTAATCTAGCTAATCTAATCCAATCCAACCTAATATAATTTAATCTAGTCTAGCCCAGTCTAATCTAATCTAGCTAATCTAATCCAATCCAACCTCATAATTTAATCTAATCTAGTCTCTAACCTAATCTAGCTAGTCTAATCCAATCCAACCTCATAATTTAATCTAGTTAAGTCAAGTCCAGTCATATCTAATCTGATCTAATCTAATCTAAACCGTAAACGTATCTGATATAATCTAATCCAATCCAACCTGACCTCATGACTTTGAATTGCCAAATAAAGACGATCGTAGCTTCATCCTCTGTGTGCTCTTTAAGTCAATATCAAAGAGATAGTTTGTAACCCAATCCAATCCATCGGTTCATTGTCGTACTGACATCTGACGATAACACTAATAATTATAGCTATTTTCTCTCTGTTTTTCTTCTATGAGAAAAGTTGCGGTCTGTCAACTTTCTATTATCAATAAACGAAATTAGCCTATATATGATATAATCTAGTTTAATAATTCTATAGCGCCTTTATCCCAATACCCAACAGCGTCAATCGATGATCGCTTCAAGCGAAATCGTTGTCAAAAGGAGGAGGAGGAGGAGCCAGAGGTTGAAATGTGATAGTCGTTAAATTGTACCACACTAAGAATAGTCTCCTAGACCTTTTGGTCCAAAAGTACAATCCGCCGAGATAGTAGGCGACAACAGCTGCAGCCACAAATAGCAACAATTAACGGATAGGCCGATCTCGGTCAAAGTGCGAAAGCCTAATTTCGAGCCACGTGATCGATTGGTTGTTTCTCCTTCCCCGTCACCAGGTGGCCGCCGGTGTTGAAAATACAATCGGCGCAGGTCAAGGACCAAGCGTTCGTTCGCGTTGTTGCTGTTTCAGCCGCAGCAGATGACGGATCTGTGTTGACGGAGATAAGTAGATTCGTGACGTTCTTGACATGATGCCTTGAACTTTCTCTCCCTGTTTTGACACGGTATTCAACCGGGTGCCATTTACCCATTCTTATTGGGAGCATCGTCAAATCTCACCCGGTTAAAACCAGTTACTATAGCCTAGAGCCCTAGATCCAGAGTAAATGCATTTATGTAAATGTATACGACGTCATCGGCAGTGGCGTAAATCACGGTGGGAACAGAGGGACTGTCCCCCAAAGTTTTGACTGGGGCCCTCTGTCACCCCCAAAATTGCAAATCTGTTCGCGCTCATAGTTATGCAGATTTTCGCGTCTGATTTAATATCGTTTATCAACTAGTTAGTTTTCTGTTTTCTAGTTGACTTAATTTTCTTCTAATTATCGTTTTCTTTATACCTAAATTATTTCTGACTTTGTATGTAAAGCGCTGAGCGTTTGCTTGCGTTTAATAAAGAACATACTTACTTACTTACTTTAACTTTATCCTACAGCGACCGTATGGCCTCACGGTCTCACCACTGCTTATTTCTAAACCCTCTGCTTCTAACCACTCCCAATGTATTAATATGGGAAGAACCGTTCTCGATCTGTCGCTGGCAAGTTGAGGCGAAATAAGGCACACGGCCTACAGGCCTAATTTAAGATAAGGCAAGGATATGGTAACATAAGGTAAGGCAAGATAAGACATAAGACTTTTATTGTTCCCATTTTGTACACACACACGCGCGCGCGCGCACACACGCGCGCGCGCACACACACACGCACACGCGCACGCACTCAATAGTTCAGTTGATCATACCAGTTAACAAACAAGGAGTAGGCCTATTAGGTACATCATCATCACCAATAAGGTATTAAAACACGCATCCTAAATGACTGTTCGTAAATATACTGTAAATGTAAAGCCGAGTCTAGGCTACACGGTTTTCTACAGGGACCGTTTGACCTTGACCCTGCGTATACTTTTCAATGAATTGATCGGGTGAGGTCCTTTACCACCGCTCCCGTTGAAATTGTCACCTTGCCATTTAGCCTAAGGCCCAACGTACGGACCGCGTGCTGAAGCGACCGTATAGGGCCTCGACCCTGCTCATTTTTGCAATAAATTTATAGGGTGAAACACTTCACCACGCAGTGGCGGCGCCAGAGGGATAGGGGAGGCTTAGTCCCCCTCCAAAAAAAGTGGAAAATCACTGCAAATCACAGGGAGGAGGGGACAAATTGGAAGGGTTTGGAGCTTTAGCCCCCCAAACCTGAAATCCTGTCACCACGGCTGTCCGTTTGAATGGGTGCAGTGGCGTAAATCATGGGAGGGGACATAGGGGGACTGTCCCCCAAATTTTGACTAGGGCTCTTCCGTCTCCCAAGAGCCCCCAAAATGCAAAAAACTGGCCCACGAAAAACTTTTGCTCCCCCCAAGTTATGTACAGACTCTGAATGGGTACCAGCCCAGTTTCAGATGCATGTTGGGGTAGTACAGTCCGTGCAGTAACCCACTTTGGCGTGGTGCTCATTCAAACTGGCAGCTGCCCAAGATACAGTATGTCTTCTTTTAAAAATAATGAAGCGATCGTAACCACTGGGTTTCATGTTGTTGTTATGCGATACGTCTAATAAACAGGTGATGATTTATACTCGCAAACCCCATCTGACCGACTTTTCCGCATAAACACCTTTGGTTGACCTGACCCTGTAAGGTGACCTGGTTTAGTTATAAGGGCCTAAGTAACGCGACAGGTAGAGCGCGCCAAGTATACATGCAATTTGTCTCTCTTTACATATCGTTAAATGGTACGTTATCAAACTTTATTTGCTTTTCTCTACTTTTGGGAGGAAGAAGCTGAACTGCAGTCCCTTAAGCTAGCCCGAGAGGCAGCCATGGGTATGAAATCTTATAGACTTCATTTTCTTAGTCTCGGCATATGAGTGTGGGTGACCAGTCCTCTCCCTCGTCGACTCGTCTTCCCACCAACACTGTACGGTCAGTGTACTCATTATAGTTGAGTTGGCTAGGGGCGCAGATGGAGCAGAAATCTCCAAACAAATTTCTGCCCTGGCGGGGATTTGAACCCCGGACCTCTTGGTTGACACTCTAGCACGCTAACCACTAAACTATTGTGCACTCTGCTTTACCTTTAAATCAGTTGATAACATATCTGTCAGAATCTCGCTTATAATATGCATCCCTTTGAATAAGAGCATAACTAATTAGGCTACGCCTCAGGGTAATGGCCTAGAACTTGGGCTTATGGTCAGGTTTATTGTCAAAATATTATAGCCCAGGTATCCGCGTGTGTTATCGATTTGCTGTGGGTGCTTAGGGGCCGTCCATAAATGACGTCACGCACCTAGGGGGGTCGGAAATTTGTGACGATGTGTGACATGGGGGTGGGGGTCTGAGTAGTGTGACGTCACACCCGGTCTATGTTATTAAATTTAACAATTAACAACAATTTAATTTTAATAATAACAGCACTAATTTTGACGATTAAATTTTCATTATTTTTTTAATTATTTTAATGTATACGGGCACCATTATTAATAATTTTCTAATTATTTCAATATTTGGTCACCGTTAGATTTTAAAATATTAATGCTTTCGCTATTTGTTCCATGAAGGAGCATTTTGCTTCGCCATGGAAAGTGGTTTTAGGGGGGGGTCAGAGCTTTGTGACGTCATTTTCAGAGGGGGTCTTACTTTTTGTGACGAAGTGTGACGAGGGGGAGGGGGGTTAAAAATCGGCCAAAATAGCGTGACGTCATTTATGGACGGCCCCTTAGAACAGCTGCGGGGCTAGATTACCATTGTTATGACTTCGACAACAGTTTTCATTATCGCTATGATGGCGCTATATAAGTCGTACTTTGTGTTACCTATAAACTCGGGAATGCCATCTGGCAGGTCTAGAGCGCGGTCTAAACTAAACGCTAAAGCGAGGGGGACTAAGTTTAGGCCAACCTGTTGTTCCCGAAACGTCCAACTATCGGGCGAAGGGGCGTTTGTGATGATTTCTAGTTCATCTAGGGTTTCAAGGCCAAGCGATTTCCAACTGGCTATTCCAGACGTTTTTAAAGAGCATACTTCGAAGCAGACAAAATGGCTACTGAGCTAAATATAACGTATACATTCAGGGGTGCGCAACCTGCGGCCGTACGGCCGCATGCGGCCGTGAGAGGGAGAATTGGCGGCCGTGGCCGTGTGATCTAATTGTAATGTATTGGCGGCCGTCTGTATATTAATTCATAAATATTTTTATTCCTCTGCTTTAAAACTGAGGTAGCGTGAATCACTTAGTTATATTTGTCTCTGCATTTGTGCGCTTATTTAACAAGTATAATATTCACATACAGTATGCACCAAAGATTTTAACAGGGAGGAAGATGAACTACTGAAAGAAAATTGGCTTGCGCAGTGCGATTGTAGGGCGCGTGGTGCATTCTGGTCTATCCAGAGGTGAAATCACGAAGTTTCCTATCTTTGCCTACCGTACGTGTAGCTTCGATTGGGAAGCGGAAAAACGAAATTCCATAATTCTTTGCGCTGGCATTACCACAGTTAGCCTACAGGCTGCACAATAGTGCGTCATGTTACCTAACTTTCTACTCGGCTAAAATGCTAAATTTCTATTAAGGTCTTCTATTAAAACAACTTTTAACCGATGGATTTTATTTAACATTGCAGAGATAGGAACTCTGTGTTATTTTACCTCTGGATAGACCAGAAGCCCTTGCGCGCCCTCTTTCGCAGTTTTGTCATTAGTAGTTCATCTTCCTCCCTGTTAAAATCTTTGGTATGCACACACCAACACTCACACCCAAGGATTCTATTATATAGGTCCTTGACTCACACCCTTTGAGAATGCACCATCCGAGTACGCATTACTGCGGATGTACATGTAGGTCAAAGAGGCAACCAGTATAATAATATTAATATGTAGGTCTAGCCTTGTACAGCCAACCACTGCATATAGAGAGTGGCCAATGAAAGTTACAATGTACAAAGTGCAATGTGACGACATTCCTACTACGTCCTTTACCGCCGTCCTTGCTGCCTTGCTACATGAATTCACTGACGATTCAATGACTTTAATCAGATTTTGCCAGCACTGCGACTCGTTGCTTCTACTCATCTGGTGGAGAACACTGGAGATAGAGAAATGAAATTGGTGGAGTTGAAAATGGCGAACAACTCATAAAAAAGTTGACAAATGAAGAAGGTACAACCGATTTAGTAGGGTGTGTGGAAGTTGGCGGTGGAATACCTAAACTTCGAGAACTGACTAGAAACACCCTGGTCATCTTTGGAAGCAACTACGTGTGTGAGGCAGATGAAATGTTTGAAAAACAAGTATAGAACTCGATTGATGGACAACAGCCTGGAGTCTGGAATACGCAAACGGTCTCCAGCAAGTCTCAAGACTTCTCATGCGTATTGGCCAATATCCAAGACCAAGGCAGTAATTAATTTGGATCATTGTTGTGGTCTTAATTAAATTAGCTACACATTCGAGTAGGATAGAATATGCAGATGAAATAAAATGTGCTTTTTTATTGTCTTTATTAATTTATGATGGAAAAGATATGTTAGGCCTACTGAAGTTTGTGGTGAAGGAATGGGTATATATAAGAAAAAAAACATTATTTGTAGGCTAACAGTAAACATGTTTAGGCCTATTTCTGGACATCGCCCATATATATATACCTATAACAGCAAATATCTTGGCGGCCGTGATGAGAATATGAGCCTTCAATGCGGCCGACACCAACGAAAAGGTTGCGCACCCCTGGTATACATCGTCAATTTGTACAATCCGTTTGCGTATTTTGGCGCTCTTTTGACGCGTTTTTTGGATCCACAGTTTAACGGCAGCTTATGACAACATAGGCCGTTGCCGCCGACAAAGATTAAGTTTGGCATAATACAGCTCTTATATGATCAACGCGTTAAAGTAAGATTATGCGTTCATGTTTTGAGAAAACTTTTAATGAATTTGGTATATATATATGCGTTCGCGTGCTAATTTTTTCTTATTTTATAGGTATATAGTAAAGTTATTCTGCAGATGACAGGCCACAGCTGGAGCGGTAGAAAATTCTTGCAATAGGCAATGCTACAAAGCCAGAGTATACTGAACGCACAATGTATTGTACTAGGTCTACTTTCCGTTAATACATGCGGGGATGTTTTATCATCGTAGGCCTTATAGCCTTTGGCCTTTGATCTTTCTATGTTAGAGCCAACATAGCTTAATGTATCGATTCAGAAATGTCCATGTATTGTACATTTCTTTATATCGGTTTCTTTAAACTTAAATATCACCGAGAACTTAGTTTACTCGTAAAGTTTGTTTCTTTTGAGCACTCAAAAGTACACACGCGTGATGAGGATGCGAACACAAAAATTGATCTGGAGTGGCCTTCAGTTGGTCTTTTGTGATTGGACAAATAAATAGCAACTTCATCAAAAACTAGGTCGCTGAATCAACACGGAACCAATGGTTGGCGAGACATTTAGCAACACGCTTTCTGATTGGTCGAACTGACTGTGTCAGGTCAGAGGTCGCTGTTTGCTGAAGGCGATTTATAGCTTTTGTTGTCGAACGACTTGAAGAGTTTTTAGTTTTGTAAAGTAATCGGATGCTATCAGTAAATTAAAGTTATAGCATAGTCTTCAAGGAGTTTGGTTGAAGGAACATCAGGTTTAGGTGAGGAGTTTTGTAGCTGCTATTTCGCTAAAGAAGCTTTTTCCCGGCGAAATATACGTCAGCTGATGTAAGATTGCAGGAGATTTTTATAAGTATGTAAGTAAGCTTAAAACTGCGAATGCTATTAAAATTTACTGCATACACTTTGATCCCGATTGCTTTTGATCCAACAACGCATTTTGGTTCTAATTTCCGAGTTGACGTGAAAATTCTAATCGATGCACGTAATGGATAAGGTGTTGGCACCGTGTTGCTAAAATTTCCCAAAGGCTGAACCAATTATTTTATCATAATTTATCATTGAAAAGTTAGAGTGTTTGATGCTTATTCACCTTGACTGGGATGATTAGGGCAATCGGTGTATCCAAACAGAACATGTAGCATGACAGCAAGCGTTCAGATTTGTCAGAAGATGTGCTATGTTAGAACCACTGCAGATTTACTTGTAACGTTTACTGGGCAATCTGTTCTAGCTACTTCATCTTGTTAAGAGCTGTGAATGTGTCCAGTGAGAGAGTGCTATCATCTAAACCATCGTAATCATAAACCGTAATCGTAAACTGCTAATTTCTAAAGTGTTACTGTAAAGGCAAGCACAAGCTTAATCACGAGCACTGTAATTCCACAAGTCTCCAATTCTTGGGGTGAATTTTGCATCTGTTCATCTTGTTTAATGCTTATTCAAAGAACCTAAAGTTTGAACCTCAATGATTCGTTTGTTATATGTATTTCACAATGCTCTTAAACTTATTGGCAATTTCCGGGTAGGAGTTGGTTACTGGTATAATAAGAGGTGGGGCTAGTGTTGTTTTCGTTAACTAAAACTAAAACGAAAACCTTCGTTAACGAAAACTCAAGGTTATAGTTAACTGAAACTAAAACTAAAACGAAAACTTGGTGAAATAACTAAAACTAATAATAACTAAAACTCGCGGAGCCGGCCAAAAACGATAACCGAAACTAAAACGGTCAAAACTAATAATAACTAAAACATCTAACGAAAACCTAACGAAAACACACAACGAAAATCTAGCGTCCTTGAATATTCAATGTTTCTGTGAAAAGGGGCGAAAATCTAGGAATCACATAAAGCTCAACCAGAAATTTTTACCACACTAATCATTAAAGGGACATTATATCATGTATGATACATGTACATGGCATGTTGTCATACTGTAAGAGTAATGGTTGTTGTATTGCCTATTGGCAGTAATTTGATATACATTGTTGTCGGCTAAATATCAGTGAACAAATAACTGAGACTAAAACTAAAACTAAAACTGAAGAAACTAAAACTGAAACGAGGAAGTGTCAGTTTCTATTGACGAAAACTATAACTAAAACTAAAACTTGGCGAAATAACTAAAACTAATAATAACTAAAACACCTAGCATGTAAAACTAATAATAACTAAAACTAAAACTCAAGGCAAAACTAAAACAACACTAGGTGGGGCGCATTGAGATTGGTTTAATGATCCTTCAATTTACTGTGATAATGATATTTTGTATTCATTGTATACCATAAATGTTCTGGACGATGGTCCTGCTGCATGGGAAGTTAGTGGATGCAGCTAAGTGCGACATTCAGTGGGGGCGCCAGCTATACAATTTCAGGAGGTCACGTCAGGGTCATGGGAGCTATTCAGTAGGTTGAAGAAGTTAATGTTTGAGTGTGACGCATCAAGCAGTGGCAGCAAATAATGCATAAGCATTTCAATTTTGGAGTTATACAACATAGACTTCTATTGGCACACTAGATAAAACATAAAGTCTTTTAGATATAACAGTTGCACTAGTGATCTTATGGGACAGATGTTGATGTTTTAAATGTAAAGAAGGTATTAGAAATGCCAAAGAATTTTACACAGTGGTAGGCAGGTCATTGTACACGGCAACAAGTATGCAGGTCATACGGCAGGTCAAGGGTAAAATAGACAGGTCGAAATGACCTACCGCGGCCCATGGTACCGTTGCCACTGGCGACATTGGGCTTATTTTAAGGCAAAATTCATTTGATCTACCGTAACATAAATAGGTAAATTATTAACGGATATAATTACATACATGCTGCAGATATTTTCAAGTTGCTCAAAGTTTTACAGACACGTGAAGCAGGTCTGTATGTTCTATGTCCCACATGTGTCTATCAGCTGCACCTGGCCTGCCGGGTACTAGGACGAAGGGTGGGGACGGGGGCCGTTTATCATCTACCAAAAAGCAGGCCAAGGAAGCATATTGCAGGCAGATTGTTATATTAGTAACGGGCTCCAAGGTTAATAATGCGCAGTTGTCCATGGCCTGTGAAGCAATTGGGATGGAAGG
The DNA here is from genome assembly GCA_020284085.1 of Aporrectodea caliginosa. NCBI lineage: Eukaryota > Metazoa > Annelida > Clitellata > Crassiclitellata > Lumbricidae > Aporrectodea > Aporrectodea caliginosa. The sequence continues at coordinate 1,426,937 of JACEVL010000501.1, forward strand.
TATTCGGTTCCAGTCAACAGGGAAACATATTGAATAACAAAGTTCTTTAGTCTCGTAGAATGGATAGAAATTAGTGTGATGTCGTATTGGTGGGTTAAATGATATTGTGGCCTCTTTGGTAACTAACCTTGATTAAGGCATTAAGTGTATAGAATGACTTGCCAGTAGCCCTTTGAACAGTTGATTTATTATCCAATTACAGTGATGGGTGGCTCCTTCGAAAGTTCTCCTTTACCCAAGCCATAGTTTACTAATATTTTGCCACATCTAGTCCCTTTGGGGGAGTTTGTTTATGGAAATAAATTAGACCAAGTTCCTGTTTCAGAAATACTAATCGCTGTTTTTTAATTAATTTTCCAGGAACTGCGCAGAATTCCTGAACGCTGAGAAATCACCTTGTGAGAAGAGCGGTGAATGCGCTTCATGGCGATGAAGACAAACGCCAGATGCTGGTGTTGCGAAGTTTGTACGCACTTACAACGTCAGAAGCGTCACAAAAGCGGTGACAGTCAGGACGTATTTCTGCCTTCGACTGGCGACTTAGTAAACGGCCCAGAGGAGAGTACACAAGAAATGAACGCATCAGGATTTAGTCGGTCGGCCCTCGACTCGGGGATTCCTAGCTCGACGGGCGAAAATGATGGCTGCGTTTCAGAATTGGATTCAGATAGGACGGTTCTGAATAATCACAAGCACTCGTTCGATGATGACGAAATGGTATGTTAGATACTGTCCTTAATGACGAGCAATTATTTGACAATAGAGTATTTTATGTTTGATATTTTCCTGATTAACAATTATTTGGTAATAGAGTATTTTTATTTTTGATACTGTCCTGAATGACAAGCAATTATTTGACAATAAAGTATTGGTATGTTAGATCATGGGCTTCTATATAATAAGTTATCAGTACTTTATTACTCCCGAAGGCAGAAACAAAACATACATGCACAGAGGTCCTTGGTATGATGGTGGTGGTGGTGGTGGTGGTGGTGGTGGCGTCGGCGGCGGTGGTGGTGGCGGTGGTGGTGATGGTGATTATCTTCCTTTATTAATTCAAACTGACATGAACACAGAATGATTAGTGATTACAAGTCGTAGTATGAACGGATGATCACAAGTTATTACATGAGTCGAATTTAACTGTATGGCAACATGCAAGGCGCCTATCTGTCCTACTGCTTATTTTACCAATGCCATCTGGCGAATGAAAGGCTGAGTCGACCTTTGGGGTGGCAGCGGTAATCGATCCTGCACCTGTGCTGATCTTCTGCTCTTCATGCCAGAGTGTTACCATTACCCTAAACCCCCCCCCCACCAATACTGTCCTGATTGACGAGCAGTGATTTGACAATAAAGTATTTTTATATTAGATACTGTCCTGGATTATAGCAAACAATCATTCAACAAGTACATAGATTTATTTCAAGTCATGCTCAATTGCTTTGAAACCATACATTGGTAAGATCCTATTGGCTGATAAAGGTTAAGACTGGGTTGATACAAGTCTTGCGATACCAGGATGGCAAAAAACTTGGCCTAGGGTGGCAGACTGTTAAATCCGTCCCTGGCATGGGCACAGTTTTGCAAAGAGGGGACAAATTGCAATGGACCCTGGTCTGCCAAAGTGGGGCCCACTTAAAGGTTCACGTACGACTCCGATGTACACTGTACAGTGTACAGACAACTATGTTTCAAGTGCATAATGTTCAACAGTACTTTACACAAGTACTTTACGTAAGCATGCATTTGCATACATTGTGGATGCATTTGCGTATATGTTAAAGGTATCTGCATATCCTACACATGAAGCGTGATGTGCTATGGACAATAGCTGCATCTGAAAAACTCATTTAGATGAGAGACTTTGTAGCGTGCTTGTGGACAATACCCTACAGCGTGAAAAATTGGATGATTTAGAACATCCAGGGTCTTTGCCGATCTGTTATTTTGACTAGTGTTTATATTAATAAATTTTTTGGAGTAACAGAAGAGAAAAATATCTAATTGATTAGCAAATCGATTAGCTAGTCGATTAGTTAAAGTGCTAATCAAGTAGAATTAGAATTAGCTATTGAAATTTGCTAATCAATTAGAATTAGCAAAAATTGTGTAGCTAATTGAAAGAGGCCGGAATAATACAGCAGCTAGATATTTTGAGGCAAGACCCCATTGTGCCTTGAAGAATGAGGAGTTTGAATTTAGTGCGTGCCAGAGATGGGCACGATTAGTAAAATTGCTATTCTATTAGAATTAGCAAAATCTTGTAATGTAGCTTATCGATTAGAATTAGAATTAGCTGTTTCGCTAACTGATTAGAATCTAATCAATTAGTTACCCATCTCTGATGCATGCAGAGAGAGGAAGCCAGTGCAGTTGTTCAAACATGAAGGTAGAAATGTGAGTGTAGCGTGCTAGGCATGCTGTTAATCTGGCGGTCGCGTTTAGTAGGACCGACTGCAGAGGTGAAAGACGAACCTTGGGAAGACCATTGAGAAGGGAATTAAAGTATGAAAGCGTAAACCAGCGTGGTTAAGATAAGTGATAATCTGTGTTTTTAATAAACGTCAAGCTACATTGTGTGATTTCGATGATGTTACATGTGACATAATTATGTGTTATAGGATCAGACGTCCGATCGTGGCTATTACGACACATGGCCCTTCGATCACGTCTTCCATGCGATGAATTACCACCCGCAATATTACGAGTCCTTTTACGAGACCCACCAGTACCTCATGCGCGGCATCGGACCACTCCCGTTCGACCTCCGATGCTACATCGGAATTCTGGTAAGTCGTCTTTTTCACTCGAATTGACTTGCTCAGTATTGACTTGCTCTATGATCTTAACTGGGGGTACTTCTGTCTCTGCCCTCACTCTTTTCTCGCGGGGCTTTGCGGACTGGGAGTGCCTCTGATTAGGTCAAACTGTGCGAGGTGCTTTAGAAATCCATAAATACAATACAGTACAATACAATACAATAGCGGTGGCCAATTGGTTAGAGCGCTCAGCATGTAGTGCGCAAAGTACCGGTTTGAGCCTCCACTCGGGGCTTACGGTGTAGGGACCTTGAGCAAGTCCTTCACATACAACTGATCAGTACCATTGATGTAATGTAATATAAAGTGACAAAATGCTTGTATAGCTCGTCTTAAAGAGCTTCTCAGATTCTCTTAAGTGAAAGTGATATTCTGTTGTATGGTCGTGTGTGCACTTCTGAACTTGGAAGTAAGTAAGTAAGTATGGTCCTTGATACACTATTTGCAAACGTACAATGGGACAACAGTTGTAATGTAATGTAATGTAATGTAATGTAACAAGACATTTATATAGCGCCACTTAAGAGTCTCACAGAAGCGCTCAGTTATATAATGATAAAGATAAAATATCAAAGTAATAATATTAAAAATGATAATATCTAACTAGTGAAATGCCAGTGAAACATGATTAATAACTGTACAACATCTGAGTGATAAATCCCTTCTTAGTAAGGGGTCAGAGTGTGGAATATTAGGTTGTTCGAACAAGGTCTAAAGGAGTAGCCTATCTGGTTTCACGGATAGGTGGGAGTAATCCGTGTAGGACATGCCCAGGATCTGACAATATAGCGGAGAAGGGAGCAATATCAGATACAGTTGTCGTGTATTGAATTGCATTGGCATGCTAGTGAGAAGGATAGCTCGAGAAAGCCTTGTGTATGAAGTGTTAGTGACTTCGTGTTTCTTGGCCTCGGCATATAATGGAGGGTGGCCATTCCTTTCCCTTGCTGCCTGGTCTTCCCATTGACAGTGTATGAGCAGTTTTATAACAGATTCACCATGGGTACATATGGGGCAGATTCATAGGCATAGACTTGGTTTTGGGTTTGAGGGGGAGGGATTGTGGAAATGGCGGGCTGTGCACTCGCTGGAGGGATTGTGGAAATGGGATAAGCAAACCCCAAGCTTGGTTGACGAACAGATGTAACCATAAGCGTATAGCTACATTGAGGCAAGAGGAGGCAATTGCCTCCTCTTGCTTTTTTTATATACTGGAGCTTCCATTGACTAGTGACCCCAATGACCAGGATTTTGCCAATGGTCTGTGAAGTTGCCTCCTCTTGAATTTAAGTCTCGCAACGTGCCTGGATGTAACATTATTTCAAAATAAACACATGAAACCAGCCTCAGGCATGGGAAACACAACGGCAACATACACGTTCAATCGTCTTTATTTTGAAAGGCTTATTTTAGTCGGTGGCATCTGGTGAGCGGTATACGTTTAGTTTTGCTGTGCCGTCCGTGGCAAACACCAAAAAGTATACAGTGGAAAGCACTGTAGAAATTTATAATGATATTTATGAAATATTTATGAAATATTGAAGGGAATATAAGCAGTTCCATCAAATTTGGGAGGATCTGCCAAAGCTTTAGTCTATCCACTCTTCTTACTTGCAAGCTTATACAATGCAATTACCTCTGGCTAAGTGATGATGATGATGATGATGACAACGACGAGAACGATAGTAACAATAACAATAATTAGAGCAATTGCAGTAATTAGCAACTAAGTAAGTAACTAACTTATTCAGTAGGCATGGACATAGATAATATAATTGTACTCTGTGAGGAACAATTCCATTTTGTCGCTCTAATAAGAGCTTCTCGTTTTATTACATGATCTTGCTTTGCTTTGCATTCATTCGTGTGACTCTTGTTCATTTACAATGTACCTGACAGCGGTGTGACTATCAGTCTTGTTACCAATAAACGAATATAATAATAAAGTATGTAAGCAATTGGCCAATTATAATTATCAATCTATCAATCAATCAATCAACCGTTTATTGATTCAACAACAACAGGAAATAATCAACAATCAGTAATTTTCAAAGTTAATCTGTTGATGCTGTCAACAGGACAGCCCTAAAGGATAAAATAATCCGCTATTGCAGGGCTGCCCCATTTCCACATTGCAGTTACACATGGCTAGTCGATTTTTTACGATCAATATGATTATACAAAATTAAACTTAAATAACATTGTTAAGAGAAAATGAAACTTAAATGACACTGTTAAGGCAATTAGGTAATGAGTAAGGAATTATCTACATAAGTAAGTGTCTGAGTAGCTTAGAGAGTTGCAGAGCTAAGGGACTATAAGTCAGTCATTAAGCAAGATAAACAGTTTAACGACTGCCTTCAGATTGAACCAACCAGTCCTCCAGGGTTCGAATCGGACCGGAACGCACCGAAACGGCGTTCCGGTTCTTTTGACGACCGGAACGCCGTTCCGGTTCCTTTCTGAAAAAATCTCGTTCATTTTCATAATTTTGTCAAGGAATATTATGGAGTGACGGTGAACAACGACCTGCCAACTGTGTAGGCGACTTCATGTCGACTTCAATAAGACGCAGAGAGGTTTCCGAGACTTTGTCGACAATGGAGGTACACGTGTACCTGATGACATGATGGAACTTACTTTTGCTGTCGACACAATCCCTGTGACATCAGCGGATGCTGAACGCGGCTTCAGTGCGATGAACATGATGTGTACGCCCCTTCGAAATAGGCTTGGTGTTGAGCGGCTTTCCACCTTGATTTTTGTTAAACTTGTTGGACCGTCCCTGCAGGACTTCAACCCACTTCCGTACGTGAAGAAGTGACTAGCCATGGGTCACCGCGGCGCATTCGAAAACAAGTCAAGGAAATGCGAGCACCGTGAAGAGCCACGTTACAATCACATGCGAAAAATCTTTGAATGAATTTGTCGAAGATTTTGCCTGTTATACTTTCATTTCTTTATTATTGATATCACTGTGGTATTGTTGCTCGACATGAGCACTTTGTTTAGTTATTTTCATAAAATAACAATTTCTTTTAAAATTTGTTAATGACTTCATCGTTCAGAAAAAGCTGCAAAGAGAGGCCAAAACGTGCCTCATGTGATACCACCTGCTGCAAAATGCGTTTGTTTCTGGGGCTCCGCCCCAGATCCCGCACTGGGGAGCTCACGACGCTCCCCCAGACCCCCTAGTCGCTATGTCTTAGTCAGCGTTCCGGTCCTTTTTCGTTTAGGACTCGAACACTGCAGTCCTCCTCCTTTTCCCATAATCAAGAGTCGGCCTACTTATTCAGTTATTAAGTTACGGTCCCGACCCAGATTCTCGAGCTGGCCTCCTTTCTTCCGAGGCTGACCTGGACCTGAGGGGTAGTAATCTTCCAGATGAAGGTTACTGCTCACGCACAAACAGTCCAACACGTTATAAATCTGCCATGGGATCTCCGGTCTGGTTTCTTAGGTTCAGGCATCAACTCCGGATATCTTATCCCCCCCCCCCGATATTTATAAAACCCAGGTCAGTCGTTTCGTGTAACTTTCCAAAAAGACGGGCTGTATTCGGACCAGGGTTAGGTGGGAAGTATGTTAAGACGTCTTGGCTTATGCCGGCCTTTCTTGCGTCTTGTAGTAATCCCATTTTGCACTGCACTTCGCATCAAACTAATGTCTGCATATTTTGCGACCATTATGCCCATGAAAGCCGTGAAAGAGAACAGGTTTAGGTGGTCTGTGCTGTATTCGGACCAGGGTTAGGTGGGAAGTATGTTAAGACGTTTCAGAGCAGGTTTAGGTGGCCTGTCTGTCTGCCTGTGTGTGTGTGTGTGTGTCTGTGTCTGTCTCTGCTTGCTGTTGTTTTTCTTCCCTGTTGGGAATATTCCCATTTCCCAGTCCACACACATAATCTGACACACAGACAGATCACCTAAACCACAGGTTTAGGTGGTCTGTCTGTGTGTCTCTGCTTACTGTTGTTTTGTTTCCCTCTTGGGAATATTTCCGGTCCATATTTCCTTGCTTGTGCGGGCATTGTGTTCATTAAAACTGTGAAAGACCCACTTGTTTCAGAGCAGGTTTAGGTGGTCTGTCTGACTGTCTGTGTGTGTGTGTCTGTGTGTGTCTGTCTCTGCTTGATGTTGTTTTTCTTCCCTCTTGGAATATTCCCATTTCCCAGTTCACACTTCCATGCTCGTGCGGCCATTGTGCTCATAAAAGCTGTGAAAGACCCACTTTTTTCAAAACAGTTTTATGTGGTCTGTCTGTCTGCCTGTCTGTGTATCTGTCTTTCTCTGCTTGCTGTTGTTTTTCTTCCCTCGTGGGAATATTCCACACTTCCCTGCTTGTGCGGTCATTGTGCTCATTAATATACCTGCATAATCTGAAAATGTCTTCAAAAAGATGCTAATATGGGGAAATCCTACATGTGACTTTACCTTATGCTACCTTCCATTACCTTATGCTACCTTCCTTCCTTATGCTACCTTAATTTATGCTATCCCTTATCTTACCTCACCATAACTTATGTTGCTCCATCTTATGCCAACATTTATAAAACTAGATTCTCTTAACCAGCTATACTGTGGAATAAGCTCCTGCCAGAATACTACTACAGTAATATCTGATCCAGCCATATACAAACTCACCAAAATCTCACCTCTTGTTCTCTCTCTTCACAAGTCTTTCACTCAAAACTGCAAACACTCCTTTCCACAAATCTTACCCTGATTCCTCCTCTTCCCCTTGCCTCCCTCGAAGCTTCAATTCTAAACACGATCCACCTTATACGCAGCCGCCTGACTGAACCTCTGATCCTTTGGGTCTTGACTTGGAACCGATTTTGACCTTACCTGCCTATCCGTTTTGTTTTGACTGTGCTCCTGTGAATGAGCTGGTTGGTTGGTTAGTTGAGCTGTTTAACGACACTGTTTCATAACAGAGATGATTAGCTTCGCCCTCCTCGTTTCTTCAGGCTTGGGACTGGCACTGTCCGAGTAGGAACAGTGGCGGAGTTAAATAAGTTGGTTCAAATGTAAAGAGGTCGAATAATCTGGTTCCCGTGACTTAACGTTTTGGTGCTATAGAAATCTCGAGAAGTTAAGATTAGGTCAGGTTACGACCTTAGCGTACCGTGGCTTATACAACCATATCCGACCTTGTCACCTTTGAACTCTCGGGTCACATATTTGCTTACGTATGGACTTAAAAGGGTTTAACAAGATCAACAAATCTCTATGTTGTTGGTGGTTCTTAGGAAACTGTTACAAGGTGAAGGTTCTGGATTCGTGTTTTGGTGAGGTTGTCGAGGGTTTTTAGGGTGAAAAAGGTAGAGGGGGAGGGGCGTGTGAAGATGGTACCGTTTGGGTACTAAAACGGAAGAACCTTGTAACAGACCCTGCTTTAGAAAATGGCTGACGCAAGCAGATGGAGTCTGTATGGTATCAGCATTAAAGTGTTTTCAAAGCAGAGGTTCACGTTGACTGTTCTGATATTCTGACACACACGGAAGCATACAAACACACAGACACTGGTACAGATGCACAGATATACACACAGCGTACATAAGCATACACACACATATGGACACATACACAAATACATATGGATACTCATGCACACGTTTACAGATACAAACATACATTGGGGTTGATACAAACCGATTATCGGTTTTAGAAACGATTTTAAACCATTATCGTTTTTTATTGGCCTTCATAAAAAATTATATATTATCATATAATGCAAGTTACTGAAAACCGATAATCGCTATGTACCGTAACGTACACACACACGGGGTTCTACTATTACCTCGTTGGCTGTGGAAGACACACACACACATACGTCGCTGTGGGGGTTCTACATTACATACACACACACACATAATCGTTTTGTCAGTAATGAAAACCATAACACAAACGACATCATTTCCGATTATCACACTAATGTACATGTACATATACACACACACATATGGACACACACACGAATGCACACACACTCACACATACATACACATATGAATACACATACACTTGTACCCATACATACAAATTGGTGTTCTTACATATACGTACACATACACACACATACATTCGCTTATGAATACACATATACACACATACCCACACGTACAAATACGTGTACATGCACACACACATATATACACGTATGAATACACATACACAGTTACACACGTATCAACATGTACAAAGACGTGGGCATACGCATACATAGACGCGTGCATGCGCATATGTCAACCTAGTAATTGATCAGTGATGTAAAAGACCTTGTGCATACATTAACTCGGCCCATCGTGCCTTCTCGTGTCTTGAACCTTCCTCTTGGAACTATCTTCTTCCGCTGCTTTTGCATTTAACTAAGTTCAGCAAACAGTTTCAGCCTGTCTTAATACTCTAATGACGAGAGAGCTCTGCATTGGTTTCCCAGTCACTCTTAGTACACTCTCATCGTTCAAGTGTTAAGGCACACTTATTTAGAGCAGTTAGTCTTGCTTGCTGCGTCTTTTGTGAGATTCTAAAAACGCCCTATATATATCAAGTGGTTTGACATACATACATACATACACATATATACACACATACATACATATATATGCAAGAATACATAAACACATACATAGACACATACATAAATATATACACAAATACATTCAAACATACTTGAATTCATACTTGCTGTCTTGCATGGATGCACACTGCACATACACATACATTCACACATACATACAAGAGCAGGTGTACATGGATTCTGTGCCTTTATTTTTTTAAGAGTTACACAGAGTTAAAATCATCTACTTATTTATTTATTTGATTTTTAATAGGCTGTACTGGGAGAGGCACTTTAGAAATTCCTATATATAATACAGTGCAATTTTTATTGATATCTGTCTGTCTGTCTGTCTGTCTGTCTGTCTCTCTTTGTCTCTGTCTGTTTCCCTCTGTCTCTGTCTCTCTCTCTGTCTCTCTATCTTTGTCTGTCTCTGTATGTCTGTCACTCTGTCTGTCTCTCCTCTCTGTCTCTCTGTCTTTCTGTCTTTGTCTGTCCCTGTATGTCTGTCTGTCTATCTTTCTCTCACTTTGTCTGTCTGTATCTCGTTCTCTCTCCCTTTCGCTCTTTCTCAGTTGTCAAAAATAAAAGATTAATGGGAGCAACTGTATTCACTTGTGTTGTGTTCAAACTACTGAATGTTGATGTTTTTGCAGTTGGCTAAAAAATCTGACATTAGTTTCAATATATACATCAGATGTATCACTAATTTCGTTAAAGATGCAATGCATGAACAATTTGGCAATAGCTACAGTTAATTTGTAAAATTTATAACATACATTTTTATTTGGGAATGAAATGCATTGAAATTTTACATTAATTTCAGTTCATGTATCCATTGCATTGCTTCCTTGGTTTAAATGAAAATTAAAGAAAATTCAACATTTAATAATTTCGATTTCGTTATTAATTATTTTATTACCTTTTGTGAAAATGAAATGCGTCCAATTCACCAGCAGGTGATAAAGTTGGTAATATTTGTGATTCTAATTTAGATTAATGTCACGTATAAATCAGGCTATGAAGCTTTGCCCTGGGCTGTCTCTACTTGCCAACCTATCGGGCAGAGCCCAGGCACATACCCCCACCGGAAGAGTTTTTTTAATCAGAACTATTCTTAGCAAATGTTTAGATTTGTTATTCGCCCTGGGGCACAACTCAAAATAACTCTCCAGACCCATTGATGTTTTCTTTACGACTCACCTGCTAATCTGCCTTAGATTGTCAGCTTTCCGTAAGTAACAGTACTCGCCTAAATTAAATTGCTATGTATCCAACTGGAAAAACTATCCTCACCAATGTAATGCCTGCTCGGCAAAACCTCGTAAGGGTAATACCATACGTATTCCACTTTTTTGAAAGGTACGCACAGCTTATTCAAGTGTGCCTAGTTTTAGGGGTTGTCCAAAACGTAAACAATAGAAGAAAGTCCTTTAAGCCAGGGGTGGCCAACCTTTTTAGGCCTGCGGGCCACTATAGTTGTTGGCAAACAATCACGGGCCAGTGTTTGTCCTCACAGGCTAGTAAAGAAATGCAAATGCTTTATTTTCATATTCTATGTTTATCCAGCATACGTTGCTACTTAATGCACTAATGTCAGAACTACAACACTAAATTTTGGGTGTTTTAGACATCATTAAATAAAATTTTCGTGTATGATACGTAACCCCACGTGTATTCTATTTTTAGAAAGGAAATAAGACCAAATAATTTATATTCTAGGGGTCGTTAGGGTACGAATCAACCTCGAGCTCTGCTGCTCGGAGTGGAAGAAAAAGAGAGGCCATCCCTGCTTTAAGCTGTAGCCTTGAGGCAGTTATGGGTATGAAGTGTAAGCGACTTCATTTTCTTAGCCTCGGCATATGAGGAAGGGCGGCCGGTCCTCTCCCTCGCCGTCTCATCTTCCCACCGACGGTGTACGGTAGTGTACTCATTATAGCTGAGTTGGGTTCAGGTGGAGCAGAAGTCTCAAACCAAATTTCTGCCCTGGCAGGGATTTGAACCCCGACATCTCGATTGACAGTCCAACACGATAACCACTACACTATCGAGCACCCATGTCACATGTAAATCAGTCGGTCGACCTACGTAGTTATTTGCTAACCGTGTTATGCCAGAATATATTGTGCTCAAACCGTCCGAATATCTTGATGCTTGCTGTGTTTCACAGCTGCAGCATAGTGTTGGGCTCTGGGGTGTTCTCGGTGGTTGGTCCAAAGCTTTAGAGTTCACTGCCCTGTTATGTGTCTTCTTGAATGTCATTCTCTGTCTCTGTCTCTGTCTCTCTCTGTCTCTGTCTGTCTCTCTGTCTGTCTGTCTGTCTGTCTGTCTCTGTCTCTGTCTCTGTCTCTGTCTCTGTTTCTGTCTCTCTGTCTCTGTCTCTCTCTCTCTCTCTCTCTCTCTCTCTCTCTCTCTCTCGGTTGTCTGTCTGTCTGTCTCTATGTCTCTATCTGTAGCCCTCTGTCTGTGTCCGTGTGTGTCTGTCTTTGTCTCTCTGTATGTCTCTATGCCTCTGTCTGTCTGTCTGTCTCAAACTGTGTCTGTTTGTGTGTCTCTGTCTCTCTCTCTCTCTCTCTCTCCATACACACACACATACAAACTTGATTAATGCTTATGCAGCCTAGCATGACTTCTGGTTTCTTTGACTTGTTGGGCTTTTACCACAGGACTGTGATTTCTTACTATGCACCGTTTCGCTTGAAAAGACCATGCATAAACAAACACACTTACGCAAACACACACAGGTATAGAGAGACGGACGGACAGACAGACAGTAACGGGACGAGAACGCTCCCAGGTTTACCTGTAAACTCTGTCATGGCTGCCTGCCTGCCTGTCTGTCTGCCAATCTGCCTGGCTGGCTGTCTGTCTGTCTTCCAGTCTGCCTGTCTGTTTGTCTGTCTCTCTTCCGTCTGCCTGTCTGTGTGCCTGCCTGCCTTCTTGCCTGCCTACAGCAGTTTCTAACTTCAATTTTTCTTGTCCTGATGACTCGAGTTTGAGTCTTGAACTACATGCACACAAACTCACACAAACTCACACGGACACAGACAGAGAGCTACAGATAGAGACATAGAGACAGACAGAGAGACGGACGGACAGACAGACAGATAAACTCACACTCGTATGAACACACAGATTTTTATATGAATACACATAAAAAGACACAAAGAAAACAGGCAGTGGCCTTGACAGGAAAACATGTCTTATATGTGACCTAAATCACGACCAACCCATCACACAATCAATGCACACTATTTACTCACACGCACATATACATCTCTCTCTCTCTCTATATATATATATATATATATATATATATATATATATATATATATATATATATAGCACAAATATATCGGTATATGTATATATTATATATATATATATATATTTATAGTCGTCACTCTCATGTGTATATTTATATATATATATCTGTGTATATATATCTAGATAGAGAGATATTGAGTGAAAATGTGTATATATCTAGGTACTGTATGATATATGTTTTGTATCAATTCTCATTATCGCAGTAACAGTTTACCTAGACTGCAGATAAATGTGCATACAAAACAATATATAATATATATATATATATATATATATATATATATATATATATATATATACAATACATAATTGTATAATTGTACCTATATAAAACTTATTGTTATATATATATATATATAATATATATATATGATGTTCATTTATGTATATATGTAGTAGAAATAATTATTATAATATTATGTATGTATTATTATTGTCAGTGGTACGTGTTGCAAAAGCGTATCCTCTGCTTATCTATCCCTGTAGGCCTGTTGGAAAGGGAAACGCAATGAGTCCACCACACTCCACAGTGATGGTCTGTTCATTATGATATGGAGGCCATTCAGAAATGGAGGCCATGGTTTCTTGATGGCTTGTAGATTATTATCTAGGCCTCTTTCCAAGGAGCGGCCGGATGGGGGAGGGTAACTCAACACCTAAACCCTGGAGCCATCTGTTGAGGCCATTAAATTTTATATTATGAACTACTGGAGCTAACTAATTCAAGGAAATGAAAATATAGATGCAAAATATACATTATATATATATATATATATATATATATATATATATATATGATAAGTTCCTGACGCCAGCCATTTGGCGGTAATGGGTACGAATAAATGATCTCCATTGTCCTCGGTCATTTGTCAAGTCCATTGCTTCCCTTATTGTTATCTCAAGTGATGTAATGTCCTCATTTATATTATCTATCCAGGGTAGTCTTGTTCTGCCTTTGTTTCTTTTTCGTTGGAAATAAAGAGTGATGTGGGGAGAGAATCTCGTCCCCATCCCCACCCTACAACAAGTTAGTCTTCCCCATCCCAAACCCCATCCCCGCATGGTTCGTCTCCATCTTCACCCCATCCCCGCAGTTTTCTCCCCATTCTCACCCAATCCCCGCAGGACGACATCACACTACCCGCATAAAGTTTGACGTTGCTCTCCCCAGGAAACACGTCCTTATACAGCAAGACATTAGGGGTGTCAAAAGACCAGCCTGCAGGCCATATTTTTTCTGGCCCACAGAGCCTTACCTAAAGGCTCCACAATTTGAGAATTAAAGTTCAAATTTGCCATTTTCACTGCATATGAAGCAAAAACCCCTTTGACCTATGCTCTCTCTGCCTTGACTTTTTCAGCAAGACAATCTAATGAATTAAATCTAATTAAATGTATGCTGGAATTCTGTATATCGTCTTATATTCGAGTTTAATAAATGGGAAAGTGTTAAAAGTTTTATTAATGGACTGGGCAGACTGAATTTCACTTTTCTGGCGAATGTATGCCATTGTAAACTGTATTGCCATTTGATCTACTCTGATAATGTTGCCCTTTATAATCTGTTGTGGACATAATTATTAGACAATTTCCATAATGATGATTGCCTTGCCTTGGTATTCTTGAAGAAACATGATGCCATTACAAAATTATTGTATAATAAGCTTGATAACTTGTGTACACAGAGCTGAGCTTTTGTGGTAGTAGTAGATTTCGTTTATTAAGATACTAAGTTGACATACCGCAACTTGTGTACATGGGATAATGAAAGTAATGAAATTAAAACTATCAGTTTATGTTTATGCCTATAGTTAGATTGAGAGTTAAAACTAGACAGCCCGAACGGTACAATATTATTATTTATTTATTTATTATTTTATTAAATAAATTTGTAATGCGAATATAGAATATAGAACCGTAGAGATGAAATTGTGGTCATCTTTTTTGGCAGTTCATATTCATGAGGCCTAGGGTATAATTAATACTCTATGGACTATAATTAATGCTCTATGTTTCTCTCTTTTTCTCATTTTTATCCATCTAGTTTAACTTGCGGAAATCTTGCTTGCTTGCTTGCTTGCTTGAGCCACAGGCTAAAAAGTCAAATCTTGCGACGACTAATTCGATCACTTACAATCATTCAATCGTCATGAAACTTGGCAGATAGACTCGCCCTCGCAGACACTTCATTCTATAAAAATTTCAGCTCCCCAAAAAGGCTAGCTTATAGAATCGGGGACTCAACTTTTCGAATCGGGAATCCCCTTTTCCGATACGCAGCGTTGCCATTGGCCAGCGTTGCCATTGGCCGCAACAGAAACGGGTGCGCTGCCTCATTAAACGCACGCTATGTCGTAAAATGAACGCGTACTATATATTTGTAGAGGTAACTGCTTCGTAAGACGCATTATAGGATACTAGATGGATATAGTAAAAACTTTGTTTTACGGGCTGTATTTTATTGTATCTTTTGGTTGTTGTTATGCCTCTTTGGCGTAATAAAGTGTCCAAATCAAATTGCTGTGCTAGCACCAAGCCAGTCAATACTAAATCCCACTACGCTATTATCGGTTTTTGATAATGATGATCAACAGTAAGACTGTTTGTGTGCTAAAAATGCACCATTTAACATTTATTTCTGCAAAGATTTTCGGGGATGGGCTGACGGAGCCCCTCCCAGACCCCACCCCATTTTACTCAGGCGCCTTCGGAACCGTGGCCCGCCATTTGCTGGAAAATATTGCCCACCATTAAAAAAGCTTTGACACCTCTGCTATAAGTGGATGTGACATAGTTCCGTTCCAAAGCCAGACAGGATTTAGTTTATGATACCAATTCGCCAGCATAGAAACCACCCACATATCGTGGTAACTGGAGAGTAAGCAGGCTGGAAAACAGGCTCCTAATATAATGATTTACTGTGTCCTACGCATTACTGATATCCAATGTCTATGCAAAAACTTCGCTCCCTTTGGACGTGGTATGAGTAATAAGAATAACATGAGGAGATGCCAGTGCGAAGACCATCCGGTCTGCTTGCTCTTTTTAGCAGTACCTTAAGCTATATAGGCTGAGAGGCAGCCATGCGTATCAAGTGTTTACAGACTTCATTTTCTTAGCCTCGGTGCATGAGGGCGGGTGGCCAGTCCTCCTCTCAAAGTCCTCTGCCTCGTTTCTTCTTACCACTGACGGTGTACGGTGGGTGTATTCATTAGACTGGGGTTTGGCTAAGAAACGATGACATAAGACAATCATTAGGTATCCGAACAACTCTGCTAGAAAAAGTCATTCAACGAAGACTCCTATGGTTTGGACTTGTAAGATAGAATGCCAGTTGTCTGAATCCAACACAGTGCAGTACATGCAAGATTCGAAGGAAAAAGAAACAAAGGCAGACCAAGACTAAGCTGGATAGACAATATAAATGAGGACGTAACATCACTTGCACTAACACTAAGGGGCGCGATAAACTTGACAAAAGATCAAGGACATTGGAGATAATTTATTCGTACCCATCGCCGCCAAATGGCTGGCGTCAGCCTCAGGAACGGATGATGATGATTGTGAACTAGCGATCTGTAAATAGTAATGTATATGCAACCTTAACCTTAGAATCTTAGACCTTACCGTGCAGGACTGCACATCGGGCAACACAGTTTTTCCACTCTTCCCTGTCCTTCGCCACCTCGATAGCATCCTCCACCGTCATCTCCAGACATCTCAGGTCCTCTCGAACAATTCCCATCCAGTTCTTTCTTGGCCTTCCTCTCCCGCGCTTCCCCTCCGGAGTCCAGTTAATCACCTTTTTGGCTCTATTATCATTATTCATTCGGGCCACGTGTCCCATCCAGTTCAGTCGTTTCTTTCTGATGATGTTCTCTTATCATTCCCTGTTCTTTCTCTGATGATTTTGTTTGTGATCTTATCTTTCCAGGAGATGTGCAGAATTCTTCTTTGCCATCTGTGATGTGCTATGATATGATATGCAACCAGATATATATAAATGATGAAGATTATGATGAGTTCTCTGTCCGAAGGCAGATCCATTGGCTTTTATGCCACCAGGGGATGAGATATGAGTGAGGTGATTTCCCGTTGCCTTCCTCCCAGACAATTTATATGGGTGAGCAATTTGTCCAGGTAGATTCGAACCTGCGACCCTCTGGTTACAAGGCATAGAACATGCCGCTACACCACCACTTCCCATTATTTATATATATATATATATATATATATATATATATATATATTTGACTATTTATTGATTTGCATATCTTATCAGCACTAACATATCAGTGTACAATGGTGTTTATGACAAGGACAATCAAATTATAAATTGAATACAACATCAATGCAGGCTGAGGTCAGTTAGTCAGCCAAAAAGGTCACATTGACCGCTAAAGTCTCGGCTTGCTCCTCTACAAGGTTAATACATTCATGAAGTTGATGCATAACATAAAGAAATGTATATACAGTGAAACATTGAGTTGCTGATAAAAACTACAGAGGCCTATAGAATAGATAACAAAAAGAGTTGAATATATATAAATATATATATATATATTATATATATATATACTAAGTATATATACATACATATATAAATACAATACAATACAATATACATATATTTATATATGTATGTATATATATATGCATATGTATATATATATATACTAAGTACCGGTATATCTATATACATATATTTATGTATATATGTATATATGTGTGTATATATGTGTGTATATATATATGTCCGTATGTACGTACTTAGATACCTCTGTAGTACTTCACAAAGGCAATGTTTATGCCAGTCTAAGTGATGCTAAAGCTACGAAGAACAAAAAGTTCAATCTGTAAGCAAACAGTGCACAGAGATAACTAGACAAGTGTCCACTGGCAAGCACCCACAGACACGCAGAACCCAACTGACGGATGTACGTATGTATGTATGTATATGTACAGTATATTGTATTGTATTGTATTTTATCATTTATAAAGCGCTTCTCATAGCATAAGCCTTTCAGAAGCGCTCCCAGTGCGAGGTACTTTGAAAGAAAAAGAAGGTTTTAAGGTGAGAGAAAGAGGTAGAGATGCTGCTACCAGAGAAGATTGTAGAACGTAGAGAAGGAGGAAGTCCATTCCATAGGGAGGATATATTCATACATAATCACTAATCACTCGATACATGTCATGGTTGAAGTAACTCACTGTACTTGATTGCTAATTCATTGTTATCCTTGAACTACATTGTAACGTTGAGCTCTCTTCCACTTCCAGAATGACTCTTTTATGGTTTATCTAGCAATCTGTGTATTCCAATATTTGAATAAATGTACCGTTTTGTTACAGAAATAAATTGAAAAAAATGCATCTATATATGTATGTATAGGAAGAAGACAATTTATATAGCACCTTTTCTACTTCACAAAAGCAGTGCATGCATCTAACTCATCTAAACAAGTGCATTCTTTAAGACATGAGCATCAATCAATCAATCAATCATTTATTTCTGTAACCATCAGAAGAGAAAAACGAATGTGTGAATATATGCTGTATATATGTATATATATATATTAAGCAATATATATATAAAATATATATGATTTTTACTTGGAATGACCAATTTCCCTCATTAAGGGCTAAACTAATGACTAGTTTTTCCTCTTTGCCTTTGGTCTCTCATTCTTTAAAGACATTTCTTTTACCCCGGTTTTCATGCTGAGAGCGCTTCTGAATAGTTATTCTGAGAGAGGCGCTATGTAAATCTTTAGATACGATACGATACGATGTATGATTGTATATATATATATATATATATATATACATATATATATATGTATAATTATATGTATTATGTATGTATAATTATATATATATATGTATATGTATAGGTATTTTATATGTATATATATGTCTATATTATTGTATATATATATAGATAGATATGTATATGTGTATTACTGTATGTATTTTCGTATATTTATATATGTATTTGTTTGCTGTGCATAGATATGTATATATTGTATGACGTGGAATAAAGGGAGCCTTGTTGTTGATGTTGGTGTTGTTGCTGTTTTAGTCCTTGGGTCGCTGGCCTTGGATTTTTTTATTTGTCAGGATTTATGGGTGTAATAAATAATGGAGGGTGTGAACTTTACCTAATGGTTCCATGCAGAGGCAGAAGAAGGCAGACGGACAGTCAGAGAGACAGGAGAGGAACTGAGAAGAAAGATCCTCTGAGGGGAGGACAGGGATGATGAGTAAAAGACTGATTGACAGTTTCAGAGAGAGAGAGAGACAGACAGACAGACAGACAGAGACAGATAAGTTATATACAGGCATTCAGATGTGGTAAGAGACAAACGGATGAGAGACAGACAGATAAGAGGCAGACAGACAGACAGAGACAGACAGAGACATACAGACATATACAGGCATTCAGAGAGAGAGAGAGAGAGAGAGAGAGAGAGAGAGAGAGAGAGAGAGAGAGAGAGAGAGAGAGAGAGAGAGAGAGAGAGAGAAGAGACAGACAGACAGACAGACAGACAGAGGGTGAGACAGACAGAGACAGACAGAAACATACATAGATAGACACAGACAGACACAGACAGACAGACAGACAGAGACAAATGGAGACAGATAGGCAGGCATCCAGATGTCGTAACAGACAAGACAAGCGGATATGAGACAGACAGATAAGAGCAGGCAGATGAGAGATAGGCAAGCAGACAGACAGACAGACAGACAGATGGAGAGACATATAGAAACAGATGCACACTCACACACATGTCAAGAGACAGCCAGATGGAAGACTTTCTTCTGACCCAGCAGCAGCAAAACTTCTTTTCTGTATTTACGTAGAAAATAGGTTTAATATACATTTAATTGTTTTGTCAACGATATGTCAGGGATGGAAAGGCCTTGGAGAAAAAAAACATGGATTTTGATAAATGGCCTGCGGTAATTGGAAAATAAGGATGCCAAAACACAACAGGGAACCAGTATGGAGAGAATGTGTAGCTCAGAGAACCAGATCACCACGACATCTGGCGAACAGATGGCGAGAGAGTGAAAGAAGAAGGCAAAGAGAGGAACCGACAGGAAGAGACAGTCATATATAGGCAAACAGACAGAGACAGGCAAACAGACAGAGACAGACAAACAGACAGAGACAGGCACACAGACAGACAGGCAAACAGACAGACAGTCAAGCAGACAGAGATTGATAGTTAATATTCATTGACGTGCAGACAGACAGACACATACAGAGGGACAAGCAGACAGACAGAGACTGACAGGCAAAGAGACGGAGATACATATGCACTGACACGCAGAGAGACATGCAGAGTATTATTAGAGAGACAGACACAGACAGAGAGAGGGACAAACAGACAGACAGACAAAACTAGAGGGACAAGCAGACAGACAGAGACTGACAAGCAGAGATTGACAGTTAATCAGAGAGACTCATGCACTGACATGCAGAGAGACAGAGAGAGACAGATGCAGGCAGACAGAGGGACAAGCAGACAGACAGACAGACAGACAGACAGAAACTGAGAGATAGACAGAGACTGATAGTCAATCAGAGAGACATAAATTATGCACTGACACATGTAGACACAGACAGAGACAGACACAGGTACAAGCAGACGGACAATCATAAGAACGAGACAGTCATCAGAAAGTCAAGGATTGAAATATAATCGGGAGAGGCTTGACAAGAAAAAGGCATTATCGCTCCGATGATAAGCGCCTCAGTAACTCAGTTATGCTTCTTCTTGAAGGGGGGGGGTCTCTCGAGGAGCCTGCCCTCATTTTTTTCCTTCTCACTTTTTCTGGAAACATCAGTTATCAATTTGCTGCTGAATTGCTTTCCAAGGTTTTCCCCCGACTCTTGTGTTGTGCAGAGGCGCCGAAAGTGCTCTCCATATCGTTCTTTCGGCTGATTTCCAAGACGAGGGAATTTATATTTGGCGTGACGGGTTTTGAAGTTGAAAGTAATTGATGGGGTTTCAAGTGGAAAATGGGTTAGCAATGATGTGTGGGACTTTGACAGCACGGCCTGGGTGGTAAGCGTCAAGTCCTGCTGTACATATATATAATATATATATATATATATATATATATATATATATATATATATATATAAGAGGTGCTATATAAATTCTCGGAATGATTATATATATGTGTGCACAGCAGGACTTGTATATATAATATATATGTTCACAGCAGGACTTGTGTGTATATATATATACATATATATACATATGCACAGCAGGACTTGTCGTTTACCACCCAGCTCGTGCTGCAAAAGTCCTACACGTCATTGCTAACCCATTTTCCACACGTATATATATATATATATATATATATATATATATGTATGATGGTGTAGTTTGCTAGCATGCTGGACTGTCGCTCCACTTACACCCCTAGTTTACTCAGTTATTATGAGTACACTGACCGTACACTGTTGTGGGAAGATGAAGTGGCGAGGGAGAGGACTGGCATCTGCCCTTATATGCCAAGGCTAAGAAAGTGAAGTCGCTAACATTTCGTACCCATGGCTGCCTCACAGCTAGCTTGCGGGACTGCTCTTCTTCTATGTATGATTTTAACTCTGCCCCTGTTTGCTTTCTGACAGTGCCAGTCCCAAGCCTGGATAAAGGAGGAGGGCGGCGCTAATGGTCTTTGTTACCACACAGCTAGTCGTTAAACAGAAAAACCACCATGTATAGCATGTATGTATGTGTGTGTATGTATGTACACATGTAAGTAAGTAAGGAACCTTTTATTAATTCAAAGCAAATGGTCACATTAAAAAAAATACAGTTGTAAAATGTTACCGTTGTTGGATCAAATTTGCCTCAGAACTGCTGTGATTGGTTATTTTGACTTTCAGAAGGGATCCTGTTGGCTGGGCGTGCTTATAGAGGTAGCGTGATTGGCTGGTCTAACTGTCAAAAGTGTTCTATTGGTCGGTCTAATAACTCTAATTGATTTGCTGGTCGCCTTCTGAAACCTGCTGTGATTGGTTAATATTTGAACTTTCAGATTGGCTTTTCAGAGGTGGTGTTGTGATTGGTTGGTCTCACTTAAAAAACTGCTCTGATTGGTTGTTTTAGGCTGCGTCACGCCATCACTGTTCATACCTGGTGAACTGCCTGGCCAGCTCGTTCCTGGCCTGTGGGGGAGATGAGAAATGGTTGTCTGGACTGGACCACATCCCAAAGAAACTGCACAACCTCTGCCACGTCAACCGGATCCTAGCGCATCGTCCGTGGCTGCTGACGAAACAGCACATTGAAGTGAGCCACGGTTTTTTGACACACCCTTTACCTAGAACATTTCATTTTAATTAGTAACTTCTATGGCACCGGTGTCTAACGCACAAGGCATCCACCGATGGCACACCAAAACCAAGCCATAATCAGGTCAACATCCAGAAGATCAGTCCGTAAGACGGAGAGGCAGCCTATGGTGGATAAGCAATTTGAAAGACATTTAAATAGGTGTAAATGTAAATTTGTATAGCGCCTAAATATGCTCTCCAAACACCAGACATCAACCTAGAGACCTCAGGAAAGACTTTTCCGGTAGTTTCGTGACTCTAATATAAATAGTAACTAATTTAAATGTAAATAGTAACTAATTTAAATGTAAATAGTAACTAATTTAAACGTAAATAGTAAATAATTTAAACGTAAATAGTTCTAATTTAAATGTAAATAGTAACCAATTCAAACGTAAATAGTAGCTAGTAATTTAAATGTAAATAGTAGCTAATTTAAATGTAAATAGTAACTAATTTAAATGTAAATAGTAACCAATTTAAATGTAAATAGTAATTAATTTAAATGTAAATAGTAACTAATTTAAATGTAAATAGTAACTAATTTAAATGTAAATAGTAACTAATTTAAACGTAAATAGTAACTAATTTAAATGTAAATAGTAACCAATTTAAATGTAAATAGTAAGTAATTTAAATGTAAATAGTAGCTAATTTAAATGTAAATAGTAGCTAATTTAAATGTAAATAGTAACTAATTTAAATGTAAATAGTAACCAATTTAAGTGAAAATAATAATTAATTTAATGTAAATAGTAACTAATTTAAATGTAAATAGTAACTAATTTAAATGTAAATAGTAACTAATTTAAACGTAAATTGTAACTAATTTCAAATGTAAACTGTAATGGTGAGTGTAATACAAATATTTACAGTAAATCGTAACTGTTGTATAAATGATGATTGTAACGTAACTGCTTGATATAGAAACTGACGAGGGGTGAGGAGAACAATTGGTCAATATCTGAGCTGACTCAGGCGCTCGTTCTGCTCGCTCACTTCCACTCGCTCTCGAGCTTTGTCTTCGCCTGCGGAATTACGCTAGAAACGGAACAGAAACGCGGCCACATGTTGTCCAGTTCAAACAGTGACCACGGCTCATTGGAAAACAGCAGTTCGGTACGTAACGTAACCGTGAATTTATATAGCGCTATTGTGTTCGTTCTGTGTGCATGTATGTATGTATGTATACATAGTACATTCATACATACATACATACATACATACATACATACATACATACATACATACGTACATAAAATACATACATACATACATAAAAACATACATACTTACATACATACATACATACATACATAAAAACATACATACATACTTGCATAGTTACATACATAAAAACATACATACATACTTACATACTTACATACATAAAAACATAAAAACATACATACATACATACATACATACACATGTGAAGGTCGATTACATTTATGAGGGATGGTTGGGGAGATGATTGAAAGGAGCTACATAAATGTCTTATTAGGTTAGACTGGTCTCCCGCTCAGAAATGCTCTGATTGGTAGTTCTGACTTTCAGAAGCTATCTGATTGGCTGGCATTGCTTTTAGAGGTGTCGTGATTGGCTGGTGTAATTTTCAAAGTGCTTTAATTGGTCAGTGCCAGTTAGTTCCTTATTTTAATGATGAGCAACGTTCCTTGTATTCAACTGCAGTGTTGGAATTATTTCTACACCGGGTATGGGCAAATTAAGAACTTACTCGGAAAAGTGTAATTGAATTACAAATTAAAATGTAATTGAATTACAAATTAAAATGTAATTGAATCACAAATCAAAATGTAACTGAATTACAAATTAAAGTGTTATTGAATTACAAATTACTTTGGGACATGAAATATAATTTAAAATTACAAAATACATTGGAAAATGTAATTGAATTACAAATAGCAAATTACAAATTGCGCAATTTCAAATAATTTCAATTACGTTATTTCAGTTACTGTCCATACCTGTTATAAACTGCTTCAAGTTTTAAAAATATGGTTATAGGCCTATGTCAGTAGTGATAATGAGTGGTTTTTCATAGTTTTAACCCATTCTGCCTTTTAGCCATGGCATGGCACCGTAAAGCAGATTCATGGAACCCAGATTGAGAGCACTGGTCTAAATAGATACATACATATCAATCAATCGTTTATTGTTCCCAGTACAACCAACATAATGACACTTAACACAGTAACCAGTAGCATTGCAAGGGATACAACAGGAAGACCCAGAAGGGACCAAGGTCCCGCTTATTAGGGTCACCCTTGTACCATGAGACAAATGCAGAATGACAAATGATTGACCGTTATAAGTCCAACTGGACTATGAAGCATAAAGAGAACGTAATGTAAAAATAAAGACAAAAACCTTAACTAGTAACAGAACTGAAAACTTAAGCAGAACCATAATGAAAAATTAAGACAAAAACCTTGACTAGTAATGCAGAACCGAACATATGTATGTATGTATGTATGTATGTATGTATGTAATTATGTATGTATGTATGTATGTATGTATGTATATGTATGTATGTATGTATGGTATGTATTATGCCATGCTATAGCGCCTCTTCAAGATTTCTCAGAGAAGCGCTCCCGACTACAGCGCGGGACAATGAATCGAATTGAAGCGCATGGCAATCAATTGCAGTGAAGGACTTGCCCAGGGTCCCTACGCCGCGGCTTGAGGTGGATTCGAACCCGCAACCCTCCGGCTGCAAGGCACCGAACATACCCTACACCACCACGCCCCAAACATAGTTGTAAGAAATAAGAATGAATGTCTGTTATTCGTTTGATAGGAGTCGGATGTCGAAATCGACTTAATCCTCGAACGAATGAAGTTGCTTAACGAAGTCACAAGTAACGACATAACACACGAAGAACTGAGGAAGCGATTCGACAACATCGAGTCTCAAACAACCCAGCGTAAGTGAAACTCACATTGTAACTGTAATAGAATGTAATGTAAATGAACATTTATATAGTGCCCCTACAAGTGGCGCTCTCTGCATTAGCCAATATATTAAATGCCATTACGAACGCATATATTATTACATCAGTTAGCAAGACAAAGCTGAAAAAATCACCAGTGGCAGGCCCATGCACACACTTGGCCTTGAGCATGTCCTTCACTCACAGTTGCTCAGTGCCATCGACTGATGCTTGGCAATTAATGGAATGTAATGTAACCTAGTAAGCATATGGCGCCGCTCACGGAAGTGGCCATTCAGTAGAGCTCCCAGTGTGAGTACCCCAAGAGAAGAACTAGGTTGCATTGAGGAAGGGAGCAACGCTTGTTGTCCAAAGAACAACGCATATGTTGCTTCAAACGAGACAACGTGTAGAAGAGGATGAGTATTGACTGCAGTTGACCGTCAAAATATCTACATTAACCAGAGAAATAAACTTATAGTAATGTCCTAATTACAATAAATTTATCACAAAATAATAGTCAGAAATTACAAATTTATAAATGAATTAATAAAACGACATTTGGCTTCGATACTTCTCATGGGTTCTGGATTAGGTTATGGGTGCGGTTAGAATTAGAGTTGGGTAAAGGTTGTGGTTAGGGTTGAGATTAAGGTCAGGGCTAGTATTAGAGTTTTGGGCTATGCTTATGGTTAGAATTAGAGTTTCGGTAAAGGTTGTGGTTAGGAGTAAGGGTAAGGTTAGTATTAGATTTTTTAGGGTTATGGTTATGATAAAATTAGGTAAAGGTTCTGGTTTGGGTTGAGAGGAGCAGGAGGAAGATGAGGGGGATCACCGTTGCATTGTGGAAGGGGAGCAACGCATATGTTGCTTCAAACGAGACAACGTGTAGAAGAGGATGAGTATTGACTGCAGTTGACCGTCAAAATATCTACATCAACCAACACAAATAATTATAATATAAATCTTTGGTAAATAATAATAACATTAGAGTAAATTTCTATTGAATTACTTGAACTTAATTGCTTATTTGGACCTGACTCACACAGGATTGATGAGGTTATATCACTAGATATCTTTATGCATATCAAGGTTAATCTATGCCGACTTCAACGACCCTGAGTAAACACAAGATATCGGTAAATACTGGATACTGCAAACGTCGCCTTAAACACCTTTAAAACGCTTTCAACCGACGCTATATTTAGTAATAACGTAGTTCGCGTTTATTCAAAACATGATGGCCCAGTTATCTTTAAGATGTCATACAATGGCTATTAATACTAGAAAAATAATAATAATAATTAGGGAGTCCTTTCTGATTTTCCAGACACTGTCCCCTGCTCCTAAATCAATTTTTCCAAATCCTGAGGGATCATTGATACCTCAGGTACAAAAAAAAAAAAAATAATAATAATAATAATAAATAATAATAATAATAATCTTCTTTAATAAGCGCCTGACAAACGCACTGCGCTGTACATTTACATGTTATGCAATTTAAATCTTAACTACTAACAGAACAGACACTGCAATACACTAATAGCAGCCTACAAAGCATATCCGCTTTACGGAGGCTCGAACTCAGTACCTCTCTCGCTCTGTGCCAGATGTTATCCAATGCGCTATCGGGCCCCCTTCGGATTTAATTCTTTAACTCCACCACTACCTTAACTGTGGCAGTGCCAGTCCCAAGTTTGGAGAAAGGAGGAGGGCGACGCTAATCATCTTTGTGATGACACAGTGTCGTTAAACAGCAACTAACCAACCTTTAATTTAGAAACGTTTTGAGAGGATTCTTTCGTTCTATTCGACAACAATTGATCAGGTTAAATTTACAGATTTCTTTGTGCATATCAAAGTAAAGCTATCCCGACGTTAGCGACGTTAACACGCAATATCTCGATATGTACCGAATACTGCAACGACGCCTTAAAAACACCTTTAAAACACTTTCAACCGACGTTATATTAGTAAAGAGCGTTTATTTGGTAATAAGTTACAATTTCATGCCTGTAAAATTGCAGATTAGAGGAAGGTTTACGTCAATGGGCGTGGTAGCCATAAAGACTGAAAACTGCAACGACGCCTTAAAACACCTTTAAAACACTGTCAATCGACGTCATATTAATAAAGAGCAGCGTTTATTTGGTAATCAGTGGTACGTTTTTGGACAAAAATTGCAGATTAAAGCAAGGTTTACGTCAATGGGCGTGGTAGCCATAAACACTGAAAACTGCTAATAGTTGGTTATTGACTCTCTATGTCAGTGCTTCCCAAACTTTTCAGTGTCACGGACCGGTATGCAGGAATTAACTCAGTGTCACTGACCGGCAGGAATTTTCCCACTGGAGGAGGACTGGTGACAAATTTATTTATTATTTATCTTTTTCCCTTTCGATCACCGAAATTCCTCAACTATACATTAAAATTGATTTAAATGCATGATTAGCCAATTATATGACTCTATTGCCCTTCAAATGCTGGCCTAATAAGTCTGTGTACATGCTATGTATGACTTTTAAAAATATAATAGCCATTTCTTGATTCCGAGACAATTTGACCAGTTTCTTGACTCACTTTGCAAAAATATTAGGACCGGCAACTGAGGGCTTCGCTAGATCAATGGCACCGTGGTCCGCTGACCACCACTGCTTGGGAAGCACTGCCTATGTGACTGTAGTATCTATTGAAAGCATTGTTGGTGTTTTGTTGCCAATTAACTCCCGCCACTGCCCTTACTCCGGTTGTGCCAGTAAAGTAAGTAAGTAAGTAAGTATATTCTTTATTAAGCCAATTGCATATCCGTACTCTGGTGTACATACATCTTAGTAACAAACAACTGTCAATTTGAGTACAACATTCTAACAATAAACAGTCTTTCGCTGTAAATTATCTGCAAGAGGTACACAATGGTCGTGCGATCGCGGTCGCAGGGTATGCTGCTGGAATTTTTGTGTGGAAGTAAACTTAGGTATAGGTCCAAGACAATATAGGCCTACCTGAAGCAAAGAAATAATAGCAATCACCAAAAACAAAAATAATAATGTCAAGCACGTTTTGTCTTTTAGTAACGACGAAAAAGAAGCTGTCCAAGAATCTCGATCTGTTGCGATTTGTCGAGGATCCAGAGTTCACGTTCGAGGACTTTGCGAATCGCGACCCCAGTCTCAAGATTCCAACGTACGTGGTGCAGGACTATTCGTGGGACGACCATGGATATTCGCTCATGAGCCGACTGTACACGGAGATCGCTGGATTACTGGACGACAAATTCCAAGTCACTCAGGGCATGACCTATTACAAGTACGTCGAACTCTCTGATGATCTACTTTAATCTAATGACTAGTTGCTTGTGTGCACTTAGGCATACGAGAACCGACCTCGTTTGTATTTTGATTTACATCTGCTCAGGGTTGCCACGGATCCTGGAAACCTGGAAAGTCATGGAATTAGACTTTTAAAAATTTAAGGCCTAGAAAAACAGGGGCGGAGCGCATTTAATCAGTATGGACAAATCAGAGGAACAGTGGTTAAAAAACATGATGTTGGTTGGAGGAAATGACACAGAACAAAAGTCTGGTGGTGTTGGTGGTGCTACACAATTACCTATCTACATGATTACATTTCATGACGTAATTACTCGATTACTCAATTACTTAATTACAAGTGATTGCATACTTATTTGATTACAGGCTATTTCATAATCACATGATTATGACATTACTTTCTGATAGAATGGGTTACAAGCAGAACGTGGACACGTCGACATTTCGTCGCGCCATCTGGAACTACATCCACTGCCTCTTCGGAATGTACCACGATGACTACGACTATGGAGAGATCGACCACATGCTGGAAAAGAACCTCAAGTGGTACATCAAGGCAGCAACGTGCCTTCCAGAGAACATCGCTCACCGCAATTACCGCAGCTTCATGAAGGAATTCTTCCATTCGGAAAAGGTAAGGCAACTTGTTGGGAAGACTCTTGTGATGCTCCAGGGGTTGCTAGTGTGTTTACGTACGAGCAGTTCTCTAACACATTTTAATGTAGTGTAATGTTAATGAACATTTATGCAGCGTCCCTTCAAGATATCTACTCAGAGGCACTCTCTGCGCTAGCCTTTATGATGTTAAAATGTCATTATGAACGAATATCAGTTAACAAAACAATGCACAGTAAGGTGAACGAATCACCAGTGGTGGGCCCATGCACACACGCGGAACCAACCAACGGATTCCCGTCGACAGCTGAAGATGGCATGGATGTTCAGAGTCCCTGGGCCAAGTTACGTCGATAGAGTAGAGCGGCGACAGGTGACAGCGTTCCGAACACACGGTGGAAGATGACGCACGCCCAGCCAGTCACTGAGACACAGCGGAGGTGTGCAGGAAAGGCATTAAATCATTATAATGTCGCTCGGTAGATTGAAGAGTCGCCGTTAGATTTAGAGCTTGAATTACAATGTGTGTGTTTGTGTGTATAGAGGTGTGTGTGTGTTTATGTTCGTGTGTATGTGTGATTGCATGTTTCTGTGTAAGTTTATTTTGTTGGTTTGTAATGTATTTATCTATTTATGTGCTTATGTATGTATTTATGAAAGTATGGATGCTTATATGCATGCATGTATGTACAGGTGTTAATTTGTGTGTGTGTGTTTGTGTGTGTGTTTGTATGGTGTGTGTGGGTTTGTGTGCTTGCGTGATTCTGTAGCACTTCAGAAGGACCTTGCAACAGTGCCTCTGAGTGGAAATCTTGAAGGGGTGTTATACAAGTTTCTGAATGAATGAATAGAAGAATAGACAAGCGATATAAACTGATAACATGATCCTTATCTGATCTCAACATGGACAATGTATGGTCAGTGTTCTCATTTCATAGGCAAGTTAGGAGTAGAAATTTCTAAACATCTATCGGACCTAGCCGAAATTTGAACCCTCGAGCTTGGGTCAGACTTCAGCACCCTAACCACTACATTCATCATCATCATCATCATCAGTTCCTTATGCCATTCATTTGGCGGGGATCGTTAAGAATAAATTATCTCCATTGTCCTTGGTGGTCATTTGTCAAGTCCATTGCTCCCCTTAATGTTATTCCAAGTGATGTCATTTATACCGTCTATCAGTGTAGTCTTGGCTGCCACCTTTGTTTCATTATGCAGATTACCTCTTGCTTGCATTCGAATGACATTGTTGTTATTGGCATTCTCTTGTCTGGCACCAGAGTATTGTAAACCAAATAATAGTTCTGACGTCATTGTGGGCTTCCCTTCACTTTGTGGCTGTTATGGAGATATTTATTGTGTATTGTTGGCTGAATACAATCTGGCTTTCTTTCGTACAGGTTCACATCAACGTCATGGTTCTGGAGGCCAGACTGCAGGCGGAGCTCTTGTACAGCCTTCGTGCCATCTCCTGTCACATGACATGAGCCGGCGATCTGATTGGATGCGTTTCCCGCCGACGCGTATTTGTCGCGCGGACTACTTTCTCTGGTTCCCTGCTGTTCATTGCACTGAATTGAGAAGAACGGGTAACCAGCTCTTCGCTTACAGGCGGTCTTCTGACGTTGTATNCTCCCGACCCCAGCATGGCTGAAAAGGACAGTTTTGAGGCAAGTATAGAAAGATTCAGGGTGGATTTATGCATATCAAGGTTGAGCTATCATCTATGCCGACTTTTTCAACCCTGAGTACACAAAAGATTTCGATATGTACTTCCTACTGCAAAGCCGCTTTAAACACCTTTAAAACGCTTTCAACCGACGCTATAATTATTTGGTAATAACGTACTTTGCGTTTAATCACTGTGTTACGGGGTAGGCATGAAGGCCAAGTTATCTTTAAGATGTCGTCATACAATGGCTATTAATACTAGAAATACGGAGTTTAATTCTTTAACTCCGCCACTACCCTAACTGTGGTAGTACCAGTCCCAAGCTTGGAGAAAGGAGGAGGGCGACACTAATCATCTTTGTTATGACACAGTGTCGTTAAACAGCAACTAACCAACCTTTAATTTAGAAACGTTTTGAGAGGATTCTTTCGTTCTATTCGACAACAATTGATCAGGTTAAATTGACAGATTTCTTTGTGCATATCAAGGTAAAGCCACCCCGACGTTAGCGACGTTAACACACAATATCTCGATAAATACCGAATACTTTAACGCCGCCTTAAAACACCTTTAAAACACTTTCAACCGACGTTATATTAATATAGAGCGTTTGTTTGGTAATCGGTACGTTTTTGCTGAAAAATTGCAGATTAACCCTTTCCTATCCACTGTCCCGCTCTGCGGGACATTGGAAAAAACGTCGTTGCAATCCTATGTCCTGTGAGACGGGACATCCACCCTAGGTCGGTGTTTTCCTATCCAATGTACTCTGCATCGGGAGTTACATTGGATTGCATGTATTCATGTATACATGTATATATATATATGTATATATATGTTTGTATATGTGTATATATGTTTGTATACGTATATATGTTTGTATATAATATTATATGCATTTATGTCTATATATATGTACATATGTATATATGAATATAAGTATATATACATGTATATGTATATATGTGTATGGGCGCATATGTATATATATTTATGTATATATGTATATATGTATATATATATACGTATATACATATATGTATGAATCTATATGTATATATGTATGTATATACTATATATGTATAATGATGCATGTGTATATGTACATGAATATATAATCCTTATATATAATAATATTATATACGTATATATATATGTACTTATACCTTATATGTGCATATATATATGTACATATATTTATAACTCTTATATGTGTATATATGTCTGTATAGGTATGTGTCATATATGTATATATATAAATATATATGTTTGCGTGTGTATATATGTATATATGTCTGTGTATATATATATGTATTCATGTATACATGTATGTATGTATGTATTTATACATATATACATACATACATATATATATATAGATACATATACATGACATAGGACATAGGAAGTCCTGCAACAGTTATATATTATATGGAATGTTATTTCGGCAAAAATATTAGGATTTCTGTGGTAAGGCATAAAAATTTTAATGGATAGGAAAGGGTTAAAGCAAGGTTTAGGTCAATGGGCGTGGTAGCCATAAACACTGAAAACTGCTAATAGTTGGTTATTGTCTATGTGACTATAGTATCTATTGAAAGCATTGTTGGCGTTTAGTTTGCAATTAACTTCGCCACTGCCCTTACTCTGGTAGTGCCAGTAAAGTAAGTAAGTAAGTAAGTATATTCTTTATTAAACCAATTGCATATCCGCACTCTG
Source organism: Aporrectodea caliginosa (assembly GCA_020284085.1). Classification (NCBI taxonomy): domain Eukaryota; kingdom Metazoa; phylum Annelida; class Clitellata; order Crassiclitellata; family Lumbricidae; genus Aporrectodea; species Aporrectodea caliginosa. The sequence continues at coordinate 1,459,297 of JACEVL010000501.1, forward strand.
GTGTACATACATCTTAGTAACAAACAACTGTCAATTTCAGTACAACATTCTCACAATAAACGTCTTGCGCTGTAAATTATCTGCAAGAGGTACACAATGATCGTGCGATCGCAGGGTATATTGCTGGGGTTTTTTGGTGGAAGTAAACTTGGGTATAGTTCCAAGACTATACCCAATAGAGGCAAAGAAATAATAGCAATCACCAAAAACAAACATAATAATGTCACGCACGTTTTGTTTTTTAGTAACGACGAAAAAGAAACCGTCCAAGAATCTCGATCTGTTGCGATTTGTCGAGGATCCAGAGTTCACGTTCGAGGACTTTGCGAACCGCGATCCCAGTCTCAAGATTCCAACATACGTGGTGCAGGACTATTCGTGGGACGACCACGGATATTCACTCATGAGTCGACTGTACACAGAGATTGCTGGATTACTGGACGACAAATTCCAAGTCACTCAGGGCATGACCTATTACAAGTACGTCGAAGTCTCTATGCTAATCGAATGACTAGATGTATGTGTGCGCTTAGGCCTCGTTTGTGTTTCGATTTACATCTGCTCAGGGTTGCCACGGCTCCTGGAAACCTGGAAAGTCATTGAATTAGACTTTGAAAAATTTAAGGCCTGGAAAACATGGAAAAACAGGTTTTTTCAAAAAAAGTCATGGATGGAAAGTTGTAGAATTTGAAAACAGCTAGGTCGTGGAAGTCATGGGAAATGGAAAAATCATTAATAGAAATATTTCTAATCATATTTTAAAATTTGGATAAATATTACGTCGATAAAACAGTTCGAAAGTAGGTCCTTTTTTGTCTAAATAAGTCTTAAAAGTCATGGAAAAAGGTCATGGAAAGTCATGGATTTTTGCAATCCTATCTGTTTATGTGGACTTCCTGCTTTGCCGGTATCATAATGGTCGCTTTAAGTGAAATCTTTATAGAAATCAGAATCAATTGGAAATCAGTATGTAAACGTAATTGTATTTATGTAGCACAAAATTTTTATATAGTGCCGTTTTAGAGAAGAGAAGGCCAAGGAATTTGTGTTGCAGGTTGATTATTTAGCGTTTGCAGTTCGCGCTAAGCCAGCGCACCGCATCGTCATCAGCAATATGCAAAGCGGACAGTCCACCAGGAAAACCAGTTGCAGGTTGATAAGGTTGAAGAAACCTAGTCCTTTAAGATAGTCTAACTACAGTGTAGCTTTGATGTGAGCTGTGGAGATTTGGGATGGCAGGACAACTGGCTGAGGTACTCTGAACAGTAGCAGCATGATCAATCAATCAATCAATCAATCAATCAAATTTCGTTTATTAAAAATAAGCTGACAAGTATGCTTCTTATACATTTATAAAATAAGGTCCTATTGCATGTTTAAAGATTAGATTAATTCCCTGTTTAGGTAAAATTAAAACTGTAGGCTAAACATGTTATACATCTTGGACCATTAGTGTTGTAATTGAGCGAAGACAATCAATATATACTTTTATATAGTACTCTATATGAAAGTACAGTCATCTTTGTTAAGAAGGGAAAAACCATGGGAACTGGGCAAAGCAAGTATCCAGTTGGACGAATCAGAGGGAATAGTGGGTAAAGAACATGATGTTGGTTGAAGGAAATGGCACCAAACAAACGTCTGGTGGTGGTTGTGGTCACAGGTGGTGATGGTGGTGGTACACAATTACCTATCTACTTGATTACATTTCATGATTTAATTACGTGATTACTCAATTACTTGATTACATTTCATGATTTAATTACTTGATTACTCAATTACTTGATTACATTTCATGATTTAATTACGTGATTACTCAATTACTTGATTACATTTCATGATTTAATTACGTGATTACTCAATTACTTGATTACATTTCATGACTTAATTACGTGATTACTCAATTACTTGATTACATTTCATGATTTAATTACGTGATTACTCAATTACTTGATTACATTTCATGACTTAATTACGTGATTACTCAATTACTTGATTACATTTCATGACTTAATTACGTGATTACTCAATTACTTGATTACATTTCATGATTTAATTACGTGATTACTCAATTACTTGATTACATGTAATTGCTTAATTATTTGATTACAGGCCATTTCATAATCACATGATTATGACATTACTTTCTGATAGAATGGGTTACAAGCAGAACGTTGACACGTCGACATTTCGTCGCGCCATCTGGAACTACATCCACTGCCTCTTCGGAATGTACCATGATGACTACGACTACGGCGAGATCGACCACATGCTGGAAAAGAACCTCAAGTGGTACGTCAAGGCAGCGACCTGCCTTCCGGAGAACATCGCTCACCGCAATTACCGCAGCTTCATGAAGGAATTCTTCCATTCGGAAAAGGTAAGGCAATTGGTTGGGAAGACTCTTGTGATGCTCCCTGGAGGGGGTTGCTAGTGTGTTTACGTATGAGCAGTTCTCTAGCACATTTAATGTAATGTAATGTAATTGAACATTTATATAGCGCATCTTCAAGATATCTACTCAGAGGCGTTCTCTGCGCTAGCTTTTATGATGTTAAATGTCATTATGAACAAATATATTACATCAGTTAGCAAAACAGTGCACAGTATGTTGAAAGAGTCACCAGTAGTGGGCCCACGCACACACGAAGAACCAACCAAAGGATTCCCGTCGACAGCTGAAAATGGCATGGATGTTCAGAGTCTCTGGACCAAGTATATATACATATATATATATACACAGATATATATATATATATGTATGTATACATGCATACTTGCATGTGTGTTTGTATGATGTGTGTATATATATACATTTATATATGTATATATATATATATATATATATATATATATATATATAATGTGTGTGTACTTGTATGTGTGTGTGTGTTTGTGTGCTTGCGTGTTTCTGTAGCACTTCAAAAGGACCTTGCATAAGTGTTGTTCTAGTTCTTTTCGCCTGGGTTGGGTCGGCAGCGTCTTGGAGTTTTCTGAATTAATGAGTTAATGAATAAATTCATTAATGAGTAAATGAATAAAAGAATAGACAGAGATATAAATTTGAGAAGATGATAACGTGATGCTTGTCTGATCTCAACATGGACAGTATGTATGATCGCAAGCTAGGAGGAGAAATTTCTAAACATATATCGGCCCTAGCCAAAATTTGAACCCTTGAGCTCAGCTCAGACTTCAGCACCCTAACTACTACATTCATCATCATCATCATCACCAGTTCCTTATGCCAGTCATTTGGCGGCGATAGGTATGAATAAATGATCTCCACTGTCCTTGGTCATTTTGTCAAGTCACTTGCGCCTTCGTGTTAGTCCAAGTGATGTTATGTCCTCATTTACATCGTCTATCCAGGTAGTCTTGGTCTGCCATTTGTTTCTTTTTCCTTCGAATGATCGAATCTTTCATGTAGTGCATTGTGTGGAATTCAGTCAACTGGCATTCTCTACTTGTCCAAACCATCGGAGTATTGCAAACCAAATTACGGTTCTGACATTACACTGGGCTTCCCTTTGCTTTGTGGCTGTTATGGAGATGTTTATTGTTTATTTTTGGTCCGTTGACTCAATACAATCTGGCTTTCTTTCGTACAGGTTCACATCAACGTCATGGTTCTGGAGGCCAGACTGCAGGCGGAACTGCTATACAGCCTTCGCGCCATCTCCTGTCACATGACATGAGCCAGCGATCTGATTGGAAGCGTTTCCCGCCAACACGTATTTGTCGCGCGGACTACTTTCTCTGGTTCCCTGCTGTTCATTGCACTGAATTGAGGAGGAACGGGTAACCAGCTCTTCGCTTACAGGCGATCTTTTGACGTTGTATCTGGAACTCTGCTGGGATTTTGCCATGGTCGTACTTGGCCGATTTTTCCGCTCTGTTCCAGGTGTAAATCGCCGCCGTTTGAGAAACAGCTTATTACGAAAGATGTTCACAAAGTGCTTGTTTATTTTGTATACGTTTTGCGATCGCGTTCCCGTTTTCCGTTGTTAACCAGTATTACGCAGACGATTGATTATCTTGGGTTTCGACAACAAAAATTTCCCAAAGCAGCTTGAACTTTCTTTCTGCACTGCGCCGAGTTTGTCGATCTGAGCGCAGAATGCTTCACTGTGTATTTCTTTTGACATCTTGTGGACTGTGATAATTTCTGTGTAGAGTTTGGAAGAGGTACGATAAAGCCAAAACCGCAACATCTCGGCTTTGCAATCCGGGGCCGTATTCATGTGGGGGTTTATAGCTTGAAGTTTGGGGTAAAGCATATAAAACGGGGAATTGGAGCATGGATAGAGTAGCAATAATGGTATAGACAGAGAACCTGAAAGTGTAACCAAGTAACCTGGGGTATGGAAAAGGTCACAAGATGTTTTGTGGTAAAAAAGCTGTTTGTAGAGTTTGTGTAAACCCAGGGTGAGAAAAATATCATTGTTTTGTGGTCAAAAAGCTGGAAAAACTTTATGTAAAACCTTGGGAGAAATATGGTTACCAACTTTTTCTTGTTTAGTGACTGGCCCTGCTGGTATCTTGTTCAGAAATCTGTCCATGTCAAACTAAAAGCTGTAGACGCCCATAGTTTGTGGCCTTACGAGAATACCGCGCAGGGAGTTTGATATGTAACCTTGTTCATGAGTGTTTAACCTCGCGTTATTGCAAAAACTTCTGTGTGAATGGTGCCTATTTAGACTAATATGTGACTAATATGTGGCCAGTAGAAATTTTTATGACGACACGTTTTTTTGCAGCTGTTTGTATTGGAATCAGGTGATTTTGTTAGAAATCATTTGCAACTTTGCTGTTAGTATTGAATGTTCTAGTGATCGAGAAGTATTCTGGCAGGTAGTAGTTTTTAGCTTGCTTTAAGATTTGGAATTTGGTGGATGATTTGATTTCATACGTGTATTTGTGCATCATGTATTCAGCTGGACATGTAGATATAGAGCCTTGAGAGAACCTTGTAAGGGTGATGATACGTGGATGTTCAACAGTTGTGTCTTAAGATATTATTATTAATTATTATTAATCAGAAATTTATATTGCTCTAATTTGTGATTTCGCCTCAATAGTGCGGGTAGCTGGAAAAGGATGAGCTGTAAGTTGTTTGCGAAATGAAATTCGAGAAATAGAAGGGTCCCTCTAAGCTGGTGGTAGTGAATTCCATAGATGTGGACCAGCTCGTGAAAAGGCAGCTAAACCACATATCTGTTTTTGGTAAGTTGTGACATACAGTTGGCCTGATTAGCAAGTGAGTAAGTAGCCTTTATTTGCACCTGACAAGCCCACATGCAATACATCATACAGGATGACGACATCTGTATTTGAAATGGTTCATAAAAGGAGCAGATTTGATAGACATACATGCACAATTAAATGTAACTTTAGATACATCGATTAACAAAAGTACTTTTAAATCATGCTATCATATTATGTTAATGCGTGTGATATGTGGATAGGTTATCATATGTGATAATGTGTTAACGCATATTTTATATGATACTAATTATGTTTTGTATCACATTGTGTCGCATAATGGTTTAACATAACTTCGAACGTTAAAAAACATGTTTCATTTCACACTGTATTGCATAGACAGTGTAACTTAGCTTTGTATGTTAAATTACACATGTTTCGTGTCACATTGTATCACATACATGGTGTAACATAAGTTATGTGAACTACACATGTTCTGCTTCACATTGTGTCACGTAGATGGTGTAACATAGCTTTCTGTGTTTAACTATGCTACCAATGTGTTATGGTATTGGCACTCTGCATGTCTATGGCTTGGATTAGAGTTGTGATTGTGAAACGGATTGGATTTGGATGTGATTGAGAAAGATTGAGCACTTTGTCTTGCAAGGAAAACTGGTAAATATTTTTGCACTGTTCCTATAGACACCAATGTGCTGTACATGTTAAGCTTAAGATACGTGGTATCATATGTATATGTGTATTGCTATGTTACATGCGTATGTGACCCTCACATGATGACCCAACAATGTTGGGAATGCTGACGGAGCCGGTGTAGGCTTTAAGAAGTTTGTGCAAAAATGCTGAAAGCTACAATGCCAATATTAAGTTTTTGAGTTTGATATTCGAATTTCGCGCTGTTCGGAGTTATTTGTAAAACGAGGAACAGTTTGTTTAGACTTTACTTTAAAAAAGTCCAATCTGTTTGATTAGTAATGAAAATTGGATTCCATGAATAGATTTAAATTGGTTTCTGGTCAAAGGAATTGTTTTTCTAAGGTCGTCTATTGAGGTTAAGCATGTCAACTCGAGCCATGCTTGGTTGCAGCACAGGTTTGGTTTCTGAGCCTCGGTTTTCGAACCTTAGGTTTTAGCCTTGGCTTTTAGCCTTTGCTTTTGAACCTTTGTTTTGTTATCCTTGGTTTTTAAGCATTGGTTTTTAGCCTTGGTTTTAGAGACTTGGTTTTCGAGCCTTAGTTTTCCGAGCCTTGGTTTTTAAACCTTTGTTTTTGAACCTTGGTTTTAAGTCTTAGTTTTCGAGCCTTACTTTTTCGAGCCCCGTTTTTCGAATCTTGGTTTTCGAGCCTTGTTTGTCGAGCCTTGGTTGTTGAGCCTTGGTTTTCTAATCTTGGGTTTCGAGCCTTGGTTGTCGAGCCTTTCGAGCCTTGGGTTTGAGCCTTTGTTTCGAGCCTTAGTTTAATTGTCGTGCATAGGGTCACTTAAGCTCATTTATTGAGGTTTTTGATGATCCTGCAGAGGGTTCAGGATTCAGTGCCCAAACAGATTGCGAATATTATCGTTTCTAACAGCTATGCTTCGGTTTGCTTAGCTTCTCTCTTTGTAAGAGCTTTCTCTTATTCTGCTTAGTTTCATTCACGCTGACATATTGAGACACACAGGTATACACATACACATACACATACATACACACACAGACACAGACATATAGGCACACACAAACATGTGAGTATAGACACATACGGACATATACTCGGATACATACATGTGCAGATAGAGAGCCGCAAATACACGTATACATAGATGTGTACATGCATAAATACACACACACTCACCACACACACACACACACCACACACAGTGCACACACATGCCTATAATTATATATATATATATATATATATGCATGTATATACATGCACATACATACATGCATACAATCGTTATATACATGCAAACTTACTTGCTTACAGACATAAGCACATGCATACAAGCATAAGTACATACATACGTACATTAATACATACATTCATACATGCATACATTTACTTACATGTGTAAGTAGTGATTGACATCACATTTGTACACTTGTTACTTGTCACAAATAATTTCGACATTGATTCTGTTGCATCCTTTTGCTTCCTTCAGTTTTGTTAATCTTCCGTTAATCTCTTTCATTCAAGTAATGAAATATTGTATCGGAGTTCCATACTTGGCTTGCTGTAAGTATGCACACTTGCTATAGCATCTTGTAGAGCAGTGCTACTCAAACTGTGGTTCATGGTCTAGTACCAGTCTGAGAGTGATTGTTTATTTACCAGGCTGCACAGTGATAACCGGAGTCACAATGTTGATTCTTTTGAAATAAAATTTTTTTATATACAGTATTACATAAGATACAAAATATAACAATGGTTTTAAGTGGTTCAGAAGACATTTAGTCTGTGTTAGAACCACTGCAAATTAACCTGGAATGCTTAATATCCCATTCTCCCTAGCTTCCTCTTAAAAGCCGTGACAGTGTCCACTGAGACCGTACTATCATCCAAGCCATTCCACTAGCCTGTAACTCTTGCACTGAAGAGAATTTCTGCCCAAATGTTCCTAAAAATGAGAGCATGACACCATATTCATTAGACATAATAACGGTTTTAAACTTGAAGCGGTAACGCAATTATAGCAGTAATAAACATGGACCGTATTATGACATCCAAATTTTAATATAATCTGTCATTTTATGTAAACTGATGTTGAAAAGCGTCGGTCCGCGGTGTGGCTATTACCAGTCTGAAGCCTTGGAAAGTTTGATAAGCACTGTTGTGGGATACCTTACAAAAGTTACTGTTCATTATCGGGTGTTTTCGCCAGTCAACAGAGCGTTTTGGCATGTCTTCGTTAATTCAAAATATGTTTTTAAACGTTGTTTTGTGGAATGACCTTGCAATTATGTAATTGTATTGTGTTGCTCAAAAGAAATGGTTAGGACTGTGATGATGGGGTATTATTGTGATGTAGAGGAATTGTACGATTGATTCTTTGCTGGGCGATGGATTCTGAAACGATGGAAAGCTCTGACAATTTCCAAATGGGCAATTTATGGTTGTTAAGTTGGTTAATTTCCAAATGGGGAATTTCCAAATGAGGGAGTTCAGTTGGGGAATTTCTAAACGGTTGATAGTGATCGCCATGTAATGCAGAGTATGTGGGTTCGAATCTTCTTCAGAAGGTCGTCGTTCGATCAAACAGAGGAGTTGGATGAGCCCCTGTGGGTTGAGATCTTGAAGCAGTGCTATATAAATGCTTAGAATGAATGAATGAATGCTGTGAATGAATGAATGGTGTGCTATAGAAGGTTGAGTTGATGGATGAGTGAATGGATGAATGAGTGGATGGGATACTGTGCATGGATGATGGATGGATGGATGAATGCTATGAATGAACCGGTGAATGAATGGGGTTCCATGGGTGAATGAATGGATGGATGAACGAATGCGATGGAGGGATTAATGGGTTATCTAGCGCCATTATAATGTATCGGCTGATATAACTCCGAGCCTCAGCAAACAGAGCAGGGAACTTAGGGAAGTAGTGTGCCATGGCTGATGCCTTCATCATAATGTCGCTTGTAAACACGATAGGCTAGCGCAAAATCATTGAATTTATGTAATCGGTTAACGGATCATATGATTGATTACCGTAGAGTTACTCGTCTTAGTATGACGTCATTTGTCTTCGAACGGGCATTTCTATGTGGATGTATACTCTGTGATTTGTCAAATGTGTGTTTAACCTTGTGTTGTCGTTTAACAAGCTATAGTCTTCAGACTTTAACAAAGTTAGTCTGATGAATAGACGGATGTCAAAATTTATCTGACCTTGACAATAAACTGCTTCACTTCTATCGTTTTATTGATGTTGTTAATGCATTTATTAAGCTCCACTATCTATCGACGAAGCATCAGTCGATGAAAATGAGCCATTGCCATGATTCATAAAACGAACCGATCCAAACGGCGCCTCTGAAACTGAAATACGAAAAATGTCGCTAACGCTAGATACCGCACCATTAGCTCCCCGACTGCATTTAGACACCTTTAAAACGCAGCCGTTCTCAGCTACATAAATTATTCACCAGTCACGTTCAATCGTTAGATTCTTCGCTACCACACTTTACAGCTGAAAAGTCTCAATTTCGGTTGGCCATTTTGGAAAATGGCTGACAATGAAGCTAGAGGACAAATCTGTGATGGCCCTAGAGCTAAATTTGTCCTCCGGGTATGTTGTTACCATGTTCCAAAATTCATGCTTCTATCATCAAGTGAGCATTGAGCAATTTTTACACCAACCTGTTTAGTTATTTGGCAGTTTTAAGGTGAGGATATGACGTCATTCTAAACCGTCCTCTAGGGGGCGTAAACCATGAAAGAAAAATTGGCAACAACATTTTTCTGCTTCAGAACTGTCGTATCATTTAAGCTTCATTGCCAAGATTCTACCCAAAATTGTTATGACCCTTGTTTTTGTGACATAGGCTAAGCCGACGGACAGTTCTCACCGTATACTATAGTACTATACGGCATAATACATATTATGCCGTATAGTACTATAGTATACGGTGAGAACTGTTCAAAATAATTTCTGTCAACGGCCTCTGATGCCATAAGATGTCGATAAACTCTGGATCCATCCAATCGCCAGATTTCAGTCTTGTAGGCCCTGAGTATGAAGGTCTCTGGCCGGTGAATTTCGTGGTCTTCCACTTCTTTCTTCCTTTCAGGTAACCAACCAACCAATAACAAAATAATGCTGCATTAAATCTACGACTGCAGTTAGACACCTTTTATATGCCGCCACTCTCAGCTACATATTTGCCAATCGTGTTCAATCGCTTATTTACTTTGTCCAAACAGGTTGAAGGGGGAGGGCGACGCTAATGGTCTTTATTACCACACAGCTAGTCGTTAAACAGAAAAACCAACAATCGCTAATTGAACACGATTGGCAGATATGTAGCTGACAGTGGCGGCAGATTTCTTTTTGCTCGCACCTCCACCAAGCAGAGCCGTGCGTTCTCTGTGGTTGGCCCCTCAATCTGGAATGGCCTCCCTCTGGTCCTCCGCTCCCTTCCTAGAACCCCTTCTCAGACATTCCTCTCTCAACTTAAAAATAATGGTCCTATTTGGCCGCGCTGGGGTTGGGAGCGCCTCTGAGTAGTTCCCTTGAAGAGGCGCTATATAAATTCAAGTAATGAAGTAATGAATGAATAAAAGGTGTCTAACTGCAGTATATTTAATATATTTGCCAATCGTGTACAATCGCTAATTTAGAGCTGTAATATGCCAAAAAATAATCTTTGTCGGCGGCAACGGCCTATATGTTGTCATAAGCTGCCTTTAAACTGTGGATCCAACCAATCGTTTATTGAACTCCGCCACTGTTCGCTTTCTGAGAGTGCCAGTCCCAAGCCTGGATAAAGGAGGAGGACGTTTGTTACCACACAGCTAGTCGTTAAAAAGGAACACACACAATGGCAAATTGAAACTCCGCTACTGATCGTACTTTGTCAGTGCCCAGCCCAAAGCCTGGATGAAGGAGGAGGGCGACGCTAATGGTCTTTGTTACCACACAGCTAGTTGTTAAACAGAAAAACCAAATCGCTAATTGGCTAATCCAAATTAATTTCCTATGTTGGTCAAGGTCGACGTTAATGTAACTGACGTCCACAAGATGTCGCTAAGCAGACAATTCTGCATTAAACCCAGAGTTGCAGTTGGACACCATCAAAACTCCACCATTCTCGGCTATATATATTTGCCGGTTGCGTTCAAGCGACAGATAGTAAGTGTATAGTGAGTCATAAGGTTGTCTTCAACGTAACTGGCATCCACATTGCCAGAAGATGTCGCTAAACATCAAATGCTGCTACATAAATCCACTAGTTCAGTTTTGCATCCGGTTTCAAACGCCGCCATTTTAGGTTATATATTTACCAATCGTAGGTATTTTATCATGCCATATGTTTATTCATGAAAACTGTTTAAAGTTTCTGTAGAGCCTGTTTTGCCATAAGATGCCATTAAACTCTGCATCCATCCACTGGCATCCAGGCCAGTGAATTCCGTGATGTACTTATCATTTTCCTTTCAGCCTTTCAGGATACGAACCAAACAGTAAAAATACTGCTCCATTAAATCCGCGACTGCGAATGGAAAACATTGTTGTCTCTGCAATATCTCCTCCATTTTGTTTACCCTGCAGACAATTCGGGTCCATATAATTTAATTTATATCGTCATTATATATGTTTGTGTTATATAATATATTATGCGTATTTCTTTGGCGCCTCAGTGTGTCATATATATATATATATATATATATATATATATATACGTATATATACACATAATGTACGTATACATATACGTTTATATATATTTACTAATTATTTAGGGCCTATACACAATATTGCATGTGGTTGAAATAACTCTTTCTGTCAGCAAGGGTGTTTGATTATCTAGAAGATAATGTGTATGTGTACTTGGTGTTGTCTGTCTGACTGTCTCTCTGTTTCTCTGCGGGTGTTTCCTATCGTCCGTCCGTACGTTTGTCTATCCGTCTGTCTGTTTTCCGTATGCCATGTATTCCTAGAATTGTGGTCTCTATTACAAGTATAATTACATTGTAGATATGCCTATTCGTCCGACCGTCAGTCTACCTGAATAACCTGATGCTGTCTGCCTGTCTGTCTGTCTCTGTTTCTCTGACCCTTTTTTCTGTCTCCGTGTCACTCTTTTTTCTGTCTTTCTAGCTATCTGTCATTCCGTGCACATGCCTATATACATGGTATATATATATATATATATATATATATAATTATATATATATATAGTTATATATATATTTATATTGTTCCATGTCGGCATGTTGTTGTACCCTAATTACACAGTAGAATAGGATTGGTTACACGCCTTATAACGGTTATGGCGGGAAATTAGCAGAGGTACTTAGGAAGTAAGTGCACAGTGCATTGCCTTCCTCAGTACATAGAAGGCAATGTACTGTGCTTTTACGTTAGACAATTGTTAAGTTTCATCCAGTTAATGTCTTTGGTTTTGTGCATGGTATCCAGTCTCTTCGACACTTGGTGTCTGGTTGTCACCGCATTGGTTGTCATCTGTGATTCTGTTCCGTCCATCTTCATCTAGACATTGTAGAGGTACGTTTCACATGTAAATAGCCAAACAAAATTATTGCTTTTAATTGAACACGGTTCTTTTTTCGCTACCTTTCTACAGACCTCACCTAGATCAGAATCTATATACATACATGTATTTATGTAGGTGTGTTTTATGTTTTTATATATACATACATTTACGTGTGTAGGTGCGTGTGCGTGTGTGTGTGTGTGTGTGAGAGAGAGAGAGAGAGACACACACACACACACACAGACAGATAGATAGATAGAGAGAGAGAGAGAGAGAGAGAGAGAGAGAGAGAGAGAGACGACATAGACAGACAGAGACAGACAGAATACCTTAAAACTGGGTGCTTTATATATATTGGTCCAAAACATGTTTTGAAGCATACAAAAACGCTCCCTGCGATGCATGCCCTGTATAGACCTTACCCTCCTCTGCCTTCCCTTGTCACGGACTTCTCAATTCGGTTATGGATGATGGGTTGTGGGGAGTCGGCCACATGTAGAGCAATGGACGGAACAACTACCGTCCGATCATCGACATGATCCAGAGACCGATGTTTGGCGCCACTTACACTGTAGTGTCTTGGCTTCAAATCCTTGTCTATCGTTCAATTGTCCGTGTTTAACCAAACCTTCCTTAAGCCCAGCATCTGTTCATCCTGAATGGATGGCTAAGTGGTTGATAGTGCTCGCCATGTAATGCAGAGTTTGTGGATTCGAATCTTCTTGAGAAGGTCGTCCGTCATTCGGTCAATCAGCGGAGTTAGGTTAGGGCCTGTGAGCTGAGATCTTGAAACAGCGCTATATAGCCTAAATGGATACCACCCCTTAGTTTTTCGACTATAGCGTATTCATTATTCTTCCTGGTAGAGTAACTAATATGCCATTCTTTAGAGGGAATGCAGGGCTTCATTTGCTTGCTTACTTATTTCTCTTTTGAAAACTGGAAGTGATCATAATAAATAATAAACGCGTTATCTATGTGAAAATGGCTGAATGCATGCAGCATCACAACGACGTAAACCGATATTTCTACGTAGCCTAAACGTTTGTCAACAGCTACAGACCTAGAACCTATAATAATTATTATTAGCTTAAACAGATACTGAAGATGAAGTGAGAAGCCTGTTTGCAGGAAGCATTCGCACAAAAGTGAGAAAACAACGGGAGTAACTTGCAATAACTGCAAGGACAACCGACATATTTGACTGCCGTGAACAATGACGTAAAGTCTTGTTTCATGTTGCCTTTAGATTTCGCAGTACCGAACACAGACTATGGACTAGTTTGTAGGCTATTGGTAGAAATGAAGCCGCATTATATTTAAAATGTTCTTGGATACATAGATCAGTTTCAAAGCACACATAATCTTATATTTGTTTATCCAACAAGTACACGATGTAGGCTACGCAATAATAAAAATATCGCTAATTAGGACGGTTCCGATGTTAAAAATTATGTAATTTCGAGGTGCATTCACATAATAATATCTTTTCTTTATTGAAGCGCCTGACAAACGCACTGCGCTGTGCATTTACATGTTGTGCCAATTAAACAGCCTGCAATACACGGCGCTAATAGCAGCCTACAAAGCATATTCGCCTACGGAACTCGATCTCGGTACCTCTCGATCTCTATGCCAGTGTGTTATACAATGTCGCTAACACTAAATACCGCAACATTCACGACTGCAGTTAGACACCTTTAAAACGCTGCCATCCTCAGCTACATATTCACCCGTCACGTTCAATCGGTAGATGCATAACCACTCCATTTCACAGCAGCTTGTTATGCCGTAGATGACGGTGAGAACTGTTCAAAATAATTTCTGTCAATGGCCTTTCATGCCATAAGATGTTGTTAGACTCTGGAACCATTTAATCGCCAGATTTTAGTCTGTAGGCCTAAGTATGACGGTCTGTGGCCGGTGAATTTCGTAGTCTTCCACTTCCCTTTTCCTGTCACGTAACCAACCAATGAATAACAATAATGCTGCATTAAAACCACGACTGCAGTTAGACACTTTTAAAACGCGTCATTATCAGTTAAAATTACAAGTGTCGTCCAATTCATAGTTGTTAAAAACGGTAAAATGAAAATAAAAAACGGAAAAACGTCGTTTTATTGAAAATAATAAAAAAAATGGAAAAAAACGAGAGAAAAACGGAGAAGAAAATAATTTGACTTTGCTACATCTTTTACTGCATTTTAAAATTAAAAACCTTGTTTACACAATTTAATTTTAATCAGCAAAGAACATAACTTTATTAGTAAACATCAAGTAACAGTAATCTAACAACAATTAGGCCTATTTTCTTTTTCATAAGTTTGGTTTAAAAAGAAATTGAGAAATTAAAAATATTCAAATCTTTTCAAATTTAACTTGAATACATAAGTCCACATAAATCCATGCTGACATAAGCAATTAAAAACTAAACTTTGTAAGTATAGAGTGCACTTAATTAAAAATTGTAGGTCTACTTACAATTCAGACTTATATATAAGAACTTGATATGGAGTACTAGCCTGTCCGTCAGTTTATCGTCAATCAGAGATTACTGAGTACAAAGACAACATTTCGCATTTTGGATAACTTAGAAATTCAAATAACTTTTATAAATTTTTTCTGTACTGTGCTGTTTATTTCTCAATGGATGACACTAAATAGTGACGTAAATTATATAAATCCTTGAAAGAACAGAGACAACGTAAGGGATATCAGACAAAAATAAAATTAAACAAATAGTAACAGACAGTAAATAAATAAATAAAATTACATAAAAAAAATAAAAAAACGGAAAAAACGTGACGGAAAATAAAAAACGAAAAAACCGAGGTTTTTTGGGGGAAAAAAACAGAAAAAAACGTTTCTTACAACTATGGTCCAATTGCTATACACTAAATAGTGCTGCATTAAATCTACGTCTGCAGTTACGCACCTTTTAAATGTAGCTACTCTCAGCTACATATTTACCAATCGCGTTCAATCAGACAAGCTTTCAATCAGACAAGCAAGCAGTAAGAGCCGTAATATGCCAAAACTAATCTTTGTCGGCGGCAAACGGCCTATGTTGTCATAAGCTGCCGTTAAACTGTGGATCCAATCAGACAAGCTGTAATATGCCAAAACTAATCTTTGTCGGCGGCAAACGGCCTATGTTGTCATAAGCTGCCGTTAAACTGTGGATCCAATCAGACAAGCTGTAATATGCCAAAACTAATCTTTGTCGGCGGCAAACGGCCTATGTTGTCATAAGCTGCCGTTAAACTGTGGATCCAATCAGACAAGCTGTAATATGCCAAAACTAATCTTTGTCGGCGGCAACGGCCTATGTTGTCATAAGCTGCCGTTAAACTGTGGATCCAATCAGACAAGCTGTAATATGCCAAAACTAATCTTTGTCGGCGGCAACGGCCTATGTTGTCATAAGCTGCCGTTAAACTGTGGATCCAATCCAATCAGACAATCTAGTCGTTCTCACTGTTTTCTTATGTTGGTCAAGGTCGACGCTTACGCAACTGACATCTGCAAGATGCCGGTAAGCGCAACAATTTACATAAAACCCACAGTTGCAGTTGGACACCTTTAACACTACGCCATTCTCCGCTATGTATATTCACCAGTTGCATTCAAATTTTTAGGCAATTTGTAAAATCCCCAATTCACTCAAGCACTTTACAAAATCTCTGAAAAAACCAGGGATTTTGTAAAATCCCTGAAATCTGATGATGAAAATTTAACAGATTGCCTAAAACACAATCGAAGTTTGACATCAAATGTTGCACTTGACTTTCCCCCTTGATTACATTTATTTATTTTATCCATTTCTTGGACCATATAAAGAATTTCGCGAATTGTGGGCAAGGATGTTTTGCAACTTAAACTTTCTCTTCTATTTCTATTACGCTGTCTGTGACGAGTGGTCAAAAGAGTAACACCGATTCAGTTTAACATAATTAATTATTCAAGCATTTTTACAATTATAATTATAACAAAGCATTGTTGCATTGTATTGCAACAAACGAGTACTGTACACTTATTGCATCAAAAATCATATAACTTCACATTCCTTGAAAATAGCTTCTATAACTAATCCTAAGTAGTGTCAATAACACTAGCAAAAAGGCTTCAAGTTCAGCTTCATGGGGTTTTGCACATGATATAGGTTACACACCACCAGAGTCTACAAGTTCAGAAGGGCCCCAAAATGTTTGCGCCTAGGGCCCTGTTTTCTGTAAACGCCTCTGTTGAGCGATGGTGGTCATTCTGAGGAGGAAGGCCGTGCGAACGGAGAACCCCAAGAGCATACAGCGACGAGGCAAAAGAGGAGAGTGCCCCTCGAGGTGGGAATGCATGCCAAGGTCACAACTGAGTATTACCCCGAGGATCGAGTTCTTGTCAAACCGCTCGGCACCCTCTAATATCGAATACATTCAGGTTTTAGATCTCAGTAAATATTAAGTCTAAAATGACATCTCTGCCTAATAACAACGTATAGGCATTCATTAATACATAAATTCACCCACACATGGACCCCACCTATGGATCCGCATCTACTCCATCCAGCCACTAAGTTATTCATACATTCATTCGTTCAATCCTCCATCCATCGATCCATTCATTCATTCATCTTCCATCCATCCATCCATCCATCCATCCATCCACCACATACCCATCAACCCATCAAGTCATTCATTCATTCATTCATCCATTCATCCATTCATCGATCCACACAACAACCAACTGGTTTCTCTGTCCGTGTATTCATCCATCATCCCTCTTCCCTCCTTCCTTCCCTCCCTCCTTCCCTCCCCCTCCTTCCCTCCTTCTCTCCCTCCCTCCCTCCCTCTCCCTCCCTCCCTCCCTCCCTCTCTCGCTTTATGCGTCCATCCATCATCTATTCCTCCATTCATCAATTCACCCATTTGTCCATTCAAGCAACCTGAGAGAAACCCTATCTGAACATCCAAGCCTTGGCCAAAGAGAAAGTGAACCGAAGCTCCATCCATCCAACCACCATCCACCCACCAATCCATTCATCTATCCGTCTATCCATTCACCAAACAGCAAGAGCCACGCGCCAGACCATCAGCCATTCATCCATTCATCCACTCATCCATCCTTACATCTACCCATCTATCAAGCCATTCATTCATTTATTCATCCATCCATCCTTACACTCATTCACCTATCAAGTCATTCATCCACCTACCCACCCCGTATGAAGACTGAAGTCCTACCAAGAGAAAATCCTTGGGCTGTGCTGTTATGTTACCGTGAAGGCTACTCCACTGAAACTGCTCTTGCCTTTACGCTGGCAGCAGCTTCTCATCTAATGATACCTTAAATGCATGCCTCTCAGTTTGCCTTGACCTTAGTGCTGCTTTTGACACTGTCGACCACCACCTAACCTCTTATCTCCGTCGGTTGTTCATGGTCCAACCACTTCGCTCAACCTGCTCCTCTTCCGCCCTAACACATCTCTGCCCTTCCATCACCTCATCACTAAAATTTGCAAATCACTCCGTGGCACCGTCATGGGCTCTCTTGCATTCCATGTTGCTGCCCCTTTGCACACGTTTAAGGTGTTTGTAATAATAATAATTAAAAAAATAATAATAATAATAATAATAATAATAATAATAATAATAATAATAATAATAATAATAATAATAATAATAAATAATAATAACAATAAATAAATAAATAATCATAATAATAATAATAATAATAATAATAATAATAATAACAATAATAACAATAAATAAATAAATAAATAAATAAATAACTAATAATAATAATAATAATAATAATAATAATAATAATAATAATAATAATAATAATGTTTGGCATAAAACGCATGAAGTGTGGAAATCTAGGGATAGGGCAAATTGTCTGGCGGCGTAGGTGTAAAGTGTAAACTGCTATCAATATCTATAGTTAATCATACAACTAAACTGAAACCGAAGCCCTCGATGCCTGGGTGAAATTTGAGAGGCCTGGGATAAAGTTGCTATAGGCGCGAAGCTTGCATCATACCATTGACAAGACAAAGTTGAGTCACCGATTGGGGTTCGGGGCACATCTAAAATCTATATGATCTACACGTATCCAGAGCGGCGGTTTTGGCATGAGGGTGGTCTGAACCCCTCGACACCCCAGTGTCACTGGACATCCCAAAGCGTTAAACCGTTCGGCCGTTTGCGTTTTATGCCAAGCATTCGAACACAACAGCACAGCCCTAAGATTTTCTCTTTTGGGGAGGATTCTAGGATTTGGGTCTTCAGGTTGGGTTTCAATCTTTTGGTAGGACTTCAATTTTCATACAGGGTGGGTGCACATGGTGGATGAATGAATGACTTCATAGGTGAATGGGTGTAATGATTGATGGGTGGATGAATAAATGAACGAATGACTTGGTGGATGGTTGAATGCAAGGATGGACGAGTGGATGAACGACAAATGGCTGGATAGTCTGACGGATGGCTGCACTGCTGTTTGGTGGATGGAGACAGACCGATGGATGAATCGATGGATGGAGGGGTGGATGGAGAGCGTCAGTTCACTCTCAATCTTTGGGCAAGGTTTAGACGTTCAGATAAGGTCTCAATCTCAGGTTACTTCGATGGACAGATGGATGAATCAATGAATGGAGGGATGGATGGATGGACGCATAGATGGATGGCTACACGGACCAGTTGTTGGTGTGTGGATGGATGAATGAACGAAAGAATGAATTGATGGATGGATGGTTTCATTCATACATTCATATCAAGAACTAACCATAGCACCCCTCCAGGAAACCTACTGAGAGGCGCTCTCAGCCCAACCACGGCAATAAAGACTAGACTTGAGCAACTTGTAAAACAGTTCTACTGGACCTTGGCATGCAGCAGGCGTACCGCCAAAGGGAGTCCATTCCAAATGGAGGGTCCAACAATTGAGAAGGCTATGCACTGCCTAATTGAGGAGTGAACCCTAAGATTAAAAGCTCTCCCCAGCAGAATATCGGCCAACCATGTCAGAGACTAGGCAGCAAAACAGGTATTACGATTACAAATAACCAGATTACGATTACGCATAACCAGATCGCCCATTGGAGATTTGCTCTTCAGAATAGAAAATGTGTTCCCTTGAGCTCCTGTTGTCATTTCATATGAGGGCGGTTATGGTTGCTCGGAACACTTCACAGAGCGAGCATGACATCACTGGAAGATTTGGCCTTGAACTTCATTTCCTGAACGTCAATGGTCAACTAGTGAAGTGTCCAGAAGCTCTGTGGAGTCGTTGAATTGCTCTGACTAAACTGACTGCAATTGAAAACAATGACAAACTGATATAATTATATTTTTGAGTCAGCAAAAAACTGCAATATTATTAATTCACAGTGTATAATTATGCTCTGCGATAAATTGTAGGCTACTGTGATAATATTAAAGAAAATAATCATGGAAATAAACAACCATAATTATTGTTATGTCTAGCTTTTCTGACAACATTTAGCAAATACCAAATTATCCGACTTAACTTCGACTTGCATCAAGTGAAAGAAGAAAACACAAAGACAATGTGAAGATTTGTTTATCTGTAAGTATAATAATTATTATAATCTTTTAAAAAGAAATTCCATAGGCCTACTTGCTTGGCTATTGCTCAGGTCTTAGACTGCACTGGAGCACAGTACGTGGGCATCCTTGCACGACTTGACTTTGGATGCTATATAGCTGTATACATGGGCCATAGCCAGGCGTAGCTGTAACTGTAGTTGACCCTTGTGAAGATGGAGCAGGTGTCACCTAAATCAATAGCAAGTCATCAGTTTCATCTTCAACCCAGTGTGATTTTCCTTACAGATTTTATTTTAGTTATAGTTATAGTTATAGTTAATGATTTTTTATTTTAGTTATAGTTATAGTTATAGTTAGTATTATTTTTTAGTTATAGTTATAGTTATAGTTAATGGATTTTTATTTTAGTTAATTTTAGTTACTACTTAGTTACAATAATTAAGTCTATAAGCAAAATTGTGCGTATTAATACGCTGTTTCACAATTTACTCAGAGCTATGAAAACCTTTGAAGCATGGGTACAGTCAGCTTCATGAATACACGAGTTTCCAAAGTAACTGACAAATTTCACAATAAAAATTTCGCATTTTTCGTTCTCATTTATGTCGAATCGTCCATATTGCACTTCCTATTTTTATTTTTTGTATTAACGAAAATAAAGATGAATTTTCGTTAGTGTTATTTTCGTTATAGTTATAGTTATAGTTAATGATATTTTTTAGTTATAGTTATAGTTATCGTTAACGAAGTCATTTTATTTTCGTTAACGAACATTTTCGTTATCGTTATCGTTAACGAAAATCACACTGCTTCAACCAATGCTTGCATTGACATCTATTAATAAAGAAATCTATTTCGGTATGCCTTAACACGTTTGCAGCATTTAATTTTTAGGAGTAGATAAGCAAGCAAACCTTTTATTAATGTAGCACAAAAAGCAGATGGTGTACTTAAACATCAATCAGAAAACTCCAGTAGATCAAACAGGATAGAAACATCAGTATCTAGAAGGCAATGGTCGAATCCCTCCGAATTTATTTCGATAAATATGACGTAAAAATACGACAGACGAAATATTATCTAAAGAACCTACTCACTTCATGGAAAGCAACAAAAGGCGTCAGAATAAAATTTCAAAAATGACGTCATAATATGATTGGCAAAATATAATTTAGATGACGTCTACTCATTACGAGCTCCACTCATCTAATATAATGGCAAGCACGGAATATAATATATGGCGGCAACAAAAATGGCGTCGGAATGGACTTCGATAAATATGACGTCATAATGTAATAGACGACATATCATTTAGAGACCATCTAAGCTCCTTTCATCTTACCGTATAGCGCCATCTACAACCGAGTTCTCCACTGATCCTAATACACGTAGGTTGTCGAGAATGACCGAATACTTTTGTAAGCCGTTTGAAGTATAAATTTTAGGGCCTAATCGACCGGTTAATCAAGCGTATAAAATCGAATCACATACATTTGCCAATTCGTCTTCGTTCTTCCACTTCAAACATCTTCAAAACCTACTCTATTATTCTTCTTCGGGTATTTTTCAACTTGTTTCGTAATGTTTTCTTAAATGAAATAAGTCAAATCAACGCCCCTGCATTGTTGCAACACGGCGTTCTATTGTGCGAAATGGTCAAATTATACTATGACGTCATAATGCGATTCATCGAAGTTCATTCTTATTTGTCTACATAAAAATGAGTCTATGGTCCAAAATATATGACGTCATATTAAACTTCTTTAGAGAAATCTGCAACAATGGGTCTATTCATTGCCTTCTAGATACTATCTATAGATAGTATCTAGAAGGCAATGGTCTATTACGTCTATTACGTCTATGAAAATGACATAATGACATAATGACATAATGACATAATGACATAATGCTTAGACATGGAAAATGACATAATGACATAATGCTTAGACATGGAAACAGGAGATTAGACACAGACATGCAAACAACGGAAAAGTCCCTCTAGCCTAACTAAGTCTGCGTCTGGCAGTGTTTCTGTTTTTCTCTCGGGGGTCAACTCGACCGTCTCTCCAGTCTCTTCGTCGACCATTCTGTTGCTATTGTTTCGACTGCAGGCTATGTTTGTCTCTCTGTCATCTTCAAAATTATACCTTGATTAGACGATTTGATACTTTTATGTAAAACGGTCCTGAATGGTTGGCTATACTTTCAAAAAGCACTATACAAATATTCAACAAGCCAAAATTATGAACAACAGATGCAGTAAAACAAGGGAATGCACGCCTACAATTTTCCTACTTTTATGTAATACTTATTTTTTCTAACTAACTTTCATACTTACTAACTTTTATACTATAGTTCTTAGGCTACTTGCATCAGTAAAATTTCATGTTTTACCATACTTCCTTGCTTAATTACGGATTGTTTTCGGTCGGTGAAATGACGATGAACAAATGTTTGTCATACGTTACGAGTAATTTCTTTTTCACTTCGAGGATCCGCTGCCGCTCAGTTCGGAACTGTTCCTCGTCATCTTCTCCAACATCTGCGTCTTATATTGTCGCATTTTCATCGTTTTCCGCGTCTTTTTGATATCTTTCTTCTTCTCCTGTATCGCCTTCTTCGACGTCTGCTCCCACCGACAGAAACTAATGGAATGTGGCCGAAACATTATTGAACAAAGGAAAATTACGTCATTTTGCGATGATGTCACACCAAGCGAATTATATAAAAGAAGGCAATCGCAATGGGTGTAGTAATCTAAGTGCCAACTTCTGTGTCGCTAAGCCACTTATATATAATCTAAGCTGCTTATTCCATGTTACAATGTAGGTCTTACATCAGATTAAATTGTAAAATATAGAGTAGGAAGTATTTAAATTACGAGCAAAATTTAGCCTCAGACGGAAAAACTCAAATCTTATACTTTGGTTTATCTCGGTTTGTTACAGTTTGTTTCAAACGGAGTTCCGTTTCGAGTTGCATTCCTGTTAAGAAACGGTGTACTTTAACCGAAGCAACCCAGGCTGATGTTCTTGGATAACAGTGACTCAGTGTTGTGGCGATATAGAAGTTATGGGTCAGCCTAAACGGTCGAACATCAATCTCACAAGATTCTTTATGTTTTAAGATTTCTCTTTTTGATCTTTCTCATTGAGATTGAAAGTCTTTACGGAATACTGGTATCGCTTACATCTAAAGTTGATTTTCTCCCTCTCCCTCTGTTTATCTGGTAGGCTACCAAACTCGGCTGAGCGTATAACCGTGTCCATAATGTGACACCACGCTGTTCTGCAAGACCCCCTTCTACAATCTAATCCAAGGACCAATATACACAGGACTGGAATCTCCTTATGTAAGCGCGTTGGATAGAAAATGGCGGCCCATGGAGCCTGGCCACCTAGCGACAAAGGTGTAGAACCTCGTGTTTACCATGCTTAACGCCTATCTCCGTAGTTTAAATTATTTAACTGAAAGTCATTAAAAATATCTTTACATTTATTATTATTTACCTTTCTTTGTTCCTTTGGAACTGAAAGAAAAATAATCGTGATTTGTTTTCATCAAATTCGTGCAATTAGTCGCTGAACAACACATCGGGTCCTCCATGCTTTTTTACTGCCAAAGACCATCCTTACACCCGCATCGCCAGGTGGCGCTAGGCTCGTAGCCTTAAACCGGAAGTACACGATATTTTCGCGAGTAACCAATCCTTTAATATAGAATCCTTGAATCTAATCTAAATTAAAATCTAATCCAATCTAATCTTTAAATTTCTATAGCGCCTCTACCGTAATGCACGAGGCAACAATCAATAGTTGGTTTGCTTCTAATCAAATATCACAATCGAAAAGCACTCCATAATTATAATAAAGAACAATAATAACAACCTATAGGCCTACTACCGATGTTTACTGCATAGCCTATAATGCATCCTGCGATGGCGCGCCAGAACCAATCCGTATACGCCAGTGAGAGAAAATAAGCTGAGACAGAGAGGGGTGTCATTATAAGCCGTTTCACCATCTCGTGCGCGCATGCGCAATGGGTCGCTACAATAGAGACTCGAAACTAAAAGAGACATTATGGATTATATAAAAACATTGTAAACCCGTAGCGCGCGAGTCTTTGAGTTTGCGAACCATTGATTGATTTTAGCTGTCAATGGTTCGCAAACTCAATGACTCGCGCGCTACGGGTTTACAATGTTTTTATATAATCCATAATGTCTATGGGTTTTCAGGTCTCTATTGTAGTGACCCACTGCGCATGCGCGCACGAGATGGTGAAACGGCTTATATAGAAATATTTATATCTGTCGTGTATTAATAAACGTATTTAAAACGGCCGTGCTGCTGATACAATATTTCACATTATACGAGACTGAGGAATAATACATTTAAGACATTAAATGTTGTTACAGCTGATACAATTATTATCGTAAGGGTATAGGCCTAAATTATTTTTCATTTTTCAAAGTGAAAACAATAAGTAAAACAGGGTAGCAGTCTTGGCTTCAAATCCTAGTCTATCGCTCAGTTGTCCGGCTTTAACCAAAACTTTCTTAAGCCCAGCATCTGTTCATCGTGAATGGGTGGCTAAGTGGTTGATATAATAGTGGTCGCCATGTAATGCAGGGTGTGTGAGTTCGAATCCTCTTGAGAAGGTCGTCATGAGAGGAGTCAGGCGAGGGCCTGTGAGTTGAGATCTTGAAACAGCGCTATGTAAATGTTTGAATGAATCAATGATTGAATAATTGAATGGTGTTAATGAATGATTGAATTAATGCTGTGCTATCGGTGGATGAATGGATGGAAGAGATGGATGAATGAATGCTATGAATGAATGAACGCGTTAATGAATGGAGTGCCATTAGGCATTAGTGAATGAATGGATGGATGAATGAATGGATGGGTTGCTACGCATGGTTTGATGAATGCCATGAGTGACTGAATGAGTGAATTGATGTGGTGCCATGGATGAATGAATGGATGGATGGATGGATGGATGAATGAATGGATGTTATGCCTTATGCACATCGGTTTCTACACTTCCTGGTCGCTCTGCTCTGCGCTCTGCCGCCAGAGGCCTTCTGGTTGTCCCTCGTATGCGTGGTGCAACTGCTCAATCCAGAAGCTTTGCCTATGTCGGCCCCTCTACTTGGAACCATCTTCCGCATGAATTGCGTCTTGAGCTCCTTAGCCTTTCTCTTCCTCTGTTTCGGAAACGCCTGAAGACTATCTTATTTGTTAGAGCCCTGGGTCGGGAGCGCCTCTGAATCTCTGAGTGGCGCTATACAAATGTTCAATTACAATTACAATTACAATTACAATTATGATAAGCATAGATTGTTTTATGTATGCTAGTGAATGAATGAAGGAATGAGTGAATGAATGGGTTCCATGGCTGAACGATGAATGGATGGAAGGGATTATATGCATGGATTGATGTATGATTGCCATGAGTGAATCAATGATTGAACGAATGGGGTGCCATGGGTGAAAGAATGGATTGATGAATGGGATATCTAGCACCATTATAATGAATCGGCTGATATGACTCTGAGCCTCCGCAAACTGAGACCTTGAGCGCCATCGGCTGATGCCTTCATCATAATGGCGCTTATAAACACGATATATTTAATGTTGCAGCGAATTCTTGTGGATTTCGTCACTTTGGGCTGACGTCGACCTGACCTTTCCTAAGACCTCAATTTAGGGAATAAACCTATCGAACAACGCGATTGATAAATATAATAGTTGAGAGTATCTGCGTTGTAAAGGTGTCTAACTGCAATGGTGAATTCAATGTCGCTGTATTTATTAAGCTTAGTGTTTTGTGACATCTTGTGTATGTCAGTTGTGCTAATGGCGACCTTCAATTTCATATCAGGCAATAGCTTAGAGACTCGACTTGCGATCAAACGCGATTGATAGATATATCAAAGCTGAGAATGGCTACGTTTTAAAGTGTGTCTAATTGCAATCGTGGATTTAATGTTGCACAGTCGCAGTATTTAATATTTTACGATATCTTGAAGACGTCAGTTGCGTTGACGTCGAACCTATCTTTCTGCCAGATTTCGGCGATTTATTTATTACTCAAAGGATTAACGTGACATCAAAGGCCGTTGACGACAAATTTCGGCGATTGGATTGGATCCACAGTTTAACGGCAGCTTATGACAACATAGGCCGTTGCCACCGACAAAGATTATTTTTGGCATATTACAGCTCTTTTCGGTGATTAGTAGGCCTAGTAGTTTCAGTTTAACGACACTGTGATAACAAGGACCATTAGCGTCGCCCTCCTCCTTCCTCCAGGCTTGGGACTAGCACTGTCAGAAAGCGAACATTGGTGGAGTTTTTTTAAAATTTATCCAATGTTTTACTTAATGACATCTTTTAGCAACAAAGGCCGTTGACGTCTTTAAAGTTTTTGATGCAGTTCAGTTCATTTTCGTGTAGTGTTTTCATCGGTTTTCTTTCTCTTTTTCCGTCTTGGATTCTATTTCTGATAGGATATTGACGACTTTAAAGTTTTTGACATATTTAAGTTCATTTTCGAATAATGTTTTTCATCAGTATTCTTTCTCTTTTCTTGTCTTTGTTTCTTTTCTGACAGGAAGTTGCAATGATGAAATTTGACAGGTGGTTGTTCTTTTTCCCCCTTTTCCCTTCTTTTTTGATATTAAAAAAACAAAATTAATCTTCTAGCCTTACAGGCTCTCCATTCATTTCTTGTGGCCATATAGGTTCTATTAATAACTGTTTTCTCCTCAATCTTAATCTTATTCTTAATTACAATATTTACAGAGCATCACATCTATCTCTCTAAATTAACATAAAGCTATCAATTTTACATTTACAATCAATGTTCAATATTCATAGTCCATCAAGAATAGTACAAACAGATTCAATAATCAATATCAACATGACAATCAAAGCATCAATATTATTCAATGTTGGTTTTATCAATTACAATTAACTCAAAATGAATCCTATACATAAACATTACCGAACTAGGCGGAGTTTTGAAAGCGATTGGGAACTATGTAGCTGAGAATTGCTGGGTTTTAAAGGTGTCTAACTGCACGTTTTTTAATGTAGCAGTATTTTGTTATTGGCTGGTTCATTTCCTGAAAGGAGAATGAGAAGTGGTGGCACTGGTGGACCACGGAATTCACTGGCGAGAAACCGTCACACCCGCATATATGAATTCTAAAGATTGGACGTATGGATCCAGCCTTTAACGACATCTTCCGGCAACACAGGCTATTCAGAGAAATTACTTATAATAGTTTTTCATAAATAAGTATAGGCTATTGGCATGATAATGCGATTAGTAAATATGTAGCCGAGAATGGGGACGTATTAAAGTGGGCGTATATAACTGCAATCGTTGGTTAGCCTACATGAAGCAGTAGGCCCTATATTTAGTGCTTAGCAACATCGAGTTACGTTGCAGCCGACCTTACACTTCGCAGATTTTCGTGTGATCAATTCAATCAATCAAATAAAATCAACTTTATTGTTCACCGCTTCAATTCAGTGTTTACATGTTAAGACAGATTTTTCAATACATGTAGTAACAATGGGCAATACCCTAAAGAACCGTAAGTTCCGCTAACAGGATAGCCCTATTACTATGTCAATCAGTCTAGTCTATACAGTGGTTTATTTAGTTATTTTATTATGACTCATTTCTTAAACATCATCGTTATCAGATCAACATACTTATAGTTCACATAAAACTTATATTATCTCGGGTGATTCCAGAACCAAATGGATCCACATCAAATTGGATGTTCCTCAAGGCTCTGTCCCCTGCTCTTCATTCTATATCAGTGTTTCTTAACCAGTGTTCGACCGAACCCCTGGGGTTCGGTGAGCCAGTGCCAGAGGTTCGGCAGAGGTCCTCTTAAATATATACAACTAGGCCTATGCATAATTATTTTGGGTCAGTGAGTGTGAGTGAAAAATCATTTGCTATTTTAAACGGCAACAACAAAGGAAACATTAAGATGCAATTGGTAGTGTTGGTACGGTTAGTTAACTGTTTGTAGTTCATATAGGCCTATTGAATGTATTAATATTGTATCACATTTTGGTACAATTTTTTATTTCCTTTTGTTCCCATTAGTTAAAAAATTATTGTTCAAACTTGACGGGTTCGGTGAGTGGTCATGGATTTCTCTTGGGGTTCGGCTCCCTTGAAAAGGTTAAGAACCACTGTTCTATATACAGCTGACATTCCCTCTTTTTTCCCACTCTCTGGAGCTGCTGGTCATCTCTTTGCAGATGATGCGCAAGCATTCCTCCATGGGTCTCCTTCATCCCAGATGCACTTAGTTGAGCGTATTCAACCCCTCTCAAATTCTCTTCACTCCTGGATGGCATCAAATAGTCTCTCCCTTAATGCCTCTAAAACCCAGTTCATTTGGTGTGTCACCCGACTCACCCCCAACAGCTTCTGAAGATTGATTTTGTTCTCCTCTTGGAAATTTTCCCGCACTTGTCCTTTTCTTCAACTGTACGTGATCTGGGCGTTACGCTAGATAGCTCCCTTTCTTTTAAAGACCATATTATCTCAAACCTAACACGTTCTTCTTATTTTCATTTAAGGCGTCTTGGGGCTGTTCGGCGTTCTGTCTCATCTTCTGTTTTCACCACTCTGGTTCACGCTTTCATATGCTCCCGAATTGACTACCAAAGGTGCCAAAGGTATCCCATCCCGTGGAAGTATCCCATCCCGTGGAGGCTGCTGACTTCCGTCCTATATCGGTCACGTCTATCCTCTGCCGTCTCCTGGAGAATATCATAGCGCACCGCTTTTTTCATCCCTTTTTGACAGAACCACACACAAATCAACAATTTTCGGATCAATATGCCTTCCGTCCAACGGGATCCACCACCGCAGCTCTTATAGCCCTAACACATAACCTTGTGGAGCTCCTCAAAGATAATCAGTACATCCACAACCACATGATTGCCCTTGACATCACCAAAGCTTTCGATACGATCAGCCACGCCTATCTCGCAGAGCAACTGGCCGAGTTGCCCATACCGGATTGTGTCTACAACTGGGTGGTGGCTTTCCTGTGTGATCGAAACCATGTAACTAAATATAATGGATTAATATCAGCAATCGCTTACATAAACGCCAGCATTGTGCAGGGCTCTGGTCTAGGGCCTCTGAATTTCATCACGGCCATATCGAAACTAAAAACAGTCCACCCTCACAATCGATTGGCTAAGTACGCTGATGATACTTATTTGTTAATACCATCCTCAAGAAGCGACACGATCAGGGCCGAACTGGACCATGTAACGGAGTGGGCTGCGAGATGTAACCTGAGCCTGAATAAAAAGAAAACTCAAGAGATGTTAATCCGCCGCCCACGCGAGCGGGGGGGACAGGAAGCAATCCCTGGGGAAGTGCCAGGACTCCCAAGGGTCCAGAGCATGGTAATCCTCGGGGTGGTCATGACTGAACATATTGGCTTTGAAATGCATATAAAACGCATATGTGTCCAAGCTAGACAGTCGATGTATGCTCTGCGCATCATGACGACACATGGTCTTGCAGGACCAATGCTACATGATGTTGTGCGAATGACCACTGTGTCCCGCTTGTTATACGCGTCACCGGCATGGTGGGGTTTTGCGGGGTAGCAGGAACGCAATAGACTACAGTCCGTGATGGACCGTCTGGTCCGACTACGCTACCTTCCAGAGAGTAACCCAACATTAGAACAGTTGTATAGAACGGCAGATAGGAACCTCTTTACTGCTGCCTTGGCGGACCCCGGCCATGTTCTGAACCCGCTCCTCCCTCCTGTAAAGACACTCCCCTATTCCCTGCGTCCCAGATCACATGACCGAATTGTCCCACAGGCTGACAATTTAATGAGAAAAACGTTTTTAACAAGAATGCTTTATAATGTGTAATTTCATGTAAACCAAAGTGCGGTTATGCAGTTGGATAAATAAAGAATATACTTACTTACTGTAATTCCCTTCTCATTGGTCTTCCTAAGGTTCGTCTTTCACCTCTCCAATCTGTCCTAAAGGCAGCCGCCAGATTAATAGCACGCCTACCAAGGTACTCTCACACATTTCTACCTTCATGTTTGAACAACTGCACTGGCTTCCTCTCTCTGCTCGCATTAAATTCAAAATCCTCATTAGTCTTCAAGGTACAAAGGAGTCTTGCCCCAAAAATATTTAGCTGATGTATTACTCCGGCCTCTTTCAGCCTCCTCCCATCGACCACTACGCTCATCAGACAGACTTGAGCTTCTAGTTCCTCGTACTAGAACAGCTATGGCTCAGTCCCGGTCCTTTACCTCAATTGGTCCCTCTCTTTGGAATGCGCTGTCTCCATCTACTCACTCTCGAATTCTAGCTAGTAACCTCTCTTCCAGCTTTGCTTTTCTCAAAACCTTTTCTTCTTTTTGGCCTTGCGCACTTGGAGAGCCTCTGAATGGTTCACCCTATGAGAGGCGCTTTATAAATGTTTGAATACAATACAATATAGTTGTATATAACGTGACCACAGCAGTATTACTCAGCAGCAAACATTGTTCTAAACTAGATCAACTGTCAGGAGCACACAAAACATCTACACAGCAACACATATTTAACACGATTTAAGCCTGCTCTAATTACTGATTCAATATAGACATGAAATGCGCGTTGAGCCTGTTTTAAATTGGTGCGGGGTGGGGAGAGAGGTGAGTTCATTCGTTCATATTAGTGCCCATGCTGTGCTGGTGATATTTCTTTGAGGCGCGCGTTTGATGACCAGGCACTTTGGAATTTATAAGAACCAGCTGTCGAAACTTTCGGGTATACTAGATGCATATGGACCTTGTAGTGATATCGCCATTGAAAGGGACTGGGGAAAATTGTAGCCAAGAATGGCAGAGTTTTAAAGGTGTCTAACTGGAACTTAGGCTCCGTGTAGAATTGCTTATAATTATACGACTGCAGTTAGACACCTTTAAAATCTTTAAAACGCAGCCAATCTCAGCTACATATTTACTAATCGCGTTCAATCGCTAGCGGAAGATCACCTTTCCTATGTAGGTTAAGGTCGACGTCAACGGGAATGACAAACACAAGCTGTCGCTAAAATTCTACACAAAACCACAGTTCTAGTTAGACACCTTTAAAACGTGTCGTTCTCAACTACATATATTTACCAATCGCGTTTAATCGTCAGAATCGGATTTAAAAAATAGTCTAAAGGTAGATTGAGGTCACGTCAACGGTTTTGAAAGCCACGATAATATTAATAATAACGATAAAACTCCGCCACTGCTCGTTGTCTGGCAGTGCCAGTCCAAAGCCTGGAGAAAGGAGGAGGCATAGGGACGTGGCTTTACATACATAGCCTATATACATATAGGCAGATGCAAGTGCAATAGTGGATGCTTATATGTATGCCCATATGTATGTATGAGTATGTGATTGTATGGGTATATGAAGATTTATATGTATGGGATGTACAGATTTATGTATGTGATATATGTGTGTGGATGAACACAGGGATGTGGATTGTGGATATATTATATACATGTATAGATATATTATATATTTATATAAATAAATATCTATGCAGTAATGGGTGTACGCGGGTACATATGGGTAATGCCTGACGAAGTGTAGGCCTATATATATATATATATATATATATATATATATATATATATATATATATATATATTAGGGTGTTTTTAAGGCACATGTGAAATTTTCAACTCAAAGATTTTTTATCGGCCAGGTCAATTTATCATGCCAATTGATGTATAAACTCCATATCAGAAATTATAGCCTGATAGGTGAGCATTTAGGACTTGCTCAAGGCGACCAAAATTGTAGGAACCCGGTTGCAGTATGATTATAGGCATTCTACACACGATTTCAATACATGCCAGCCTTAGACCTTAGACCCCTTCTTAATGGCCGGTTGCCAACTAATAGATATTCATGATGATGACGTAACTGAACTCTTGTTGTTAATGTCAGTCACTGACCTCGTGTTGCAAATGGCAGGTAATGTTGGTTTTCATTAATGCATCATATCCCAGTTGAGATGGCATAATTGACTATGAAAAAGGCTGAGATTTGGTTGATAGGCAGTACTGAAGATCACTTCGGTTATGCAAAACTACCTACACGAGGAGAGGTTCTCAAGGTGCTGTTCAATTTTCATACACTAAGAAATCAGAGTCTAGATGACAGCGTGAAAGAAACGGTAGCTATGGTACTTCCAATTTGGGAAAGAGCACGGATTCAAACGAGGGCTAAGAATCATGTTTGGGATCAGCTACGACATCTTCATTAGGAGTGGCAAAACCTCAAAAAAATATTTGAAGAAGTTAGAAACTGAAGAAGGAAAACGGGATTCTTTCTAGGATTCCCTGCAGGACCGCTTTGACGTTGCGCATAAAGATGCCATGACAATAATTAAGATAGAAGAGGTTCGACAGTTTTTGAAAGCACAGCGTGAGAAAGGACGACGTGGTTCCATGGCATTGATGTCAAACTTGCAATGCAAGAAGAGAGAGCGCTTTCAAGATCAGCAGCACTTGCAGAGCGTGAGGAACGTTATCGTGCTAGCACAACTACAACTGTAGCTACGGAGGTTTCTCTGTTGGAAAAGTCATCTAAGAAAGAGGCGTCATCAGATAGCCCAGAAAAAGAACCAGAACCTTTGACGTCTGCTTGGCCACCAAAGCGACGAATGAGAACAATCTCTGTAGTTACAGGTGATGTTGCAGCAGCTCTAGATCGCACCAAAACCAGCAGCAAGAAGGCCTCTCACATTTTGTCTGCTCTTGCAGCATCCAATCTATATGCAGCACCAGCTGGTGAGCTGATGATCAGTCTTTCAGGGATCCACCGAGCTAGGAAAGATAACCGTGCAGCCCTAGCAGCAGAGATTCGTGAATTCTTCTATCCGAAGATTCCTCTTACTCTTCACTGGGACGGCAAGATCATGCCAGATGATACAGACCCAGGACGAGGGCGTGTTGATCGCCTTCCAATAATGTTATATGGCAAGGATGTGACCAAGCTATTAGCCATCCCTAAACTCCAATCTGGGACAGCTGCCGTCATTTCAGATGCATGTTTGGCCGTGATCAAAAGTTGGGATTGGAAGACAGAATCGTGGCCATGTGTTTTGAGAGAACGGCAAGTCACGGGTTGTAAGGGCGGCGTATGCATCAAGTTGGAAACCTTTGCATTGCAGCAACTGAGTACGGAATATCACAGAGACGACTACAAAGAGCTACTAGAGCTAACAGTTCACTAAAAGGAATAAAGTTCAGGTACCGCGCGTTGGATGGCACGTGCGATCTATGCGACCAGGGTGTGGCTTTTCAGAGTTCAATTTCCCATTCAACAACGCCAGAGCACAGAGGGGTCATCTCGACAATCCTGCTCTCAAAAGGTGTGGAATCATTTACTTCGAGTGTCACTTTTTGTGATAACAACTTACGTGAAGTACTGGTTCACGTGTACCTCACCCAATGAAGCCCCAAAGAACGATATGGAATTCTTGAAGGCAATCCATACTTACCAAGACAAGGAAGTCTCACAGGTCGCCCTAACAGCATTTTCCCGACACCTTTTGTATTTGTCGGAGACCCTGGTTGGCCTCAGCCTTTTTGACGATTCAGTCACCGTCGACGAAAAGCAGCTCATGGCCTACAGCATGCGCAACAATCAGGGATCTGATGAACCTCCAAAGAGTCTTCCTCCGATACATAATCAACCTACAAAAGCACTACCCGAATTCTTCACCAATTCAACCACCAAAATATTCCAGATCTTCTGATTGGATGACTCTTTTCTTGATCGAGACCCGCAACAATGAGAGTCAGAACAATCATACAGTGAGGCAAAAGATATCATACCCGCCCTAAGAGTGACGAACGATTTGGCGCAGAAGAAGTGGCTCTCGTGCAGTCCTTCAATGAAGCCCTGGTCAGAAACGAGGAAGATAAACAGTTTTGTTCTGCAAATGGTCGAGTACACCATCGAAACAAATTCCCAAAAGCATTAAAGGGAATAAGTAAATGACAAATAACTTACAGTATTTCCTTTGAATCTGCCTTATATCTTATGTTTAAGTGCTGAAATTCGTTTTTTATCTTTGAAAATTGCAATGTATCACGCTGGTCTCTAAGTGATAATTCTTCCGGGGCTTTGAGCAAGTTCTAAATCTTTTCCGATTTTCATCTAATTTGGTAAATGACAATGTTTTTCAAGGTGTAACACAAAAACAAACTGGCCGATATTAATTTTGAAACTTCAGTTTTTAGACACACCCTAATATATATATATATATATAATTATATATATATCAAAAAGTCACCAAATGATTCAAAAGTGTATATGCTTAATATGTACGGTATGTTCTAGTCATTTAATAAATTCCAACATTTCTACCATTCATTTTGTGTTCACTTGTACATTGGCCTACAGGCCCTACACATTGTCATCAAGGAGCTTTTCACCGGTGCTAAATAATGGCAACTAATATAGATCTAAGGAGGTGTGATTGAAAAATGATTCTCCAAACGTCGCTACTGGCTGGCTTTCATTGCGGTGATTTTGAAGCAAATTCAGTTATATAGGAAATTAAAATCCTAGTGATTTGCTCTATAAACTATCTGAATATTAGCATCTATAGACAAACCAGATTTTAATGGATTATGATCCATTTGATTTTAGAGGACCCCGCCATGACGTTCATCTTCAAACAGGTTACGATGACGGTTCTCTTTTAGGCGCCCTCGTAACGGCTTGGCTGTGTTACGGCGCCATATAAATTGTCATTATTATTATGATTATGACTACTAGTGTTATTATTATTATTTTTATTGTTATTATTATTATTATTATTCTCTATTAAACATCTAAACTTAAAGTAAATCGGTCATGACTACACTGAAAAAATTCATGGAAAGTTGGCAAAATTTCTGTGAAAGTTGAGAGACAATCAGCACAACAGGCAGCTGTTATCATGGTAGTGCAGCTGTTATTTTTCCAGACTTTATCCCAGATGTCGCAAAAGCCAAATCCTTTTCTTTACTGTTTTGCTAAGCGACTTGGTCGTCCGCTGTCTATCCAGTGTCGTCTTCGCCGCCTCATGCCGACCCTGCAGTTAAAAAAATAAATAGTGGAGATTAGAATGCCGTAATTCGTAGGCAGTCGATGACTCGAAGCCACCATTTGAGTGAACGCCATTTAAGGTCCCCGAGATTGAAATGTCTGAAATGAGCCACTTTCGGGAAGCGAACCGCGATCCGCAAAATTTGTGAATATAAAGTATTTCAGTGAGATAATCAGAAAAATATAGAAAAATAGACAACTGGCGAATGTAAGAGGATTGAGAGGCTTGAATGGCGTTGTATGTTACAGATACAATTTTGTAATAGACGTTCTTAGAGACTTTTAGCCAATGAAATGATTTGGTTATATGGTGGTGTTTGAGTTTTGGTTTTGTATCGATCTGTGTGCACCATGGGTACTTTGTTGGCGCTTCCCGGAAGAATTTCGGCCTTGATTACTTTGACATTTCTGTCTTTCTTTCGATTGCTAAAGTTCTTCAATTTACTTCTTTTCAGAGCGGAAACTTCCATAGCTCGAGAACTCTGTAAAGTTCCTTTTCTGAATAGTTTTGTTGTTGGAAATCAACTCAAATTTGTTGTAGGCTACAAGATATCTTACATACGAAACGATCAATCAACACCTTGGCTGCTTTACTCTCTCTATGTTCAAATACAAACCGTCAAATTTATCTAGCTAATTTACATAAACTGTGTACACCAGCACACTTTCAGTAGAGCGTCATGCTTAACTGCTTCTGTGCCGCTTAATTGATCAACATGTGCAATGAAATTAATAGAGCGCATCAAGAGCACAGGCGTAGCTACATTGAGGCACGAGGAGGCAGTTGCCTCCTCCTGCTTTTTATATACTGGAACTTCCATTGACTAATGACCCCAATGACCAGGATTTTGCCAATGGTCTGTGAGGTTGCCTCCTCTTGAATTTAAGTCTGGCTACGTGCCTGATCAAGACCAGAACAATACCCAGCTTGCGCGTACGATTACTCCGTGGACCTAACACGCGAGACTACCAATTAACTACAAACGTCCAAAGCGCTACTCCAAAGCTAAACGCAGGGCACCAGCTTATCCACGAGCGCTGCGCAGTGTATGAAGGGTTGTCCAATGTCCAGCGGACTGTTAATTAGCTTAATTGGTCTGGTCCATTTCGATATTTTTTTCTTTGTAGATTTGATAAGTTATAAATTATAAGTTATAAATTATAAGTAATAAATTATAAGTTATAAATTCGCTACATTCCTACTAAGTACCAGTTATATTGTTACCTGAAACAGCTTACCTGAAAGCATGGATCGGATTGTTCTTATGATGTCCTGCATTTCATCATTGTACCATTCTGGTGATGTCAGATCAGCTATACGCGTTCCTGAAAGCAAGTTTCTGACTTTGGTGCTGATGTGATGATCTTCCACAATGACAGGTAAGATGCATTTTTCCATTTCAATGGCGAACATGAGTTCTGTGTTAAACGAAAGAGAAAACGTTTACAACCAAAAGTCACTTCTACATGTAAGTACTAAATGATCATGCTAATTGACAAGGTTCACACGAGAGCCACGAGAAAAGATGTACGCTGTACCCTGCCAGCATTTCCATGGGACCCATATGGGCTGTACATGGGCCCCATCTGAGAATACGGGTCCTATATGGGCATGTGGGTATGCTGGCAGAGGAGACGATATATCGAGAGCCTTTCTTGAATGGGAACTACAACGCATTCGTCTGGAAACGTATTGTGTTCTGCGGAGAATATCGGACGTAAACAGTGTTTACTAAACATACAGATATAGAATCCTGCATACATGCAAAAAACAATGCATACACATAGGTGTAATATGCATGTACAGTACATATTACACATACACTCCCGCCAGAGCTGTGTCCATTACTCCTGATCAACCCAACTGGAATTTATAAGTCACTCAAATCTTTTTTCTTTAATCGTGGCTGGGCTGGAAGCACTCCTGAGTAGGTTTCTTGAAGGGGCGCTATACAAATTCTCACAATGAATGAATGAATGAATGAATACATGCATATGTAGAATTGTAGATGTATGCATATATACATACATATATACATACATACATACATACATACAGTACATGCATATATACATGATGTGGGCTATATATAGCATCAACACATTAAATAATGTCACAATAGTTGCGTCTAAAAAGCCTATGAACTATTGCATTCCACTTCTTTGAGTTTATCTGTCACCGGTACATGACAAAAACCGAAGACTGGAATCAGTTAGGTTTGATGGATTCTAAAGTTGTCTGGGACAGAAAAATTAACGATTGGATTGGTGACAAACCAGTCTGGATTCAAAAATTTCCAACCCAGCGGCCGTCCTTCATTAACGTGGAAGATTTGCGAATACCTTTCGTCTTTTCAGCCTTGCCCAGTAAGAAAATCTTGAGAGTGAGCACATATCGAAAATCTTTTATCACAGATTAATTTGACCTCAAAGTAGCAGAAAAGGACGAAATACACAACTACTAAGAAGCAAATCTTTCAGTGCATTGTGTACAAGTGGTGAATTATATGCGAACCTTTGCAGCACAAGTCATCGGCAAATCTCTTACACAGAGCTGGGACAAACACTGGAGCTTGACTAATTGCGGCGAAAATTGCATCCCCGAAATCCATGTATCCTGAAGAAAAACAACAGTCGTTTCACAAATCTTATTGTTGCTTATAGTAGAGTAATCGCAAATGTATCGCGAAACATACTAAGTTTGTAATAGGAGCTTCACTTTGCCTAGATAAGCATCGTGCAATACGAATTATCGCTTGAATGTTTGTCAAACAATCAAACAATCAAAAGAACTTGATATAGCGCCTTTCAAAATATCTACTCGGAGACGCTCCAAGCCCAACCACGGCTGAACAGGGCAGCTTTCAGAGAGCTAAAGAATACAAGTGAGTAGCCTAAAAACTAGCTGGGTTGATCATTAGACCCTCCGTATGACTGAGGGAAACATCGCTTTGCGGCTGACAAGCCGAAAGGTACGTCTCTGTAGAGATAGATCTATAAATATTAATTTTAAATAACATGAATTTAATAATAGACTAGTTTGATATGGTTTGTCAGAGGCGCTTTCAGCACGGTACCCCGGGAAAAAAAACCCAGTGTAAAGAGACGCCTTGAGAGAGCAAGAAGGTTCCGAGGAAATCCCAGACATGAGTTTAGCCCGTAGATGAGGGGAGGCCATTCCAAGTGGAGGCAGCTGTCACATCAAATGCCCGGCATTGAGCCAAGGTAGACCAAACACGAGGGGAAGAGAGATCCCAAACGGTCGGTAGAGCGCTAGGGGCGAACAAAGGTTGCAGAAAGAGGTTTACGCATAAAGTCCGAGAGATATTTGGGAGCAAGACCTAGTTGAGACACGGAGACCAGGAGGGGATATTTATATTGGATACGTGAGGTGATCGGGCGCCAGGTAAGACTTCATCCATATAAGAGAAAATGTGGGTAAACCGAGGAAGGCGTGTTATAAGCCTATTGCAGCAGCGTTCAAAACCGACTGAAGGGGGAGAGGCGCAACTTGGGGAGACCTATAAGGAGCGATTTACAGTAGTCTACTCAAGATCAGATGAATGCGCGCACAATGGTGGTAAAGACTATGGGGCGACGGATAGCTCCTGGTTGGTTAGTTCATTTCGGTTTCGTTTAAAAATTTTACTGAATTAACTATTAATAACATTTTACTTATTTAGTCTGTCTATCTCTCGGTCTGTCTGTAGCAGATTATAGTTGTCCGGTCTTTAATGGGTAGACATTAGTCGCAGTCTTTCGATGAAACACTTGTTTAACAGCATGTGCTATAAATTCAATGGGTTGGAAACTAGTAGTATGGACTGTATAGTCCATAGATGTTTTATTATTGCAAAGGCCTATTATATTGTAAATTAACTATACGCACTCGACTCTTCTGGAAGGTCGCCGTTGTAGAAGGTCTTGATCCCTTCATTGTTTACTGTAACGAAAACATTTCTTGCGATGCCTTTATATTTACATTGGAACGGACAAGCGATGTAGACTGACATCTGCGATGAATTACAGCCATATAATAAATAATCCACAATCAAAAAGTCAAATAAATATTATGAATTTAAACTTAAATATAGCAATGTATAGAAATTAAAGCAAGTCTATTATAGAATTTGACTTTACCAATGGTATACCGAGAAATGTTAGGGTTAGGACTAAACTGTTAGGGTCTTGTAAGGTTTTGGGCTAGGGACCTAGGGTTAGGGTTATATTATGGCGACGGTTACAGTAGGGTTGATGCCATGGTTAAAGCTCATGTTATTTTGGGGTTATGATTACTTTGTGCAAGGTTTAATGTAAGGTTAATGTAAGGTTGAAATGATGATTTCATGTCACGGTTAAGCAAATGTCATGCTATAGCGTTATGCTTAGACTCATGGTCAGACGCAAAAGATGGAGACTGAGCCATAGCAGTTCTAGAACGGGGAACCAGAAGGTCAAGTCTACCAGAAGAGCGAAGTGGACGGTGAGAGGACGCTGAATGAGCCAGATGAATTATTATTAGGTCCATTAAGTCTTTCGGGACAAGACTGCGCTGGGCCTTTGCCCAATCCTAACAAAAAAAAACCACGAACACTGCTGATATTATATCAACTGAATTACAATAAGCGACTTACTTTGCCGATGAAATTTGGCGAAAATTATAACATAACTTTATACCACCATTATGGCGAGAAGTTTTACTGCTAATGACGTCAGTAACTTTATGACGTAATAAACAGGCCTATACGTGAATCAGAGTCGTCTCTGACGTGAATTATCTAGCCACTCTTATATAGCGCTTTTAATTGTCTCACAAAACTACTACTTAAAATTAACGACCCTGTCATGTTAGCCTTTTGGATCAGAGGACTTCAGGACTTCATTTGGGTAATTTGTTAGAGGCAGATTTGAGCGTCTATCCAGCCAGATATAAGCAGACTAAAAATTAAAGAGAATCTTAGCTGATTGCACTGTTTTAGTTGAATCGATTATTTATAATTATTGGACAATACACATCAAGCCGCATTACAGGCAGTTTTGCAAAGACATGTACAGATTTAAAATGTATAGAAGGAGGTACAGATTCACCAACAAATTCCAATTCACTGTTGATAGTTGATGTAATTCATAAAAATGACTTCATAACCACTACATAATGACACTGATAGAAGAGTAATGAACAAAAGGCATCATCGAAGGTGTGCCAAAACATCGCCAATTTTGTGACATCGCCTTGTGACCAAGTCTTTGTGAAAAACCTCCCACTTTGTCACTTTGTCACTTTGTCACTTTGTAATAACCTTCAGCAAATTCTGTATTGTCCTTCGCTTGATGCTTAGTCATTAATTGATGCGCTATATAAATGCCGGCAAACAAATACATTCACATTCTAAGCCAGAGTTTGGAATGACCTTTGAATTTAAGCCTAATGAACTTCTTTTACATTGTTTTTTCGTCTCAAATCACGATGGTCACATTGCAAGATGACGTTAGT
Source organism: Aporrectodea caliginosa (assembly GCA_020284085.1). Classification (NCBI taxonomy): domain Eukaryota; kingdom Metazoa; phylum Annelida; class Clitellata; order Crassiclitellata; family Lumbricidae; genus Aporrectodea; species Aporrectodea caliginosa. The sequence continues at coordinate 1,499,968 of JACEVL010000501.1, forward strand.
GTGTGTGAACGATAACAAAGAATGTTACTAATACTGTTTCTAAGATGGGAAAATGAAGTGAATAAGCGAAATGAAAGGCTACAGGACCAAACAGGGGCCCATGCGGGACCTCTGCACACGGGCCCATGAAAAGCTAGGTACGCCACTGTATTTACTGGTTGAAACGTTGCATGTGGTGCTGCAGTTTTTGAGATGAAAAATAAGGTAGGCCTACTTAAAGGTTTTACTTGGTTAATATATTATGCTTTGATTTTAGATAACGCCTGAAGAAGTGTATAGATATCAAAAAGCCCCCAAATGCCTTAAAAGAGTAGTTGCTTAATGTTTACAGTATGTTCTAGTCATTTAAACAAATTCAAGCATTTCTGATATGCATTTTATGTTCACTCGTACATTGGCCTAAAATCCTAAATAGCGTCATTAAAAGGGTATACGGACAATTGAACGACTGTCATTTGAAGGGGCGACAATTATTATAGAACAGGTGACACTTAACCGGGACGTTATGTTACCGGGACGACTATAATGACCAATTCACAAAGTGCGGCGTTGTATACTCTGTATACTCTGCATTGTGCACTCGGTGTATGCTAATCGTATACTGAATGTTGAACGGACGTTCTTTTAGTTAGACGGGATTTTAGCGGGACGAATTTTCCTACTAAGTACCAATCATATTGATATGAAAACAGCCTACATGAAATCATGACTCGGATTGTTCTTATGATATCAAGTAATTCCGGATCGTACGCTGCTGGTGATGACAGATCAGCCATCCGCGTTCCTGCAAGCAAGTTTCTGACTTTGGTGCCAATTGTATAGTGTCCGTATACACAAGCAAGGTACGATTAACTTTTCCATTGAAATGGCGTACATGAGTTCTGTGTTAAACGGAAGAGACAACGGTTATAGCCAGAAGTCAGTTCTACATGTAAGTAGGCTACTTATGATTATGCTAATTGGCCATGTTCACACAAGAGCCACGAGCAAAGATCGTAATCGTAATCGTAATCGTAATCTCCAAACTTCTAAAGCGTCACTCACTCGAAAGCAAAGCGCAGGGCACCAGCTTATTCACGAGCGCTGCGTCTAGTCAGAGGGGTAGTCCAAAAGAGTTAGTCCGAGGGAGGTCCGAGTCCGGTTTCCAGAGGATCAGAGAGGGCACAGCAGATGTTAAGGTGTTAAAGATGGACGGACCCTGCCAGCATTTCCATAGGCATTTAATGGGCCCCATATGCAAAGGCAAAATTTGTACATAACTTTGAAGGGACGGATTTTTGCATTTTAAAGGGGGATATATAGGCCCTAGTGAAAACTGTGGAGGTACTTTCCCCTCTGTCGCCCCATGATTTACGCCACTGCCCATATGAGAATATGGGTCCTATATGGGCATGTTTGCATACTGGCCGAGGAGACGATTTATTGAGAGCCTTTCTTGAATGGGAACCACAACGCATTTGGTGGGAAACGTACTGAGCTGCGGAGAATATCAGCCGTAAACATGCAGATGTACACCGTGAGGCATAAAAAAGGAAGCCCCTACACAATCGTTATTATTTTAAACAATATCAAAACAATGTCAATGAAATTCATGAAATTTATAGCTAAATAGCAGGCAATGTAAAAAAATTTACAATTTGTACTCAAACTGTCCGCCTTCAGCTTCTACGCATGCGCGAAGTCGCTTGCGCGATTCAGGCACCGCCGAGTCAATAATTCGTTGGTCAAGATCGTTCCAAGCTCACATGATTCGCTTACGAAGACCTTCAACATCACGGACATTTGTTTTGTACACCATTTCCTGCATGCATCCCATATTTTATAATCTACGGGATTCAGAATGGGCTGTTAGGGGGTCATAGTGTTGGAATTATGAAGTCAGGAGTTTCACTCGTCAGAAGTGCAACCGTTTCTCGAGCTCTGTGCACTGGAGCATCATCTTGCTGGAAAATGTAAAATTCAGAGAATTATCGAATTTCAGGTAGAAGGTCTTTCATGAGTAAAACATCTCTGTATTATTGGCCGTTGGTGTTTAACCCCGGTTCAACAAAGTGAATTGACGTGTGCCCCAGAGAAGAAACACCGACTGACACCATCAGGGATTTGCTAAACGTCGGACGTGTGCGTAAAAGGCGGTCGGCTGCAATATCACTCTTTCGAGTTCCAACTGCAACATACAGACGATAATTTTCAGCATTGCTAGGAGAAGCAACTGTGAATAATTTTTCGTCAGTAAACCAGATGAAATGCACTAGGCTAGCTGGGTAGCGACGCAACAAAAGGCGACTGCGGTGCGTGAATGGTGCAAGCGACTTCGCGCATACGTAGAAGCTGAAGGCGGACAGTTTGAATACAAACTGTAAATTTTTCTACATTGCCTGCTATTTAGCTATAAATTTCATGAATTTCATTGACATTGTTTGAATATTGTTAAAAATAATAACGATTTTGTAGGGGCTTCCTTTTTTATGCCTCACGGTGTATATAGAAGCATACATACATGCACAAATACAATGCATACACATTTGCAATACATACACATACAGAAATACATAAATACACGCATACCTAGATGTATGCATACATTGTGATTGTGATTGTGTGTGTGTGTGTGTGTGTGACTGTGTGTGTGTGTGTGTGTGTGTGTGACTGTGTGTGACTGTGTGTGTGTGAGAGAGACAGAGACAGAAACAGAGTGAGACACGAGAGTGAGAGAGAGAGGGTGTGAGAGAGTGTGTGTGTGTGAGAGAGAAACAGAGAGAGACAGAGACAGAGACAGAGACAGAGTGAGACACGAGAGTGAGAGAGAGATGGTGAGAGAGAGTGTGTGTGTGTGAGAGAGAGAAACAGAGAGAGACAGAGACAGACAGACAGACAGACAGACAGACAGACAGACAGACAGAGTGCCTTGACACTCGGTGGCTCTATCAGAGTCTATCTGAATTATATTGGTCCAAAACATGTTCTGAAGCCTACAAAACGCTCCCTGCGCTGCTCTGCCCTGCCCTCCTCCTGCGGCCTTCCCTTCGCACGGACGTCCTGGGTTCGGTTATGGATGATGGGCTGAGCGCAGTGGGCCACATGTACAGCAGTGGACGATACTACTGTCCGATGATCGACATCCAGAGACCGATGTGTGGCGCCACCTAGGCCCTGGCGGACAACAACGAGACAGGCCACAGAAACAACAAACAAAAGTCCTCTGCTTTCCGTTTTCATATATCATAAATACGCGTGTATGATTATATTTTTAAATCAATATATATATATATATATATATAGTAATTGTAAGTTATATATATATATATATATATATCATTTACAGATATATGCGTATATGTGTGTATAAATATAGATGCTATTTTATATATTATATCCATACAAATAGGCATGTTTTTGCATTGCATATTATGAGGTATAATATATATTTTTATATCTCGTAAATGACATAAATTATGTTATGCCCCACAGACTATTGCATACGTAATAATTGCCTGTCTGTCTGTCTGTCTGTCTGTCTGTCTGTCTGTCTGTCTGTCTCACTCGCACCACGCGCTCTCACGTCCATCTCTCTCTCTGGGTCATTCATTCACTCTCTCTTTCTATCTATCTTTCTCCTTCCTCCGTCCGTCCGTCCGTCCGTCCCTCCCCCACCCCCTCTCTCTGTCTGTCTGTCTCTGTCTGTCTGTGTCTGTGTCTGTGTCTGTGTCTGTGTCTGTCTGTCTGTCTGTCTCTCTCTCTCTCTCTCTCTCTCTGGCTACCTACACAGCTGTATACATTTGAATGCCTTCAGAAGGCCTATGCATAAATGCCGGCCTTTCTGACCGCCCATGTCCATGTAGAAGTAGAGCATGCAGTCCCGTATAGGCTAGCCCAAGAGGCAGCCGTCGGTATGAAGTTGTAGCAATTTCACTTGTCTTAGCCTAGGCATATGAGGTCGGATGGTCAATCCTCTCCTTCGCTGTCTGAGCTTTACACGGACAGCGTACGGTCAGTAAACTCAACATAGCGGTTGTGGGGCGCGGTGGTGTAGGGGTATGTTCGGTGCCTTGCAGCCGGAGGGTTGCAGGTTCGAATCCACCTCAAGCCGCCGCGTAGGGACCCTGGGCAAGTCCTTCACTCGCAATTGCTCATGCGCTTCGGCGTGAAACTCCGATTCAGTGTCCGCGCTGTAGTCGGGAGTGCCTGAGTAGAAATCTTGAAGGGGCGCTATAACAAGTGCTCATACATACATACATACATACATACATGCATGCATGCATGCATGCATGCATACATACATACATACATGCACATGCATGCATGCATGCATGCATGCATACATACATGCATACATACATGCATGCATACATACATACATACATACATACATACATACATACATACATACATACATACATACATACATACATATACATACATACATACATACATACATACATACATACATACATACATACATACATACATACATACATACATACATACATACATACATACATACATACATACATACATACATACATACATACATACATACATACATACATACATACATACATACATACATACATACATACAGAGGCGTACATCCCCCTAAGTCATTGGAGTAACTACCCCCTCCACTTCCCATCCCATGGTACAACATTTAAAAAATTGGAACTTCCCCCTTATTTGCTCCAAGGTTTACATGGTGTAGACGCCTCTGCATTCATATATCTAAGTTCTGTGGGGGCGTTTGTGGAGCCGAAATCACCAAACAGATTTCAAGCCTGGCGAAGATTTTAACCACAGACCTCTCTGTTGGTATTCCAACACGTTAACCACTGTACCATAATAATAGCTCACCCTATGTCCATTTACCGCGAGCGAAATTAATGTTTTGGGAATAAAAAATAAATGAAAAACGTCCTCCCTCTCGCAATCTCAATATGAGCAGCCGCCATATTCACCCATCGAGCAGTCGAAGCTATTAATGCCATGTGACACATACTTGGACTTCTGTGGCAATATGAAAAGGACGCTCAGCTTCT
>JACEVL010000501.1:1507500-1572500 GCA_020284085.1 Aporrectodea caliginosa
ACGCATGAGATGGCACTCTGTTCGTGAGTTATGGCACGAGTCTTGGTTCGGACGGGAACCGCATGAGAGATCGGTACACGGATGCTGTTTGAAAACGACGACTGAACGATAATCAAGGATGTAGTCGGAGGCGGCCGACCCTTCACGAACGGACGATGATGGCGAGTATTGATGAACAGGAAGTGGGCAACGATTGGAACGCGGAATATCAATGCGCGATAGGAAAGGCGAGACGAGCGATATTAGGGGACTACTGACCTGCGAGCGGTTGTTTTTAAATACTGAGTGTTTAAAGATGGTTATTGTGTAAACGAACGATAATAGGGAACGTCCAGAGTAGCTGCGAGCGACAGTAGAGAAGTAGAGAGACTTTGTCGAGCGATAAATATAAAATAAGGTAGCCATTGTATAAATAATGGAAAGGAGTGGACCGAGTGGTGAAAGGTGATATGCTGATATCCACACCAAACGACTTATGAGCGATATTACAGGAATACTTAAATCATTTGCCAGCGACAATTGTTTGTTGCACGAAGGAGTTCACAGTTTTAAGCACAGGGTTAAGATTATTTTAGCGAAAATATAGAGTAACCGGAAAGAATTGTGGGCGATAAATGACAATACGACGTTTCTCGAATGTGTTTCTTGTTTAGATTCACCGTATATATATATATATATGTTCGTGGAGCCGCCATCTTTTCTCAACGCGATCTATGGAAGACTAGCATTATGGGAGGTTTGGGGTTGTTTACTGTCGAAATCGTCGAGATTGAGAACTGAGCGTCGTTTTACGATGTCACGAGAGACCATTTAACGGGTTCCAGTGACTCGTCGTATATCTCGACGTGACAGATTCTTTCGCAATACTCCTTCAACCGAGCAACAGTTTATGACGAGTACATATCCTGCGCTTCTCGCGGCCGACAAGGTATTCGCTCATGTGTACATTATACAAATGTTATGTCATCTTCATGTGGGATTTATGCGCTGTTAATGCACGTTTTCGGTGCAGTTTCTCTGTGGTATAGGAGTCCTCTCCGCGTGTAATTGGATTTCACTCGTATACACAGAGCGTTGTATTTTGCTTAGAGACTCAGATATATGTATGCATGGAAGCCGAACGTTAGTTTAGGGCAGTATGTTATGTTTGTCAGCGCTCGTGAATAAGCTGGTGCTTTGCGGTTAGCTTTAGAGTAGCGCTTCAGGAATTTGGAGACTACGATTGTGTCTGACATGATGGCGGATTGGTTAGGTGCTCGCCTTGTGAGGCGGAGTCTGCGGGTTCGGTCCTCCCCTGGGCCAGTCACTGTTCGGGGAGTTTGAGTAAATACACTAACGTTGTTCAGCACGGTCGTTTGAAAGTGCATGGAATTATGTAAACACGAGGAAATAATTGGGATGTGGCGATGGTAAAACTATGCATAGTTGTCTGGTTTGAAAGGCTAAAAAGAACTCTGGTGTCAATGAGTACAGTTTTATGTGGCCCACACAGAAAGAGTGTCTGAACGACGACCACAGTGACTCAAGTTTATACTGTTTGAAAAAGGCGTAAGTTTTGCACATTGAGCAGACATTTTTGGGCAGTGTTCAGTCGGTTCACGGGGTCAGTGTTAGTTCAAAGGTCGTTTTTATTCATTAAAGGTGGATCCTATTCATCAAGGCGGAGGCATTGATTGAAAGCAGGATTGAGAACGCCTTCGGTACCACTCCGGCGATATCGAAAAACATCTGAGGCTGAGTCTAACTTCAGACATCAAACAGATGTGTATCTGATTTTCAGTCTGACTTCACTTTGAGGAAAAACAGTTTGTCTGAAACCAGCGTCTAACCTCACGGAATTGATCGAGGTAGCGCTCGTGAACAAGCTAGTGCCCTGCGCTTGGCTTTCGAGTGGCGCTTTAGAAGTTTGGAGATTACGATTACGAGTTGAATCTGCTTCTGACTCTAACTTTACGGTTATGACGGCAAGGCTGAAAGTGAACCTGGTTTTTCCTTCACAAGTGTAACAAACGTGAAGGGCTGAATATCATTTTACGGAAATGATCGATTGGAATCAGCTTTTGACTCCATAACTTCACTGGCATGACTGCAAAGTTGAATCCGAACCTGTGTCTAACTTCACACAGAAACCACACACGATTCTGAATGTGAATTGAACTTGACGAACATGACAGACGGGAACCAGTCTTACCTGGAAACAGTGGCAGAGGAAGACGAAGAGGTGGAAAATGGAGACAGATTCTACCGCGGTGTCAAACGCAACCACACCCAGGGCGGGGTAGAACGCGTCGGTGAGACCCGCTACCCCTTCCTGGAGGGCCGAGGGCGGTCGAACGGCCCTGGGTGCCCCCAGAGCGACGAGCCTAACCCCAAAATGGCCGACTCCATGGATTCCGGAGTTGAATCGGATAACGGGAAAGTGATGTCTAAATCCAATGAGGAAGTCATTTCCTGTCGTCAGTCTAATGAATATCAGTCTGGGGCGAAATCGAAGGAGACCGGATGTTTACACAGACCGGAGCGAGATAGAGCGATCCGGCTTCAGGACGGACGCGTCATCAGCCGGAAGGAACTGAACGAGGTCAGTTTACGGGGTCAGGCTGTCTGCCTATACGTCTTGTTGTATGGCTAAGTGTCCGCTTGTCTGTCTGTGCGTCTGTTCCTGTGTGTGTATCAGTATGTCTGTGTGCACATTATCTATGTGCAAAGTGTATTATATAGCTTTATATGCGTATTGTCAGTATGTCTGTGTGTGTGCTATGTCTGTGTGTGTATGTGTATGTGTGTATGTCTGTGTGTGTATGTGTGTGTGTGTATCTGTGTATGTCCGTGTGTGTATGTGTCTACCTCTCTGTTTCTGTGCATGTCTGTCTGTTTGTTTGTTTGTCCGTCTGTCTGTCTGGATATCCCTCGTTGCATTGCTACGTGTCCTGCCTGCCTGCCTGCCTGCCTGTCTGCCTGCCTGCCTGTCTGTCTGTCTGCCTGCCTGCCTGCCTGTCTGTCTCCACTCTATTTATCGCGTAGGAAGTTAGGAACACATACTTGCTTGTATGTGTATGTATATATGTCGGCAATATTAGTTAAAAAGTATGTGTCCATATGTATATATGTATAGATATGTATATATATATATGGGGCGCGTTGGTGTAGGGGTATGTCGGTGCCTTGCAGCCCGAGGGTTGCGGGTTCGAATCCACCTCAAGCCGTCCGCGTAGGGACCCTGGGCAAGTCCTTCACTCGCAATTGCTCATGCGCTTATGGCGTGAAACTCCGATTCAGTGTCCGCGCTGTAGTCGCTCTGAGAGCCTCTGAGTAGAAATGTTGAATGGGCGCTATATAAATATCTGAAATGAATGAATGAATATATAGGTCATAGCAATATATACACGTATAGTGATATATATATATGTATATATATATAGATAGCGTATAATAATCATGGAAATGCTGTTCCATGTCGGCCTCCACAATCTAATTACATTAAATGCTACTCCTATAATATGGGAAAACCAACAGAATTGCCATTTGCCGGGTCATCAACTGTCTCTCTGCTTGCCCTTCTCGATGTCGTCTTGTGCCAACGTTCGTCTGCGTCCGCCTGTATTCATGCATTCAGGTCACAGACAGAGAAAGACAGATATTGACGAAGACAGGCGATAGGTCAAAATAGGACAGACACATTTGCACATTGCCGCATTGGCAGACGATGATAATCACTGTGTCTATCTGTCTGTCTCATCATCCATCCATCCATCCGTCCGTCCGTCCGTCCGTCCGTCCATCCGTCCGTCCGTCCGTCCGTCCATCCATCCGTCCGTCCGTCCGTCCATCCGTCCATCCATCCATCCGTCCATCCATCCATCCGTCCATCCATCCATCCATCCATCCATCCATCCATCCATCCAACATCTATCCATCCATCCATCCATCATCTATCCATCCATCATCTATCCATCATCTATCCATCATTTATCCATCATCTATCCATCATCTATACGTCACTCTATCCATCACTCTATCCATCACTCTATCCATCATCTATCCATCATCTATCCATCTATTCATCATCTATCATCTATATATATGCAGATATATATATATTTTTATATATATGAGAATTATACGCTTCTGATGAATGTCTCTTGGAGTGGCGCCATATAAATTTGCAATTACAATTACAAAATGATACATACGTACCTATACAGACTTTCATATAATATCGCAGTTAGAGATTCTGTTCAAGATAAACCGTCAGAAACAATTATGACTCAAAGCCTCTCTTCCAGGACTTCTATTGAGCCAGTGTGCTTAGGTTTCTATAGGATCAATGTGATTAAGTTTATATTGCGCCAGTGTATTAGGCTTCTATAGCGCCAGTGTCATTGGGTAAGGGCAGCTTCGCAAATCGATACGTCACTCCGTTTACTCAGTGAGGCCATTATCCCTCCTCTGGGCCTGTAGTGATTTCGCCTCTCCCTATCCCTCTAATCTCTTCCCAGTCTCTTCCCACACCCTCCCTCCCCCCGTCCGTCCTTCTGTCTATTCTCCCTTTCCATTGTCTCTAGTCGACGACGTCACCGACTATTGATCCATGTGTCACTACCCTCTCCTGGTGGTGACTGCACCACCCTACCCCCATATGCCTTCCACACACAATCACTACCCTCTGTCTAGCTCCTCCTCCTCCTCTTCCTTCTCCTCTTCCTCCTCCTTTTTCTCTTCCCTCTTCCTCATCTCTCCTTCTCCTCTTCTCTTCCTCTTCCTCCTCTTCCTTCTCCTCTTCCTCTTCTTTTCTCTTCCTCTTCCTCCTCTTCCTTCTCTTCTTTCTTCCTCCTTCTTCCTTCTCTTCCTCTTCTTCTTCCTCTTCCTCCTCCTTCTCTCTTCTCTTCTCCTCTTCCTCCTCCTCTTCCTCCTCCTTCTCTTCTTCCTCTTCCTCCTTCTCTTCTTCCTCCTCTTCCTCCTTCTCCTCCTCCTCCTTCTCCTCCTCCTTCTCTTCCCTCCTCTTCCTTCTTCCTCCTCTTCTCTTTCTGTTCCTGTTCCTCCTCTATTTATCCCTCCTCTTTTTCTCACTCATCTTCCACCTCTTCCTCGTCTTGTTCCTCCTGCTCGTTCTCCTCGTCTTCTTGTTTCTCCTCCTTCTCGTCCTCATTTTCTTCTTCCGCATCTTCTTCCGCTTCCTCTTCTTCCTCCTCATCCTCTCCTCCTCTTCCTCCTCTTCCTATTCCTCTTCCTCCTCCTTCTCCCTCTTCCTTTTCCTATTCCTCTTCCTCCTCCTCTTCCTCCTCTTCCTCCTCTTCCTATTCCTCTTCCTCTTCCTCCTCGTCCTCCTCCTCTTCCTATTCCTCTTCCTCTCCTCCTCCTCCTCCTCCTCCTCCTCCTCCTCTTCTTCCTATTCCTCTTCCTCCTCTTCCTCCTCCTCTTCCTCTTCCTCTTCCTCTTCCTCTTCTCCTCTTCCTCCTCCTCTTCCTTCCTCTTCCTCTTCCTCCTTCCTCTTCCTCTTCCTCTTTCCTCTTCCTCTTCCTCTTCCTCTTCTTCCTCCTTCCTCCTCCTCCTCCTTCTCTCTCCGTGTCTCGCGAGACAAAGGCTCTTTTATCTCGCCGCTTCCGGTGACCTCCTTCAAAACACAAACAGACGCCAATCACTTGTCACGTGACGACCTCTTCCCGCCACCGCCGCCAGATGGCCTGCTCCGTGGAAACTCCGTCCGGAGAAGAAGAAGGAATCCACATCCTTTGGACGACGTCCGTTTAAACACGTTAAATGCATCACTCACGTTCCATTCCCTTCCGGGCATTCCCTGCCCTTCCATTCTGTCTCATTCCCTTCTCTTTCATTCCCTTTCCTTTCCCTTCTCTTGTTTTCCATTTCCTTCCTCTTCTTTCGCTTCTCTTCCCGTCGCTAGCCTTCCGTTTCCTTCAATTCCTTGCCATTCTGTTCGCTTCCGTTGCCTTCTCTTTGTTTTATTTCACTTGCTTCACCTTCCTTTCCATTGAATTCCCTTCCATTTCGTGCACTCTCCAGTCTCCACTGCGCGGCATTCCTCTTCTACCTCTTTGTGTCTCTCCGTATCTCCATCTATCTGTATGTCTGCCTGCCTGTTTGTCTGTTTGTCTTTCGGTCTGTCTGTCCGCGTGTTTCTGTCGTGTGCACTTCTTTCCGTTCTTGAACCATCTGAAATCTATTTCTAGCATCGCGGTCAGTTGAAAATGCCGGACACTGGTCAAGCGTAGAGCGGACACTGATGGTCAGCGTTGATGACCAAATATGCATTCATTCATAGTTCTTTCCGGTCTGCTCGACTCTATCGAACACTGCAGCTGGTATTTAATTTTCTGATGAGCATAAAATTATATCAGCAGATTAAATGAATTAAAAAATAGCAGATAGAATTAATATTATATGCACAACTACACTTCTTGTGCCTCTCCCCCCCAGAAATCTTGATAACATCCTTGCCATTAGGAACAGAGGGGAACCTGTGAGTGGTCCTTTAAGAACTTACGCAAGAAGCCGATGGAAGGGTCACCTAAATGTGGACAGAGGAATAAGGGAGGGCTTATGCTTAGAATTAGTTCCCATCCTCCGCCGGGGCCAACCGTTAAGCCCTCAAGTCGAAACCAGTCGCTAAACTATCGACTGTTAGCGACTTGGTTCACTTAATATACCAATTGCTAATCGCACTTTGGTGTATATAGTATATACAGACAATCCTGAACATTATGTTATCAACCTCCACCTAACAGCACTGGTAGGCTACATAGGTGGCCCTGCTTAGCGGGACTCTGGTCCCTTTAGGTCCTCCTTTTGTATCCCAACTTAGTATTATTTGAAATATGATGATGTGTTACTGTACTCTTTTTTGGGAGCAATAAAACACCAATGTTATGTTATGCTATGTTATGTTATGTTATCTTATAAACGCAGTTATAAAGTTTATAGCATCCTGGCATTAAATGTTTTTTCGCATCAAGTACGTTAGTTAGTAAGTAAGTAAGTGACAATATCCGTTAATAAACCAATTGCCAACCGCAATTGTTTCACGCCGAAGAGCATGAGCAATTGCGAGTGAAGGACTTGCCCAGGGTCCCTAAACGGCGGCTTGAGGTGGATTCGAACCCGCAACCCTACGGCTGCAAGGCACCGAACATACCCCGCGCCCCACGTCTTATGCTTCTTTCCGAATCTTTCGTCTTCTTTCTATGTTCTTCTTGGTCAGTTGCTTTTCTTGATTGTATAAACGCAGTTATCACACGATTGAACGCGATTGGTAGATTGGTAAATATGTAGCTGAGAATGGCAGCGCTTAAAAGGTGTCTAGCTGCAGTCGTGGATTTAATGTTGTGGTATTTAGTGTTAGCGACATCTTGTGGATGTCAGTTACGTTGAAGATCATACACTTGCTCGGCCTGTAACGCGGAGAGTACGGGTTCGGGCCTCACCCGAGGCAGTTGCTGTGTAAGGACCTTGAGCAAGTCTTTCGCTCAAATTGCTCTGCAATATAATTGTATCTGCGCTGTCGTATGGTCGTGTGTGCACTTCTGAACTTTGGAAGGAGGGCATTATCAAAGTACAGTTGTATTGTATTGCATTATCTCTTTTCTGTCACGGGTGTGTCGACAATGATGTTTGTACAATATGGTTCCATTTCTTTCTGTCTCTGATTGTATCCAGGGCTATGAAACACTAAGCAATGCTACATAAACCCACAGTTCCAGCTAAACACCTTTAAAACGCGTCATTTCTCAGCTACATATTCTCCAGTCGCGTTCAATCGCGAGATGCATAACTAGAGCTGTAATATGCCAAAACTAATCTTTGTCGGCGGAAACGGCCTATGTTGTCATAAGCTGCCGTTAAACTGTGGACACACACAATCGCGAGATGCTCCATGCGGCACAGATATAGTCCCGCATATATCTAAGAAAGTCAGCCAATCTTGATCAAACCTTATATATCATCCTTGTGATGTAAGCTTTTCGCATCAAATTATCTGGGGGAGGAATGATACGGTCATGAGGCCGGGAGCGGAGGGAATACTTGGAAGTTTTAATAGGGGAAGCAAATCATGCAACACCTGCCCATTATCCGCCAGCATCGATGAAAAGTCCATGTCAAAGAGCAACAGACTAACAACAGTATAGCAATCAGTCGATATCAGATCACCAGTTACTTACTACCTTACTGCATACCTACTTACTACTTTACCAGCTATACCTGCCAGGGGCTTCTATCCATATACAGGGCGGGCGCAAGTTGAGCCCAGTGAAAAACTGGGGGGAAGTGTTTGTTTTCAATTTTTATCACACTTTCTGCAAGTAACAGAGTCTTCACTCACAGTCCTGTGCACGAAAGACCCACATTTCTTGTATAAATATTATTAGTGTGAACCGGTGACACCCTCCGACTAAGTCCCTGGATTTTGTTAACACACTGTAAGCTTACTTAATGTGTTATGGCATTCTCGCACTTAATCGAGCAACATTATCGGCTGCATAGTTGTGACAAAAATAAACATTTACATTGGTTTTAACTTTAAAATATGCGGTAGGCCTTTCCGGACATTTCCCCGGACATTTCCCTCGAACAGTAAGTAGGTAACTCTACCATTGTCCATGATAACTGTCATTAACCCAACTTCTATTGAAACAAAGACCTTCTTTCATGAATCTAATTTCTATTTAAGCAAAGAATTTCTTTCATAAATCCAACTTTTATTTAAGCATAGAATTTGTTTCATGAATCCAGCTTCTATTTTAGGAAAAGAATTTCTTTCATCAATCCAACTTCTATTAAAGTAAATATTATTTTCATCAGTCCATCTTCGGAGGGAAACGTCCGGGGGTAAATGTCCGGGGGGGGGAATGTCCTAGACCTAAAATATGCTTTCACTTACGTATTTCATTAACTAAAAATACTATGCCGCGTGAAAAAACGAAATATAAATATCGAGGTTGCGAGTTGGCAAGCGGCAACATTCAAATGGACAGATCCAACAAATGGACAGAACACTGCCAAAAGCATCACGCCTTCAAGTTTACCAGGTTAACAACTTAGCGGTACCGTGGCGTACAGTACGTACCCAATTAACTGTAACCTTTGCTTGAACCTTATGATCAGTTTCGCATTGTGAGCAACTCTCCTCTCCATGCCATAATGCATTAATGCTCGACAGAAGTTGAGTAAGTTCTTACATTGATGAATTTGTTGCATTTCGGTGATTGTGAATGCGAGATTTTAATCTACTTAATTCCCACCCGTTGACTCGCGTGCTTAAACACTGAACAACTTTACCAGTAATCCTCCATTTTAGGTGCTTTAACTAGGCTATTTTGCATTGGTATCCATTGTTTATGGTGAATTTCAAATGGAAGATGGATTGATGAAAATAATTGTTTGCCGAAATGGAAGCTGGATTGACGAAAGAAATCTTCGCATAAATAGAAGTTGGATCGATGATATTTATAATTACAGAAACATTTATCTAATCAGAAATTAGCTAAAACTCACGTCGGCGATATGGGATCTGGGAGAGAGGGAAGGCCCCGCTCGGGAGGGGGGAAGGGGAGGTATTGAGCCCGGTTCTTTAGGGGGGATAGAAGCCACTGATACCTGCTACCAACGCTCAGATTCTGTCACGCACTTCTTTCATAGAAATGGCGTCTCTTTGATGCAAACGTTTCGTTGAAAATACGCTGGTTTCAATATCTTTAAACAGCGGTATGACTACAGATGAAGCCAGGAAAATTGGCAATAGGCTTATGTTGGTGATATTGGGGAAAATAGGCGGCCATTTGCGCTACCCAGAGAAATCCGGCGTATGCTCATTTTGGCGAACTATGCTACTGGTGAGACGTTTCATATTCATCGGTCTGTCCTCTGTTAACATGCCCACTTGAAGCGAAGTTTATAATTACAGGACCCATCTCCCAATACTGGACCCGTATAATTGAGCCCATATGGGTCGTACCTAATGCCCACGGAAATGAATTGTAACTGGAATTGTGGGGTTCATGTAGAAGTATTTAGTGTTTAGCGACATCTTGCGGATGTCACTTGAGTCGACGTCGACCCTATATCTTTCCTGCGGATGCGTGGACTAGTAGTAGTTGTTGTTGTTCTAGTTTAGCAGTATTCAGTTTTTAGCGATATCTTGTGGATATCAGTTACCTTAGAGTCGACCTTACGCTTCAAATTGTGCTGTTTTGGAATCCAGCGATTGGATTGGATCCACAGTTTAACGGCAGCTTATGACAACAGAGGCCGTTGCCGCCGACAAAGATTAGTTTTTGGCATATTACAGCTCTTATAAAAATAACGCGACTTGTGAATAAGTAACGGAGAATTATAGCGTTTTATAGGTGTCTAACTGGAACTGCGAGTTATATGTAGCAGTAGTAATAGGCGCTAGTTTCAGTTTAACGACAAAGTGTGATAACAAAATCATTAGCGTCGCCCTCATCCTTTATCCAGGCTTGGGACTGGCACTGTCGGAGTACAAACAGTGGCGGAGTTATGCGTGGACTAGATCTAGCGATTGACGCTGATAACGTTTAATTAACGATGCTACCATATCGAAGATGATTGGCGTCATTACAAAAAAGCTACAGAGAAAATTTTCCTAAGCTATGGGGGTCCAAGGCAGGTGTGCCGGGGGGCGGAGGCTGGCTACCCAACCAGAAAACCGCATTGGGGTGACTGTAGGTACAGTAGGTATATAGGTTCCCTGTGCTCACGCAGCGGAGTTGGTCTGCTCCCTCCTATGTCTTGGTTGTACATCATAGCCTCATAGGCATATATACGCGTAATTGGGAAATTTAATCTATAATGTTTTTTTATAGGAATGTTCTCTGGTAATAATTGCCTTGTGCTTCTTTCATCTTCTTTCTATGTTCTTCTTGGCCAGTTGCTTTCCCCCATCGTATGGAGCAGTTGATATCTAGTGATTGAACGATGGATCCACAGTTTAACGGCAGCTTATGACAACATAGGCCGTTGCCGCCGATAAAGATTATATTTGGCATATCACGGCTATTGAACTTATTATTATTTCTCCAGTTTAACGTCGTCCTATGACATCAAAGGCCGTTGACGACAATACAGAAAATATAAAATACAATCAGAACCAGAAACTTATAGCATCCAAACGATACCATTAAAGGTGTCAAACGGAGCTTTACAATTTCACTAATATTCAATATTTTTGCAACATAAAGTAGTTCATCTCATACTGTATGTGATTATTATGTCCTGACAAATTTCATTAATTAACAAAGCATACATGTATTATAATTGATTCAAGTATTCCTTTAAACTGTTCACGTACGGCTATTGAACGCGATTTGTAAATCATTATGTAGCCGAGAATGGCGGCGTTTAAACGGTGTCTAACTGCAATCGTAGATTTATGTAGCAGTATTTATTGTTTAGCGACATCTTTTTGTTTTCGGTTGCGTCAATATCAGGAGACGTAGAAGATGTATCATGCCATGAGAAAGGTGAAGCTGTTCAAAATTTCTGCCGTCGTCAACGGCTTTTGTTATGTTGCCAAACGATGTCGTTAAACTCTGGATCCTGTACGATCGGACGTTTTAAATTCTTTTGTTTTGACTGTGCAATATACGCCGTCGAATATTGTCGTTCATGGGTTTCGATGTCATTATGACGTTAAACCTGGGACTATTATTACTGACGGATACGCAGCGGCAATATGTCAGCCAATCAGAGATCGTCTTTTATGAAACATCGCGGGCGATCTATGTGACCGTCTATTTTTATATTACACTGTCATCCGGGCACTCAGCAGGATAAATACT
Source organism: Aporrectodea caliginosa (assembly GCA_020284085.1). Lineage (NCBI taxonomy): Eukaryota > Metazoa > Annelida > Clitellata > Crassiclitellata > Lumbricidae > Aporrectodea > Aporrectodea caliginosa. The sequence goes on from JACEVL010000501.1 coordinate 1,519,314, forward strand.
CTCGACGGAGCAAACGCAAACAAAGCCAAATAAATCATTCTCGACGTTGTTTTAGTAATTTACAAGATACATACGTTGCAAATATTTTTATTGAATTAAGTCGCTTTCGTTTCGTAACGACAATTGTCCAGAAAAGAAACGGGACTAAAATTGATCTGACCTGCAAAGGTCCCGGATGTAAAATCAGAGTCACAGACATAATCTAGGGCAATGACCCAATTTTCGTCCGTTTCTGAATCCCTTCAGTAATAATAATCCCAGGTTAAACTATGGTTAAGAATTCTCCCCGATTTTCCTTCCACTCTTACGGTTTTATATGAAAGCTAAGGTCGACATCAACGCAACGCTAAACATTGCTGCATAAAACCCACAGTTCCATTTAGACACCTGTAAAACGCTCACATTCTCAGCTATAAATTGTATTGACCAGTCTCGTTCAATCGCTAAATCACCATATAAAGCCTTCTGTAGGAAAGCCGGCGTCGACGTCGATGCAACTGACATTCGTAAGATGTCGCTAAGCACTTATCTTCCTCATTTCTTGGGGCAAGGTGGCCGATTGGTTAGAGAGCTCTGGCCTGTAACGCGGGGAGTACGATTTCGATCCTCACCCGAGGCAGTTGCTGTATAGAGACCTTGGGGGCCCGATAGCGGCATTGGATAAACACACTGGCGTAGAGAGCAAGAGGTACCGAGTTCGAGTCCCGTAGGGCGGACATGCTTTGTAGGCTGCTATTAGCGCCGTGTATTGTACAGGCTGTCTGTTCTGTTAGTAGTTAAGATTTAAAGTCGGGAATTGCATAACATGTAAAATGTACAGCGCAGTGCAGTATTTGTCAGGGCGCTTAATTAAAGAAAGATAAAAAAGTCCTTCGCTCAAATTGCTCTGCAATATAATTGTATCTGCACCATCGATACTGTCGTATGGTCGTGTGTGCACTTCTGAACTTTGGAAGGAGGGCAATATCAAAGTACAGTTGTATTGTATTGCATTATGTCTTTTTCTGTCACGGGTGTGTCGACAATGATGTTTGTACAATATGGTTCCATTTCTTTCTGTCTCTGATTGTATCCAGGGCTATGAAACACTAAGCAATGCTACATAAACCCACAGTTCCAGCTTAATCAATCAATCAATCAATCATAAAATTTATATAGCGCCTCTTCAAGGGCTCTACTCACCTTTAAAACGTTTCATTCCTCAGCTACATGTTCTCCAGTCGCGTTCAATCGCGAGATTTATAAGCAGCACAACCCGGCACAGAATTCTTTCACCACTTCAATCTCCAACTTATTCACAAGCAGCTCCTTGAAAAATAAACATATTGAGGTAGAGTTGTCCTTAACCAAGCAGGGTAAATTAACAGAATTACCGGATTTGATTAGATCTGTCATTACAGTTAATTAATAGATATAGCGATTACATGTACATATTATATACAGTTGGATAACAATTTTTAAGGAAGGTGTCGACATGCATCATATCCCTAATCTGGGATTTGACAAATGTCTTGAATTGCTGGTGATTCCTCAGCTGAAATGAAAGCTTTACTAGAATCTGTTAAATGGATACTTGAATATGAAAATGCAATTAAATGCAAATTCATAAATAGCCTACTTGAAAATTCGTTAAGTGCAGCCACATCCATGAAAGAAAATACATATAAATTCCGAATAAACTTTTTCTTAGAATTGCTGCATATGCTAATAAATTACAAAATAAAAAAATTATGATAGTTTGGATTCATAGCCATATTGGACTGGGTAGAAATGAGGTGGCAGACTTTTTGGCAAAGCAAAGTCTCTACAAACTATTTAGAATTATATGAAATATATTCCTTAATTAAAGATTATATGATTAGTAAATGGCAATATGAATATGACAATGAATCTAAAGGAAAATTGTATAAATCTATTCAATCTATTCTATTCCTCTTGTTTTCCCGGATTTTAAATAATTATATGGATACGCCAAGGACATCATCTTGCTGGCCAGCTGAGCAGGGGGGTGGGGGCAACCGCCCAGGGGCCCGGCGACTTTTAGGGGCCCGGGCCTGGTCTGCAATCAACTTATGATATATATTACAATAAGATATACAAAGTTTATGGTGTTACAGCCTTATATGAGTGTTAAACCTTATAAAAATATAACGTAACACGTAACGAGGGGCCCGGGAGTGGCGGAAAATGCGGCTTGTGACAATTTTCCTTCTGACAATCTTCACGGAAAAGCAAAAAAAGGTCATCAGAAATTTTTGTGTGGAATCAGAAAAAAATTCAGTTTGTTCAAAAAAAGTTAGGGGCCCGTTACTGCTCTGCCTAGGGGCCCGGAATTTCTGTCGGCGGGCCTGTTTATTTCTGCACACTGGATGAACCGCCTTCTTTGCAATGCAAACAAAAGTGAAATAGATCTCTGTACAGAATGCCAAGTGGCAGAGACTATAGATCACATCTTCACCAATTACTGCTAAAAACACAACATTTCAAAAGTCTTATGTGAAATATGCTTAGAAAAATAATTGACTTTACCACCAAGAATATTATTATCTGGCAGAAGTCCATATCACTAGGCTTAGGCCCTAGAATAAAATTTAACTATGAAAATTAGAGACGGGGAATTTTTTTTATAAATACTTTGTAAAATGTAGAAATTGTAAATATTTTATGCTACCTGTATATAGATAAAAATGTAAACGTTGTAAATATTTTATATTACTTGTAGACATACCTCTTTCTTTGATCCTACCAGGCACTATGTAAATGGTCTTATAAAATTTGTAATTACATGTATATCATTAAGGGCCTAGCGTTCAAAAGGAAATATGCAGCTATTAGTTGGAAACCTCTATCATAAAATAAAGTTAATTTTAACACACTAATACGAATTTTTGTATTATATAGCAACTATTGTCACATGTTCAAATGTAGCCTAACATGCGTGAATTTTTAAAGTGGATTGAATATTAATGAATATGCTTAATAAATTGCTTGCATATAATTTTATGATATGAAATTGTGTAAAAGTAACCTGAAATAACTTGTATTAATCTATAATTAAATTGTAATGCCTTAAGTGTTAGATAACAACTGATCATTGTAGGCCTATATAAATAAATTTGGTGGCAATGCATTTATGCTACCGGTTTTCGAAAATTTCTGTAAATAAATTTCTTGTCAATATTTAAATGAAACAAAATGAGCCTTTACGGGCACACAATGAATAAAAATGAGTTGTTAATGCTTGTGGAACCGCAAAAATATGAACATGAGAGCTTGTATGGTCATCGTAAACAGCTTACACCATGAACCCTTAATGGCCTCGGAAAGAGTCTTAATGCCCACTAAAAAGCATTTCTGGCCATTGAAAAGAACCTATGAAGCCCACTGAAACGAACCGTTCATTTATTCATTCGGAAATTGTTATAGGCCTAGGCCGCCTAGGCAATGAGATATAATTATTTATGCGCTAGAGACCGTATGACGTATGTTTCCTTCAGGTCGCAGTGAAGCCACAATCGCTAAGCGACCTTGGCCCAAAAGCTAGGCATTCTAAATATTATAGATATCGATGTGTTTACTTCTTTTTGTGTAGCCTGGTCACAGCCAAGTTGTACTGTGAAATGGAAGCTTGCATGACGTCAGCCAGCGCTCATTAACATAATTGTGACGTGTCGCACGCAATAGACAATCGATGATGACGTCGATTTCTCGAAAATGACGTCAGTGAACGCTCATTTTGGCCTAGCTTAAGGGCCAAGGCCGTTTTGAATCGGCAGCCTCAAACATAGATGGTAGATGTTAGCTCTAGTGATATATTTATATATTATACATAATGTATATTAGTCAGGCTAGCACCTCTTCAAGGAAACTAGTCAGAAGCGCAATCAGTTAACCGTCAAGTTTAAAGTTTTATAATTATGTAGGGCCTATAGACCTATAGGCCTACTTTACTTTTAAATGGAAATAAATGAATTGAAATTAGAAAGATCAAACAGGCGTCAACGCCTTAGTTACCTTACCTGTTGGGAAACAAAGATTTTCGACTGATTGTATCTCTACTAACACCATGAACCCAGAAGCCTCTGAAATCTGATTAGGTCTATAGTTAGACACCTTTAAAACGTAGCCGTTCTCAGCTATATGTATTCACCAATCGCGTTCGATCGCCAGATAAGCCACACTCGTTGTCATTTCCACCTAAACTGTGATGAGAACACTACGAGAATTTCTTCATATAAGACGTCTTTGAAGCCATTTCGGATGTCGTTATACTCTTGTCTTTTGAAGAATGAAGGGATGGATAGATGGTGGGATGAAGGATGGGCCATTGGATGGATAAAAATACGGGGGAATGGGGGAAGTAAAAGATTATGACGTTAAACCGGGGATTTTTACGGGAAGCAGCGGCAATTTTCAGCCAATCAGAGATCGTTTTTTGAAACATCGCGGGCGATTAGGGACCTCTTTTTTTAATTACACTGTCATCCGGGCACTCAGCAGGTAAACACACTCGACGGAGCAAACGCAAACAAAGCCAAATAAATCATTCTCGACGTTCTTTTAGTAATTTACAAGATACATACGTTGCAAATTATTTTTATTGAATTAAGTCGTTTGTTTCGTAACGACAATCGTCCAGAAAAGAAACGGGACTAAAACTGATCTGACCTGCAAAGGTCCCGGATATAAAATCAGAGTCACAGACATAATCTAGGGCAATGACCCAATTTTCGTCCGTTTCGAATCCCTTCAGTAATAATAATCCCAGGTTAAACTATGGTTAAGAATTCTCCCCGATTTTCCTTCCACTCTTACGGTTTTATATGAAAGCTAAGGTCGACATCAACGCAACGCTAAACATTGCTGCATAAAACCCACAGTTCCATTTAGACACCTGTAAAACGCTCACATTCTCAGCTATAAATTGTATTGACCAGTCTCGTTCAATCGCTAAATCACCATATAAAGCCTTCTGTAGGAAAGCCGGCGTCGACGTCGATGCAACTGACATTCGTAAGATGTCGCTAAGCACTTATCTTCCTCATTTCTTGGGGCAAGGTGGCCGATTGGTTAGAGAGCTCAGCCTGTAACGCGGGGAGTACGATTTCGATCCTCACCCGAGGCAGTTACAGACTGGGGGTCTGATAGCGCATTGGATAAGACACTGGCGTAGAGAGCAAGAGGTACCGAGTTCGAGTCCCGTAGGGCGACATGCTTTGTAGGTTGCCATTAGCGCCGTGTTTGCAGGCTGTCTGTTCTGTTAGTAGTTAAGATTGTTTCAATTGCATAACATGTAAATGTACAGCGCAGTGCATTTGTCAGGCGCTTAATTAAAGAAAAGATAAAAAAGTCCTTCGCTCAAATTGCTCTGCAATATAATTGTATCTGCACCATCGATACTGTCGTATGGTCGTGTGTGCACTTCTGAACTTTGGAAGGAGGGCAATATCAAAGTACAGTTGTATTGTATTGCATTATGTCTTTTCTGTCACGGGTGTGTCGACAATGATGTTTGTACAATATGGTTCCATTTCTTTCTGTCTCTGATTGTATCCAGGGCTATGAAACACTAAGCAATGCTACATAAACCCACAGTTCCAGCTAATCAATCAATCAATCAATCATAAAATTTATATAGCGCCTCTTCAAGGGCTCTACTCACCTTTAAAACGTTTCATTCCTCAGCTACATGTTCTCCAGTCGCGTTCAATCGCGAGATTTATAAGCAGCACAACCCGGCACAGAATTCTTTCACCACTTCAATCTCCAACTTATTCACAAGCAGCTCCTTGAAAAATAAACATATTGAGGTAGAGTTGTCCTTAACCAAGCAGGGTAAATTAACAGAATTACCGGATTTGATTAGATCTGTCATTACAGTTAATTAATAGATATAGCGATTACATGTACATATTATATACAGTTGGATAACAATTTTTAAGGAAGGTGTCGACATGCATCATATCCCTAATCTGGGATTTGACAAATGTCTTGAATTGCTGGTGATTCCTCAGCTGAAATGAAAGCTTTACTAGAATCTGTTAAATGGATACTTGAATATGAAAATGCAATTAAATGCAAATTCATAAATAGCCTACTTGAAAATTCGTTAAGTGCAGCCACATCCATGAAAGAAAATACATATAAATTCCGAATAAACTTTTTCTTAGAATTGCTGCATATGCTAATAAATTACAAAATAAAAAAATTATGATAGTTTGGATTCATAGCCATATTGGACTGGGTAGAAATGAGGTGGCAGACTTTTTGGCAAAGCAAAGTCTCTACAAACTATTTAGAATTATATGAAATATATTCCTTAATTAAAGATTATATGATTAGTAAATGGCAATATGAATATGACAATGAATCTAAAGGAAAAATGTATAAATCTATTCAATCTATTCTATTCCTCTTGTTTTCCCGGATTTTAAATAATTATATGGATACGCCAAGGACATCTCTTGGCCAGGCCAGCCGAGAGGGGGCGGGGGGGCAAATGCCCAGGGGCCCGGCGACTTTTAGGGGCCCGGGCCGGGCCCGCAATCAACTTATGATATATATTATAATAAGATATACAAAGTTTATGATGTATATACAAAGTTTATGATGTTAAACCTTAGAAAATATAACGTAACACGTAACGAGGGGGCCCGGGAGGGCGGAAAATGCGGCTTGTGACAATTTTCCTTCTGACAATTTCACGGAAAAGCAACAAAAAAAAGTCATCAGAAATTTTGTGTGGAAGTAAGAAAAAAAAATTCAGTTTGTTCAAAAAAGTTAGGGGCCCGTGACTGCTCTGCCTAGGGGCCCGGAATTTCTGTCGGCGGGCCTGCTCTTGGCTAAACACTGGATGAAACGTGTTCTTTGCAATGCAAACAAAAGTGAAATAGATCTCTGTACAGAATGCCAAGTGGCAGAGACTATAGATCACATCTTCACCAATTACTGCTAAAAACACAACATTTCAAAAGTCTTATGTGAAATATGCTTAGAAAAATAATTGACTTTACCACCAAGAATATTATTATCTGGCAGAAGTCCATATCACTAGGCTTAGGCCCTAGAATAAAATTTAACTATGAAAATTAGAGACGGGGGATTTTTTTTGTAAATACTATGTAAAATGTAGACATTGTAAATATTTTATTCTACCTCTATATAGGTAAAAATATAAACATTGTAAATATTTTATGTTACATCTAGACATACCTCTTTCTTTGATCATAGCAGGTACTATATAAATGCGTCTTATGGAGTTGGAAATTATATCATTAAGGGCCTAGCGTTCAATAGGAAATATGCAGCTATTAGTTGGAAACCTCTATCATTACATAAAGTTAATTTTAACACACTAATACGAATTTTTGTATTATATAGCAACTATTGTCACATGTTCAAATGTAGCCTAACATGCGTGAATTTTAAAGTGGATTGAATATTAATGAATATGCTTAATAAATTGCTTGCATATAATTTTATGATATGAAATTGTGTAAAAGTAACCTGAAATAACTTGTATTAATCTATAATTAAATTGTAATGCCTTAAGTGTTAGATAACAACTGATCATTGTAGGCCTATATAAATAAATTTGGTGGCAATGCATTTATGCTACCGGTTTTCGAAAATTTCTGTAAATAAATTTCTTGTCAATATTTAAATGAAACAAAATGAGCCTTTACGGGCACACAATGAATAAAAATGAGTTGTTAATGCTTGTGGAACCGCAAAAATATGAACATGAGAGCTTGTATGGTCATCGTAAACAGCTTACACCATGAACCCTTAATGGCCTCGGAAAGAGTCTTAATGCCCACTAAAAAGCATTTCTGGCCATTGAAAAGAACCTATGAAGCCCACTGAAACGAACCGTTCATTTATTCATTCGGAAATTGTTATAGGCCTAGGCCGCCTAGGCAATGAGATATAATTATTATATGCGCTAGAGACCGTATGACGTATGTTTCCTTCAGGTCGCAGTGAAGTCACAATCGCTAAGCGACCTTGACCCAAAAGCTAGGCATTCTAAATATAGATATCGATGTTTACTTTTGTGTAGCCTATCACAGCCAAGTTGTACTGTGAAATGGAGCTTGCATGACGTCAGCCAGCGCTCATTAACATAATTGGTGACGTGTCCACGCAATACACGTCGATGATGACGTCGATTTCTCGAAAATGACGTCAGTGAACGCTCATTTTGCCTAGCTTAAGGGCGAAGGCCGTTTTGAATCGGCAGCCTCAAACATAGATGGTAGATGTTCGCTCTAGTGATATATTTATATATTATACATAATGGGCCTAGCAGGCTAGCACCTCTTCAAGGAAACTAGTCAGAAGCGCAATCAGTTAACCGTCAAGTTTAAAGTTTTATAATTATGTAGGGCCTATAGACCTATAGGCCTACTTTACTTTTAAATGGAAATAAATGAATTGAAATTAGAAAGATCAAACAGGCGTCAACGCCTTAGTTACCTTACCTGTTGGGAAACAAAGATTTTCGACTGATTGTATCTCTACTAACACCATGAACCCAGAAGCCTCTGAAATCTGATTAGGTCTATAGTTAGACACCTTTAAAACGTAGCCGTTCTCAGCTATATGTATTCACCAATCGCGTTCGATCGCCAGATAAGCCACACTCGTTGTCATTTCCACCTAAACTGTGATGAGAACACTACGAGAATTTCTTCATATAAGACGTCTTTGAAGCCATTTCGGATGTCGTTATACTCTTGTCTTTTGAAGAATGAAGGGATGGATAGATGGTGGGATGAAGGATGGGTTACTGGATGGATGGATGGATGGACGGAGGAATGACGGGGTGAATGGATGGAGAGATGTAGGGATGGAGTGATGGATGGATGGAGGAATGAAGGGATTGGGTGATGGATGGATGGAGGAATGAAGGAATGGATGGAGGGAGGGAGGAATGTAGGGATGGATGGAGGAAGGGAGGAATGTAGGGATGGATGGAGGGATGAAGGGATGGGTGATGGATGAATGGATGGATGGATGAAGGATGGAGTGGTGGATGGATGGACGGAGAGATTCAGGGATGAAAATAATAATGGTGGTGCCAGTCGAAAGCCTGGAGAAAGGAAGAGGGCGACGTTGATCATCTTCCTTATTACAGTGTCTTTAAACAGCAAACAACCAATCAGTCGCTCTTCGTTGAAAACCCTTCGTGGGTATGGGTAGGTCTAACGTAAGGTCGACGTCAACGGTCATGACAGCCGTAAGATGTCGTTAAACAGTGATAACTAATCTCTACATAATTGAGCTGCATTAGAGTAGTTTAGCGATTGGTTAGTTGCTGTTTAACGACAGTGTGTCATAACAAAGATGATTAGCGTCGCCCACCTCTTTTCTCCAGGCTTGGGACTGAGTAGGAGCATTAGCGAAGTTTGGATTGGATCCACAGTTTAACGGCAGCTTATGACAACATTGGCCGTTGCCGCAGACAAAGATCATTTTTTGGCATATTAAAACTCTTGATATATATGGCGAAGTTGGATTGGATCCTCAGTTTAACGGCAGCTTATGACATCATAGGCCGTTGCCGCCGACAAAGATTAGTTTTTGGCATATTACAGCTCTTATTTAATCGCGACTTTTGAATATATGGGTGAGAATGGCATCGTTTTAAAGGTGTCCATTATCAGTTTATAACTGGAATTGTGGATTTTGTGTAGAAGTTTTTAGTGTTTAGCGGCATCTTGCGGATGTCACTTGCGTTGACGTCAACCCTATATCTTTCCTGCGGATTGTACATCTTGGGGATAAGTTGGGAAATTTATCCTAGAGTGGTTTTATTGTTTTATAGTAATTATTGTCGTATGGTTCTTTCGTCTTCTTTCTAACTTCGTGTTCAATTGCTTTCCTCCATCGTGTTGGACAATAATAGTTAACTAGCGATTGAACGCGATTGGTAAATAGGCCTATGTATAGCTGAGAATGACAGCGTTTAAAAGGTGTCGAACGGCAATGGTTGATTCTTATGTAGCAGTATTTAGTGTTTAGCGACACTTTTTGGATGTCGGTTGCTGCGAAGTCGACCAATCTTTCTTGCAGAAGAGATATTTATGCCATACGAACGCTGAAAACTGTTCAAAGTTTCTGCCGATGTCAGCGAGCTTTGTTGTTAAAAGATGACGTTAAACTCTGGATCCTGACACTATTTCCTCCGGATGCGTGGACTAGATCTAGCGACTGACGCTTATTAAAATGTTTATTTAACGATGCCGCCATATGGAAGATGATTGGCGTCATTACAAAAAACTGTACAGAGACAAATTTTCCTAAGCTATGCCTATGGGGTCCAAGCAGTGGCGTAAATCATGGGGGGGGGGCAAAGGGGGACTGTCCCCCCAAAGTTTTGACTTAAGCCCTTCTGTCCCCCCAAATCCGGCCCTCTAGGTACTCTGTCCCCAAAGTTATGTATAGATTTTCGCCTCTGGGTCCAAGACAGCTGTGCCGGCGGCCGGCTACCCAACCAGAAAACCACATTGGGGTGACTGGCGGTAGGTTTTCCCTGCGCTTACGCAGCGGAGTCGGGCATGCGCCTCTCCTGTCGTGGTTGTGCATCTTGGGGTTACGTGTCATCGGGGAATTCAATCTAAAATATTTTTATAGGAATATTCTCTTGTAATTATTGTCTTATGCTTCTTTCGTCTTCTTTCTACGTTCTTCTAGGTTAATATTGCTTTCATCCTTTGTGTTGGTGGATAGAATCTAGCGATGATTTGATTTATCATCAGTTTAATGACATCTCATGACAACATCGGCCGCTGACGTCATATCAAACATTGTACATTGGCAATATTACAAACAGCATGCACATTTAACATTTAGACTATACATATAGCTATCATGATTTTCTATACATTGTTCAATTAGCTTGCATTTGAGTCTCAATTTTTTTTAGTGGCAATGTATAGTGATACAACAATCATTTGTGCTAGTAAATTCAAACATTTCTATCAGATATTCAGGCTAAGTGTCAGAGTGTGTTTCAGTAGGCTTAGATAAACACCATTTATTAACAAGAAATGTAGTTTGCAATACTACATACATATAAATAAAATTATATGTATATATACACACACATATGTATAGGCGAATGTATCTAAGAGCGATGGAACGAGAGTGGTGAATATATAGCTGAGAATGGTGGCGTTTTAAAGGTGTCTAACTGGAACGGAAGGGTTATGTAGTAATGTTTACTGTTTAGCGACCAGCGACATCTAACGAATGTCAGATGACATTGGCATCTTCGTACAGTAGCAGATTACGATTCATCGATTGACGTAGTAGTTTCAGTTTAACGACACTGTGTGATAACAAAGATCATTAGCGTAGCCCTCCTCCTTTATCGAGGCTTGGGACTGGCACTGTCATGGTGGATCCAGAGTTTAACGACAGCTTATGACAACAAAGGTCGTTGCCGTCGACAAAGATTATTTTGGCATATTACAACTCTTGGCACTGTCATAGCTTTCTTTGGCTTGTTTACTGTTTAACGACCACTGTGTTACAGCAAAGACAATTAACGTCGCCCTCCTCCTTTATCCAGGTTTGGGACTGGCACTGTCAGAAAGAGAACAGCGGCGGAGTTAAAAGGCCGACTGGTGAATATGTAGCTGAGAATGGCGGTGCTTAAAAGGTGTCCAACTGCAATCGTAGATTTAGGTAGCAGCAGTATGCAGTGTTTAACGACATTTTGTGGATTTCAGTTGCGTCGACATCGACCAATCCTTCATGCAGAAGATGTATAGAGTTAGACTATGCCCAGGGGTGGCGCCAAACATTTTTCGCCACCAGGGTATTACCAGGGCAGTCATACAAGTGACCAGTGCCTAGGGCGATTTGTGGAATCCGAGAGCGTGGTAGCGCGAGCTTATATGCTGACCATGCATTATGGTGACCATATAATCTCGCAGGGCAGCGACCATGCAGGGCCAAGCATTTTTTTACCAGGGCATTTGCCCTGGCTTGCCCTGGTGTAGTGCCGCCACTGACTATGCCAACTGTTTAAAATTTCTGACATCGGCCTTTGTTGCCCAAAAATGTCGTTAAACTCTTGATCCTGTCAGATTGGACGGTTTGAATTCATTCTCTTTTTTCACTGTTTAATGTGCACTTCGAATGTTGTCGTTCACGGGCTTTGATGTCATATGACGTTAAACTTTGGTATTGAATTCTCCCCGATCTTCCTTCCACTCTTACGGTTTTATATGAAAGGTAAGGTCCACATCAACGCAACTGTCGTTAAACACTAAACATTTCTGCATAAAACCCACAGTTCCAGTTAAACACCTGTAAAACGTGAACATTCTCAGCTATAAATTATATTGACCAGTCGCGTTCAATCGGTATTGATAGATCACCATTTAACGCCATATGTAGGAAAGCTGATGTCGTTGCAACTGACATCCGCAAGATGCCGCTAAGCACTTAGCTTCCTCATTTCTTGGGGCACGGTGGCCGATTGGTTAGAGCGCTCGGCCTGTAACGCGGAGAGTACGGGTTCGGGCCTCACCCGGCGCAGCTGCTGTATAGAGACCTTGAGCAAGTCCTTCACGTACAATTGCTCTGCAATATAATTGTATCTACGCCATCGATACTGGCGTATGTTCGTGTGTGCACTTCTGAACTTTGGAAGGAGTAAAAAGTAAGTAAGAATATTCTTTATTTGACTACCAGCAAACGCACAGTAGCTTACAGAAAAATAAATAATACAAACATTTATGCAAAGTCATATAACATTCTCATAATAAAACTTCTTTTAGCAAAGGCATCAATTCTAGGTAGGGTGAGATCATGTGGTCTGGGTCGCGTATTGTATGGAGTGACCTTACGGGAGGGAGGAGGTCGTGAAAGACGTGACAAGGGTTTGAGAGAATTGAACGGAAAAGAGTAGAATCAGCTCTAGAACAGTGTTTGTCGAAACTAGGAAAATCGGCAGGGAGTAAGCCTGAACGGGTCAATTTTCTCAGAATACCGTTAAGTCGTTTACGCTCCCCTACAGTGGCAAATCCCCACCAAACAGGGGAGGCATAAAGTAGCCGTGCGAGGGTAGTAGCTCTAACAACGTCAAAGAGACGTTGACCGTGGAGACCGTGGGCGACCAAAACACGTAGCGCGAACATGGATTGTCGGGCTTTGCAGCATATTTTGTCAATGTGTGCCCCAAAGCCAATCCGATCAGAGATAGTGACACCCAAAATAACCATCTCCTGGACCCGCTCGATGCCAGGGATGGGGGAAGGGAGGGCAATAGCTTTGGACCTCGGTCGTCTAACGACCATTTCTCTGGTCTTCTATAGCATGGTTTAATTTAAGATTGCTAATGGATGCCCATTGAGAGATATGATCAAGTTCAGAAAGAGTGCTGTCAATGCAGGAAGCAGGAATCAGCAAGTAGCTATCGTCGGCATATTTAGGAAGGTGGTTTCCACTGCATTTAGGTTTAAGGGTACAAATAGCATTATCAAAGGGCATTATCAAAGTACAGTTGTATTGTATTGTATTGCATTATCTCTTTTCCATCACATGTTTGTCGACAATGAGGTTTGTACAAGATGGCTCCATTTCTTTCTATCTCTGATTATTGTATCCAGGCGTTTTCAAAATACACAAATATGAAACACTAAAAAATGCTACATAAAACCCAATTCCAGTTACATACCTTTAAAACGTGTCATTCCTCAGTTACATGTAAACCAGTCGCGTTCAGTCGCTAGATATCTGACTTCTCGTTTCTTCATCATATCAATCTCCAGCTTATTCACAAGCAGTTCGTTGGAAAAATAAACGTATTAAGGGAGATTTTGTCGTTAACCAAACAGATTAATAAACAAACAGAATCACAGTTAATTAGTAGGTATAACGATTACACGTACATAATATATACAGTTTGATCAAATTTTTTAAAGGAAATTCTCACGTTTGAAATCCCTACACTGGGATCTGACAACAGTTTTGAATTGCTATTTATTCAGGTGAATTGACAGCTTCAGTAGAATCTGTTAAATGGATATGTAAATATGAAAACGCAATTAAAAGCAATTGCATGATAGCCTACTTGCAGATTCTTTAAGTGTAGCCACATCCATGATAGAAAATAAATCTAAATCCCGACCAAAACCTTTTCTTACAATTACTGCATATGATAATAAATTACAAAATAGCAAAAATTGTGATAGATTGGATTCCTAGCCATATTGGACTGGCAGGAAATGAGATGGCAGACTCTTTGGCAAAGAAAATTAGTTAGAATCTAAATTAAATGTATTCTTTAATTAAAGATTATATGATTAGTAAATGGCAGTATGAATATGACAATGAATCTAAAGGAAAACTGTATAAATCTATTCAACCTCTTGTTTCCAAAGACATTTAAATATATGAATCCGCCATGGAAACAAGAAGTTCAAATTAGGCTACTAGACACAGGATGGAACGTGTTCTTTGCAATTGCAATGCATAACTAAAACTAGATCTCGGCAATAGTGAAATACATATCTGTACAGAATGCGAAGTAGTAGTCTATAGTCTGTTTTTGTTGCAGCGAAATCTAAAGGCATGCAGCTATATCAGCATGAAACAAGACTTTACGTTATTGTTCACGGCAGTCAAATAAGACAGTGGTCCTTGCAGTAATTGCAAGTTACTCCCGTTGTTTTGTGCGAATGCTTCCTGCAAACCGGCTTCTCATTCATCTTATTTGGGAGTCAGTAGCGCCTCCGGCGTGTGAACTCTAGTCAGCCGCGGTCTCGTTATTATAATTTGCCTGCTTTCTACCAACTGCTAAAGTCTTTTCTGTTTGGCAGTGGCTGGGCTGGGAGTATAGAGGCAGTTAGGCTTCTTGAAGAGGCGCTATATAAATCTCTTGAATGAATGAATGAATCTTCAGTACCTGTTTCAGCTAATACCAGTTCTAAATCTCTCGCTGTTGACAAACGTTTACGTAGAAATATCGGTTTACTTTGTGATGTTGCATTCAGCCATTTTCACACAGATAAGCCTAATGCGTATAGGCTAATTATTTATTATGATCACTTCCAGTTTTCAAAAGACAAATAAGTAAGCAAGCAAATGAAGCCCTGCATTCCCTCTAAAAGAATGGCACATTTGTTTCTCTTCCAGGAAGAACAATGAATACGCTGTAGTCGAAAAAATTAGGGGTGAGGTGGTGGTATCCAACCCCTCTGGTAACTCGGCTATATCGGGTATAACTTTGAATGGTGTGGGATACCACGACGATGTTTACCTCAAAATGTGCGCAAATGGACCTCCTATATACAGCTACCTAAAATGTCAAAATTATATTCCATATGAAACAAGTTTGTGATGCAGAGAAACGTAGGGGTGGGGTGGTGTTAACACCCCCTGGTAGCTCGAGGGTTAAGATGTCGTTAAAAACTGCTATACTGCTACATAAAATCCACGATTAGGCCTACAGTTAGACACCTTTAAAACGGAGCTGTTCTCAGCTATGTATTCACCAATCGCGTTTGATCGCAAGGTAGATGTTACAACGGTTTCTTCGTATTTGCGATGCTAGATCGACGCCAAAGCAACTAAAGTCACAAGATGCCAAACGAGCTGTTATAACTGTTCAGAATAATTCCTGTCGACGTCAACGGCCTTTGCTGCCGTAAGATGTCGATAAACTCTGGATCCATCCATCCAATCGCTAGAAGGTTCTGTGGAGACTGTGGTCAATCTTGCATGTAAGGTAGGGTCGACGCTAAAACTAACACCCAAAAGATGTCGCTAAACCATAAATAACACCCAAAAGATGTCGCTAAACACTAAAATATTGCTACATAAAACATCAGTTCCAGTACGACACCTTTAAAACGTTGGCATTCTCGATAATAATATTCACCATGCAGTCGCGTTCATTCGTCAGATCGTAGGCTATACCTCAACGCCTAAACTTGAACGTAACTGACATGAACAAGATGTCGATAAACACTAAACAATGCTACATAAACAACAGTTGTCATTTCCACTTATACTGTAAATGAGAACTCTCCGAGAATTTTTTCCGATTGACGTCAGTGGTCGTTGAAGCCATATCGGATGTCGTTAAACTCCTGACATCCAATCCACTTGGTTGCTTTGGAAAGCTCTTACGTAAAGTTCGACGATAAGCAGTGCATTATATTCAGTTGGGGAAATTCCCCAGTCTACAATTGACGGTATATATGCGCTATATAAATTATCTGATTCAATAGATAGATGAATGGATGAATGAATGAGCGATTGGGTGGATGGATGGCCGGACGGACGGATGGATAGGCAAATTAATTTATGGAAAGATGGTTGAACGGAGAGGTGGATAGATAGTCCGATGGATTGATAGCTGAATAGCTGGATGGATGGATGAACGGACGGACGGGTGGATGGATGGATAGATGAATTGATGGATGGATGGATGGATGGACGGAGGGATGAGGGGATGGAGGGATGGAGGGATGGAATGAAAGGAGGTTTGGAAGAATTAAGGATGGAGGGAAGAATGGAGCATGGGAGGGAGGGATGCAGGAAGGCAGGGAGGAAATGATAGGAGGTATGGATGGAAGGATGAAGAGATGGATGGATGGATGGATGGATGGATGGATGGATGGATGGATGGAGAGGGGAGAGAGGGAGGGATGGAAGGATAGATGGTTGGAGGGTCCAAAAGATGGAAGGAGGGAGGGAGGGATGAATGCCTATAATAAACGACCCAACCTTAGCTGTTGCCTATTTTAGAATCTTCAATCCGCATTGTTTGTTCTCTTATTAATTTTCTTTATTCTTTTTACAAGGCAGTACCTTTCTCATCGGTTATCGAGATCAGCATGTTCTTTTCACCCTACGGGGGCGCCCTTGTGTATTTTCTACAAACCATTTCAGCTGTTCGCTTAATCGATGGGTGGGCTGCACTGGGAGCACCTCTGAATACCGTCCCCTTTCGTTTATTGGATGCACGATCGTCCAGTGGTTACCGTACTACTGGGCTATCAAGAGAAAGGTCGGGGGTTCATTGTTCAAATCCCCAACAATAGACATTTGTTTCGCGATTTCTGCTCTATCGACGCTCCCCTCCCCCGCTCCCCGACCAACTCGGGTGTGATGGGTAAACTGTTAGTGGGAAGATGAGACGGCGAGGGAGAAGACAGGCCACCCGCCATCTTATGCCAAAGGCTAAGAAAATGATGGTTGGTTGCTGTTTAACTGTCATAACAAAGATGATTCGTGTCGCCCTCCTCCTTTCTCCAGGCTTGGGACTGGCACTACCACAGGCAGGGCAGTGGCGGAGTTCTAAGAAAATGAAGACGCTAACACTTCATATACCGATGAATGCCTTCCACTCGTTGCTCTTTATTTCCAAGTGGCCATTGATTGGACGCTGTGGTGCGATGCATTGCCATCTGGCGATTGAACTGTAATGCATTCCACGTATACATGCACGTCATCTGATCAGATTCAGTGCCATGAATATTTTCGCAATAATTACAACCCCATTTACTATCATTTTCTGCATTCCGTACTACCATAATTATGTAGGTATGTAAGTATGTATTCATGCATATTTGTATGCATTCATGTATGTATGTATGTATGTATGTATGTATGTATGTATGTATGTATGTATGTATGTATGTATGTATGTATGTATGTATGTATGCATTCATGTATGTATGTATGCAGGTATGCATGGATTAATATGTACGCTTGTATAAGTTGTATTCGACTATAGGTCTTCGTCGAATTTTATTGACTGAGCAGCCACCTTTTGTATTTTGGGTGCTAACCAGAGCTCGAGGGTACGCGTACCCTAAAATAGAATACGTTAAAATACGTACGTACCTTTCAAAAATAGAATACGCGTATGGTACGTATCATACACGAAAATTTTATTTATGGTTTACTCGGCGACCCATAGCCTAGATACGTATAATATAAAAATACATTAACCACGTCATTGCTTATCAGATTATAATCTGATAAGCAATGACTTGGTTAATGTATTTTTATATTATTTTTGTATTGTTTACGTACCCTAAAATAGGGTACGTTAAAAAACGTACGTACCTTTCAAAAAATAGAATACGTATGGTACGTACCCTCGAGCTTTGGTGCTAACGAGAGACAGATATTAGGATTAGTATTACCTTACCTTACAATACAGAACCGTACGCTACATTACTATACATTATATTGCATTACTTTGCCTTACAAAGTAAGGCAAATGTCTTACATTGCATTACGTTACCATACATTGCCTTACCTTTCCTTACCTTAGATCACATTCAATTACCTTTCTTAACCTTACATTACTTTACCTTACATCGAATAGCCTTTCCTTACCTTACATTACTTTACTTTACATTCAATTACCTTACCTTACATTACTTTACTTTACATTCAATTACCTTACCTTACATTACTTTACTTTACATTCAATTACCTTACCTTACATTACTTTACTTTACATTCAATTACCTTACCTTACATTACTTTACTTTACATTCAATTACCTTACCTTACATTACTTTACTTTACATTCAATTACCTTACCTTACATTACTTTACTTTACATTCAATTACCTTACCTTACATTACTTTACTTTACATTCAATTACCTTACCTTACATTACTTTACTTTACATTCAATTACCTTACCTTACATTACTTTACTTTACATTCAATTACCTTACCTTACATTACTTTACTTTACATTCAATTACCTTACCTTACATTACTTTACTTTACATTCAATTACCTTACCTTACATTACTTTACTTTACATTCAATTACCTTACCTTACATTACTTTACTTTACATTCAATTACCTTACCTTACATTACTTTACTTTCAATTACCTTACCTTACATTACTTTACTTTACATTCAATTACCTTACCTTACATTACTTTACTTTACATTCAATTACCTTACCTTACATTACTTTACTTTACATTCAATTACCTTACCTTACATTACTTTACTTTACATTCAATTACCTTACCTTACATTACTTTACTTTACATTCAATTACCTTACCTTACATTACTTTACTTTACATTCAATTACCTTACCTTACATTACTTTACTTTACATTCAATTACCTTACCTTACATTACTTTACTTTACATTCAATTACCTTACCTTACATTACTTTACTTTACATTCAATTACCTTACCTTACATTACTTTACTTTACATTCAATTACCTTACCTTACATTACTTTACTTTCAATTACCTTACCTTACATTACTTTACTTTACATTCAATTACCTTACCTTACATTACTTTACTTTACATTCAATTACCTTACCTTACATTACTTTACTTTACATTCAATTACCTTACCTTGCATTACCTTGCATTATCTAAACAATCGTTCATATATCTCGCCTATTAGCAATGGATAGATGTCCTATAATAGTCCTCACTTGCAGTCAATTGCCAGTTATCTTCGGACTGGCTTCCTAACCGCAAGCAGGTTAGACTCGGAGCCAGACCGACTTAGGCGCCGTATACCATTCCCGCAATGGGTGTAATCACGTCTAGGCGCTGCATAAATGCACTGCCCGTCGGATCGTCTGCTCGCTTACACGTGACCTTAAAGACTGCGGTTCGTTTCCCGCCATTTCTAATCAAGATGGACGTCACTTCCGTCCTGACCGCTTCCGGGCGCAATCGATTTCTTATAGCGACTGATAGAGGTCGCCAGCGGGTGTCAGAACGCCCTCTACCGCTCAACGCGTCGGGGCTTCGATAGGTGTCGCTGTGGCGCCGCCGCGATACCAATGCGCCGTCGATCTCGGCTGGCGCCGGTGCGGTCGAAACGTGCGCCGGCGGCGGGCGACGGCTTGGGGCGACACGGCGTCGCCAAGCGCCGACGTCTGTTGCGCATGGATGCGATTTGGTGGCGCCAAAACGACGCTGCTGCCTCGTAGCGGCAAATGCCGAGGCCAGCTGACCGGATATGGGAATTCAATGCGGCGCAGTGTTGTCCGTAATCGTGGCCGTGCGGTCCAGTTTGTGTTGGAATGTGGTATTCTGGGGAAAAGCCTGGAGCCTGTTCCGCGAGTTATGTTTATCGAGTGTGGGTCCCGTCGGTAAAAACTAGCTTCCAGGCAGACGGAAAAGGCGAACACTGAAATGCATAAACACAGAGATATCGTATCGTGTAATGCGGTCCAGCCGGTTGCCGATAGCAATCCGCGTAAAGTAGTCCCGATGACGTCATCCGCTGGACTAAAATGCGAAGTCTGTGTTGTTTCTGCGGTAAGTCGAATGGACAGAACGTCACTCGTCCACGTCATTAACTGGAATTAGCGTACGGATTGGGACTGCGCCAACGAAATAAACCGCGTTCTTAAATGAACTTTCTTCTGGGAATGAACATTTGTTGGCATATTTTGGCGCAATTTCGCATTGAAACCTGCAGTGTTGATTTTTAACAACATCACTTACCTGGAAAGGATTGTGTGGAGAATTAATTTTAAACAAATAAATTGGATTTTAAACATTGCCGATCTAGAAACGAAAATCGTACAGTGGATAACGAGAATGCAATGCAGATTGCAGATTTATTGGAAAAACTTTAATACGGATTTTTTTACAAACTCGCTGATCCAAAAATGGATAATTATAGTTGAATAATTAACTAAACCGCGGGCCTGGAAACCATAGTGCGGATTTGTGCGTGACAAAAAGGAATAACTCTTGCGCTAACTCGATTGAACCACTGCAGGTATATCTGGGTCATTTCGGCCCAAATGGATCTAGGTCACGCAAGGCGCATGCGTCGTACGCCGCACTTGAATGCAAATTGGGGTCACATGCGACGGATGGGATAAGCGAATTGTTTAGCGCCTTTTCTGGATGATGTCGGTTCGGCGTTCGCTGTGGGCGAAGATTCTTTGTAATATCGGCGAGATGCAGGGAGTTTTCAACGATCGCTTCAAACAGAAGGTGCGTTCGGGTGACGTAAGGGTCAAGGCGAGGTCATAGGCAGGGTCAACTGGTGATTTGAACTTGCTTATGCTGGATGGATGGATGGATGGAAGGATGCATGAATGGATGGATGGAAGGAAAGGGGAAAGGATGGATGGAGAGGAATGGACGGGTGGATAAATGGACGAAGGGATGGCTGGCTGAATGGAATAGTGGACGAATGATGATGATGCTGGAGAAGAGAATAGAAGAGTGGATGGATGGATGGATGGATGGATGACTGGATGGATGGATGGATGGATGGATGGAGGGAGGAGGGAGGGAGGGAGGGAGCGAGGGAGCGAGGGAGTAGGCATAGATGGATTATTATGATGATTATCTCAATGATGATGGTGATGATGATGATGATGATGATGATGATGATGATAATGATGATGATGATGACTATGACGACGATAAAGACGACGACGACACTAATCATAATAATAATCATGATGAATGATAAAGCAACAGTAGAGCTGAAGGTGATGAGGCTGATAATGTTGATAGAAATGATGACGATGAACACGATTGCATGATGATGACGACGTCAACGAAGCTGTTCCTATAAATGTTGTCGTATTTGAATGTACTCGTTGGCCCTCTAGCGTGCCATCGATGACCTGCTAACGTCTGGTCATCCATTGTGCCGTCCATTCTTCCATCTGGGAATAGCTGTGCTCTTCCAGTCATTTCCCTAATCGGCGGGGAGGGATAACCGAATGTTCGCTCTTCCCAATTAGACTCTTCCCTTTCATCTCCCTCTCCACCTAGCTGACCTCTCGATTCAAGTGCAATTCGTGTAACGTTCGTTGGCTATGCAATGCAATACATTACAATAGGATACATGGCTTTACAATGCAATACAATACAATGCATGGCATTAGAATGCAATACATGGTATTACAATTGAATACAATACAATGCATGGCATTGCAATGTGATACAATACAATGCAAAGCCAGTCAATACAATAAAAAAATTCAATTCATTGATATACAAGACTATAGGCAATACAATGCAGTGATTATAGTGTTAATGCCATACGATACTATACAGTACTACTACTGCTACTCTTAAATCCATCTAAAACACAACTTATTTGGCTGGGTGGCCGTAGGCAACTTCAGGGTATCGACTTTTCCCAACTTACCTTGCTCTTTCCTCACATAACCTTTTCCGTCACAGTTCGTGATCTGGGGCTTACTCTTGACTCTGAACTTACTTTGTCTCAACATGTGAACCTGGTTGCTCGGAGTTGTTACTATCAGCTTCGTCAGCTTCGAGTGGTCTCTCGCTCTCTCTCTCATGATGCGGTCGTGGTCCTTGTTCACGCCTTTGTAACCAGTCGACTTGACAACTGTTGCTCCCTACTTGCTGGCCTTCCTCTTGGGGTTCTGGGGCGACTAGATCGAGTTCTACGCTCGGCTGCTCGTCTCATTGGACGACTTCCTAAGTTCTCTCCTGTCTCTGCATACATACGTGATGTGTTGCACTGGCTGCCTATCTCTCAGCGGATCTCATACCGCACTGCTGCTGTAGTTTCTCGCTGCATTCTTGGCTGTGCTCCATCTTACTTGCGTGATCTTTGCCGCCCAGTGTCCGACGTTGCAGCGCGTCGGGCACTTCGTTCTACGACGAGGGGTGAGCTCCTAGTTCCACGGGCACGCTTGGCTATTAAGCAGCGCCGTGCTTTTTCGGTTGTGGGACCTTCCATCTGGAATGACCTCCCGCTTAAGCTCCGCTCTTTACTTGTGAGCCATCCGGCAGGGTTCTACAAGTCCCTTAAGTCTTTTTCTTTAGTCGTGGCTGGGCCGGGAGCGCTTCTGAGTAGCTTCTTGAAGAGGCGCTATATAAATGCTCTGAATGAATAAATGAATGAATGAATAAACTATACCATGCAAGGCAATACATTACAAAGCAATTGATTGCAATACACGATAATATTAATTGTTTCATTCTGTTCTGTTTCGCTTTGATCTGTCCCATTCTGTTCTATTAATTCTATTCATGTTCTATTTCTATTGTATTTGGTGTTCTGAATTTCCCATTCCACTGAGTCATGTGGCTAATCTGGCTATAGCCACCGATTAATGCTACTAAATGTTGACTGATTGATTAAGTTATTGAATTATTGAGTGGATGATTGATACATTGATTGATAGATACATTGATTGGTACATTCATTCATTCATTCATACATTCTTCATTCATTCATTCATTCATTCATTCATTCATTCATTCATTCATTCATTCATTCATTCATTCATTCATTCATGCTACTAAATGTTGACTGATTGATTAAGTTTTTGATTTATTGAGCGGATGATTGACACATTGACTGATACATTTATTCGTTCATTCATGCATTCATTCATTCATTCACTCATTCATTCACTCATTCATTCACTCATTCATTCATTCATTCATTCATTCGTTGTCTTTTACTTTCAGATCTACACCCAGTGGGCCAATCATTACCTGGAAAAAGCCGGAGAAGAGCGTCGAATCAGTGACCTTCAGACTGACCTTCAGGACGGTCTCATCTTGGCCACCATCGTCCAACTGATCGGTATAAAAATACACAAATCAATCAATACCTCAATCGATACGAGTTTTGGATTGCGGTATTATGACTTTTGATTGCAGTTCTATTATAGAAGTCATTGGATTCCATAAGCAGCCTGTAAGAAGCACAATGATTGGCGTTGACTGCATTTAGACACCTTTAAAAGTCGCCAAGCTCAGCTACATATTGACCATCTCGCGTCATTGGTTCATTCATTCGTTGATGCCGGTCACTTATTCCTACACTCAATCACTCCGCACTCGGTTGTTAGGCTGAATGACTGAGTGACAGTGAATTATTGATCAATGAATTTATGAATTAACCAATCAATTGAATAATTAAATAATTAGATAACGAATTAATGAATTATTGAAGGAAGCACGGAATGAATGACTGAATGACCGAATGACTGAATGAGTGACTAAATAAATAAATAAATGCATGCATGCATGAACGAATGAATGAATGAATTCGTTAATTAATTAATTTGTTTATTAATTAATTAATTAATTAATTAATTAATGAACGAACGATTGATGAATCCTCCATCCATCCACCCACCCACCCAGATTCCATTGATCCATCGATCCATCCATCCATCCGATATCTATCCATCCATCCATCCAATATCCATCCATCCATCCATCCATCCATCCATCCATCCATCCATCCATCCATCCATCCATCCATCCATCCATCCATCCATCCATCCATCCATCCATCCATCCATCCATCCATCCATCCATCCATCCATCCATCCATCCATCCATCCATTTATCCATCCAATTATCCATCCATCCATCCATCCATCCTATATCTATCCATCCATCCATCCATCCATCCATCCATCCATCCATCCATCCATCCATCCATCCATCCATCCATCCATCCATCCATCCATCCATCCAATATCCATCCATCGATCCATCCATCCATCCATCCATCCGATATCTATCCATCCATCCATCCATCCATCCATCCATCCATCCATCCATCCATCCATCCATCCATCCATCCATCCATCCATCCATCCATCCATCCATCCATCCATCCATCCATCCATCCATCCATCCATCCATCCATCTATCCACCCATCCATTCATGCTCATATATATTCCCTAGGGTATATGCATATTCCCTGATTATACACAGTCCCTGAAACATATCTATCCATCCAGCCTTCCATCCATCCAATATGCAGATAGTATCTATCCATCCATACTTAATCCATCCATCTATATTCCTCCATCCATCCATCCATCCATCCATCTATCCACCTGCTCATTTATACAGGTACACATCGTAACAGTCATCTCCACTGTGGACGGAAGTCTGTCGAGGCATACACTGGCGCTAAATAAATCCCGCAATAAACGTCACGACTGACGTACGACCGAACGATAATCCCAGCAACTGGTGGCGCCACGACCGACGAAATCGCGCACTAATATTATCTCCGTTTTATAGAACAATGGATGCGACGTCTGGCGTCAGTTCTCTGCTTTTACGGTTAATAGAGGGCGCCTTGCTGTCGGAAAAACCATACGACTACCCCCATGCAGAGAGATACACACGCAGACACAGACAGAGACACAGACAGACACACACACATGCACACAGGCGCACACACACATACACACATATGCATGCACACGCACAGACACAAACACAAACACAGATATTAAAAAATATATTAAAAAATATATAAAAAATATTAAAAAAATCAAAATAAAATATATCAAATGTATATATCCTACATAATCGTATGTTATACACTTTTAGCATATTTTCATACATTAATATGTCTTCTATAATACTGTGCATATGTATTTATACATGTATGATTGTATGTGTGTATATACAGGGTGGGCCAGTAGGAATGCAACTAATTTGAATGGATATAACTTGAACAATTGTTATCCGAACATCGTGCCCAATATACTAAATTGAAATTAATCATCCACTCTACTACTGTTTCAAATCTTGCACTGATATACGTCACTGTTGTTATAAACTTTAGGTGCGGCGCACACCCCTCAATTTTGAATGTAAATATTGAACATCATGACGGAAGAGGATAGAATTTTAATCCGAATTTTAAGAGCAGAAAAAGGATACAATGCACATCAGATGATGATAGAATTCCCTTCTAGAAAATGGAATAAATATGCTCTACATCGATTGATTAAACAAATTGATGCTACGCGAACGTCTAGCAGCCGCAACTGTGGTCGCAAACGTTCTGCGCGCACAGCAGCGAACATTGCACAAGTCCAAGAGTTAATTTGCAGCCAAGGGGGAGTAAGAGTCCGAGAGAAATTGAGCGTGCGACCTGAATTTCTCGCAGTACTGTTAGGCGCATTGCTAAACATGACCTCAACCTCAAAGTCTATCGTCGACGTGAGGTTCAGAAATTGTCTGATGCCGATTCGATAAACGTCTAGCCGTCATCAAACGACTCAAAAAGCGAATGACAGATGAAAAGATAGACAGAACATGGTTCACAGATTGAAACCCGGTTGACTATTTGATCTGGGGTTGTCTTCAGCAACTGGGCTATCGTGAACCGATACGTGACGTTGAACATTTGAAAGAAGTGATTCTTTGCTGCTGGGCTGAGATAACCCAAGCACTGGTGAACTCAGCCATCGATCAGTGGTCGTCTCGTGCTGATGCAGTCATTAAAGCACGTGGTGGTGGACATATTGAGTATTTGTCTGACTGATGGTAAATTCACACCAAGATATTAATTGTTAGTACTAAGTGATTGTTTAGAATTAGCATCTTCAGTTTCAGACTTTTGTTTGTTTTTTCTTGCAGTTTTATGGCAAGAAAATGGCACATGGAATATTAATAGCATTATCTCAAACCGTCGTAATAGTATCTCGTAGATATTTTGCAGAATGATAAAATGGATAATTATCTTCAATCTGATATATTGCACAAGACGCTTAGATAAAAAGTATTCGAGTTATAGGGCGTCAAAGTTGTTGCATTCCTATATACTGGCCAACCCTGTATATATATGTGTGTATATATATATTTACATTTATATATATAATATAGAAATCGTTGGCCTATTTATAAACAAATATATATATATATATATATATATATATATAAAATATAAGCGTATAATCTTTAGTGCTCGATGTCAGCAGTCGGTTACTGCTGACCGCATTGATGATTTTGCTATTGTAATTCAAAGTGGCTGAGTTTTATAGCGCCTGTTCATGGACTGCTCTGCATCACTGAACTCTGTCCATTGAATTTCTTTCTTCAGCCAATGAATCGATCGATCCTGCACTCAACCGAAACCCAACGACACCGGAAGAAAAGGTTCTAATCTAATCTAATCTAATCTAATCTAATCTAATCTAATCTAATCTAATCTAATCTAATCTAATCTAATCTAATCAAATCTAATCGTAATCTAATAAATTCCAAATTTCTAAAGCGTCGCTCAAAAGGGTGAGTGCAGAGCACCAGCTTATTCACGAGCGCTGCGTCAAGTCAGAAGGGTTGTCCAGAGGACCGTCAAAAGGGAGGTCGGAGTCCGGTAGTCAGAGGTTAAATGAGGCGAACTGTTGTAATCTAATCATAATAATCATAATCCTCGTTTATTATCTTCAAACGGACATGAACGCAGTA
The DNA here is from genome assembly GCA_020284085.1 of Aporrectodea caliginosa. Taxonomy (NCBI): domain Eukaryota; kingdom Metazoa; phylum Annelida; class Clitellata; order Crassiclitellata; family Lumbricidae; genus Aporrectodea; species Aporrectodea caliginosa. Next base: position 1,546,543 of record JACEVL010000501.1, read on the forward strand.
TGATTACAAGTCATAGTGTGAACAGATGATCACAAGTTATTACAGGAGTCGAATTTAACTGGATTCGGCAGCCATTCAAGGCGCCCATCACGTCCTACTGCTCATTTTACCAACGCCATCTAGCGAATGAAAGGCCGAGACATAGGGAGCATAGGGGCAATCGATCCCGCCGCCATCAGGCGAATGAAAGGCTGAGTCAACCATTAAGAGGATAGGAGCAATCTATCCCGCGTCCATGCTGATCTGCTCTTCGTGACGACGACGATGATGATGATGATGACGACGACGACGAACTGCTGCTTATGGCGATTAAACAACCCAGCTATAACCTTATATACTTGGCAGATGGTAGTTCAAGATATCAGCGATTTATAGCAGCGCGGCCATCTATCGAATACTTTCCAACTACCCTTCGTTTAGCTTATACAATATATGGCCATCTACCGAATTCTTTCAAACTCTACTGCACATAACGTAGTTTAAGTTCGTATAACGTAGACACGGTGTCGCCATCTGTCGAATAGTAGTTGAACAGTCGACGCAACATGCGTCTTTTCTTCACCGCAGCTGGCTTGTGCTGTTGCGCTATGATATCGATTTGAATTGGGCCAGGTCTGGGTCAGACTTTAATGAATAATTATGTCAAAGATTTAGAGTCGAAATTTAAATAAATTCGTAAAATCCAGTTAATCTCAAAACAGTTGAACTTCAGTTAGATGATGAAGATAACCTTATTTTTAACGATCGGATGATCACGTTAAGGATAGTGATCATGATTATTATGATGAACATGAATTTGATGATGATATTGTTTGTGATGATTTTGCCGCTGACGATGGTGGTGGTGGGTCGGACGTGGTCTTGGTCGGACGTGGTGGTGGTGGTGGGTGGTGGTGGAGCTTGGTGACCGTTGGTCGGTGACATGATGATGATGATGATGATGTCGATGATGATTACGATGATAAAGACATTGTTGATGACGATGATGATGACCACGAAGCATAAGAAGACGAAGAAGAAGAAGAAGAAGATGTTGATGATGATTGATGATGATGGTGTGGTGGTGGTGGTGGTGATGGTTGTGGTAATGATGATGATGATGAGGAGGAGCAAGAGGAGGAGGAGGAGGAGGAGGAGGAGGAGGAGGAGGAGGAGGAGGAGGAGGAGGAGGAGGATGATGAAATCTGCATTAAATCAAGACTCATTGTGGTTAAATAAATATGTTTCTGTTGCTGTGCAGATGTGCAACATCCAGAAGAGTCTTGATCTTCTCGCCAGAATTGGACTGAAACTGGAAAATCTCGCCGCTAGAGGTCACTAGCATTATATTGGAATCTTTAACTTAAACCTCTTTGGCTGTTAACATCACTCTAACCTAAAACTTTAATCCTCACCCTAGGCTTAACTTACTTAAAGCCTAACCTTAGGTTAATATAAACTTATTCTTAAATTGATCTAAAAGTCCTCATCCTCTGGCTAACTTTTACCATAACCATAATCTTGACTCTAACCTTATTCTCAGTCTATTCATAATCTTAACATAGACCTTAATCCTAGCCCTAACTATGACCCAAAACTCCAATATTTACCCTAACAACCTTTGCCTAAATTCTAACCATAACCATATATCCCAAAACTCTTCTACAGACCATAACCGTAACCTTAGCTCTAACTGCAACCTTTATCCAAGCTCTAATTCAAACCTTAACCAGATTCACATTTCGGTGTGACCTTGCGCACGTTATAAATTTATTTAATAATAATAATAATGGGCCAGAACTCATACTAATCCTAGCCTTAATCTCTACCCAAACCACAACCTTTATGTAAACTCTATTCTCATCATAATCATAACCCAAAACTCTAATACTAACCATAACCTTAATCTAAATCCTAACCACAGCCTTTACGAAACTCTAATTGTAACCATAACCCAAAACTCTAATACTAACCATAACAACCTCTACCTAAATTCGAACCGTAACCATAACCCGAAAATGTTATACTAAAACCCTAATCTTCATCTCAACCCGAACTGCAACCTGTGCGTAAACTCTAAGTCTTGTCATTGCCATAACCCAAAACTCTAATACTAACTCTACCTAAGGGGTCGTCCATTAATTATGTCAACAAAATAGGGGAGGGGTTTGGAAAAGTTTGACAGTTGTTGACAAGGGGGAGGGGGGTTCGGTAAAAGTTGACGTCAACAAATTTTTTCCAATGAATCAACACAGACCTTTCAAAATGGTAGCGAAAACATTAAGTAATGCTAAAATGTATAAAGTGCTTAATGTTTTAATACTACTAAAAAGCTGGTAATAAACTAAACTCATATATTTTGAAATTCGAGATTGCATTTTTAGTGTAAAACAATTTGAAAAATGATTCTACATGCATTGAGCCATTGTGTTTCTTTTTTGTAGGGGGTTCTCGGATTGTTGACATAATTTTTTAGGGGTCCGTCAATGTTTGACAGTTGTTGACATGGGGGGAGGGGGTCAAAAATGGCCTAAAATTTGTTGACATAATTAATGGACGACCCCTAATCTCAATCCTAACTACATACAGCCTTTGCCTAAACTCTAATTTTAACCTTAACCATAACCCAAAACTATAATACTAACCCTAATCTTAAAGTTAACCCTAAACCTAGGCCTACTCTTTATCCAAACTCTAATTCTAGCCCTAACCATAACCGAATCAAGAACCCATGATATCAAAGTCAAATTATGCTGTATTTATTCCTTCTGCATTTCTAATAATTTCTTATTATTTTGTGAGAAATTTATTTTAATTATGAAATTACTATAACTTTATTTATCTGACTAAAAAAGTATTATACAATCAATATCTCAGCTTGTGTCCTCTACTAATTTTGTTCCATTTTATTTAATTTAGGACAAATTTACTATTTAATTCTATAGAATTTACCCTCAGTTGTGCGATTTCGAATAAAGCGAACGAGAGCAGAGATTATAGGAAACAGTATCATAAGCGAGGATTAAACCGAGTGGGACAAGTAGTTCGTGAAGGTAAGGAATCTAAGGATAGGCTGGATAGGAGAGCCCACCAAATGATGATCTGGATCCGTGAACGGAAAAGGGGAAGGGGATGACCATGGAATCACTGGCCAGAGAAGGTCAGACACAACTTGAGGTGCTTTGGGGATATCGTGGGACGAGACCGGAAGACTAGCGAAGTACAGAGACGAATGCAGAAGCTGTGTTGCCTGATGTGTAGACCTGCACGGGAAGGACTAAGGGCAAAGTATTTTGTGTAAAGCAATATTTTGTGGGTGTCAATTCCGCTAAAATCGACGTCATCTTTCATCTACATTCAGAGGGGCCCCACCCAACTATTGATGGACAAGTTATTGTTTAATGAAGCTGTGTCGTAAGTCGTAACCTCCTCCTTAACAACATTGTTTTGAGACTAGCACTATCGAAGTGCGGGTTGTGATGGAGTAAATCAACTAAATGCTTAAAACGCTTTCAATCGACAGTCGCATAGGCAATTACAGCGCTCGTGAATAAACCGGTGCCCTGCGTTTGGCTATCAAGCGGCGCTTTAGAAGTTCGGAGATCACGATTACCAACTGTAGTTGTAGTTTTCAGTGTTATGGCTACTATGCCCATTGACGGTGACCTTGCGTTAATCGGCAATTTGCTAAGAATATAACTTCAATTAGTAGCTGAGCTCTGTTTATGAGTATTTATAATGTCGGTTGAAAGCTTTTTAAAGGTGTTTAAGGCGGCGTTGCAGTATTCAGTATTAAAATAAGATATTGTGTGTTAACATCGTCAACGTCGGGATAGCTCGACCTTGATTGATATGCACAAATAAATCTGTCAATTTTAACCTGATCAGTTGTTATGTAATAGAACAAAAGAATCCTATTAAATTGTTTCTAAATTAAAGGTTGGTTAGTTGTTGATTAACGACACTATCATAACAAAGATGATTAGCGTCACCTTCCTCCTTTCTCCTGGCTTGTGACTGGCACTACCACAGTTAGGGTAGTGGCGAAGTTAAAACTTAAACTTCGTATTTTTAGCATTAATACCCATTGTATGGCGACGTGTTACGACTAACTAGGCCCATCATATCTCACTCAAGTTGGTGATAAAACGTGAACTACGTTATAACCACATATAGCGTCGACGTAATGCGTTTTAAAGGTGTTTAAGTCGGCGTTGCAGTATCCAGTATTAATCGAGATCCCAGAGCGATCTCGGTATAGCTTGACCTTGATATGCACAAAGAAATCTGTATATATTATATTTAACATCATCAATTGCTGTGTTATAGAACGAGCGAACCCTATTAAAAAGTTTCTAAACTAAGCTCCATAATTATAGACTATCTACTATTAATAGCCGGTGTATAACGACTTCTTACGTATGACTGGGATACCAACCATTTCTTTGGATTAAACGCAAACTACTTTATAACCTAATATAGCGTCGGTTAACAGCGTTTTAAAGGTGTTTAAGGCTGCGTTACAGTATCCAATGAGATATATTATTAACGCTAGAGGGAACATGACGCACATTCCCTTTGCACATTTTTGAAGCCACAATCATAGATATAATAACACCTTAAAGAGAGTTCCGCAGTTAATGGAAATTGAAATGACGCGTTTTGATTGGTTGAAATTCATGGACGCAGTCAAGCTTAAGCGAGACTGTTTAATTTCTTTTCGAAGATTACGCCTTAAAAAAATTCAAAAGACACAAAATAACAACTTATCCATTAAATAATATTCCAGCGGCCACGTTTTCGGGCTTTAATAAGTTGCTACATCCACACACTACACAATTTAGCCAGCGCTCATTAACATAACTGGTGACGTGTCCACGCATTTCACGTCGATGATGACGTCGATTTATATTATACATCTCTATGCCTAGCTTGCCTAGCTTAAGGGTCGCAGCCTCACCATAGATGGTAAATGCGTGCTCTAGTGATATATTTATATATTATACATCTCTATGACAGTATCCAGTAATTTTATCGAGATCTTGTGTGTACCAGGACCGTTAACGTAGGCATCGCTTAACCTAGATATGCGTAATTAAATTTCTAAATTTAACCTGATCAATTGATGTGTAATAGAACGAACGAATCCTATCAAATGTTTCTAAATTAAACTCCGTATTTCTAGTATTAATAGCCATTGTATGACGACATCTTACCCCAAAGTTACCCTAAAGTTCAGATTCCTTTGGTGGCCTTATCTGGCTCTTTTTATATCCATCTAGTTTAACTTGCGGGAATCTTGCAATCTTGATTGATTGATTGCTTGCTTGCTTGAGCCACAGGCTAAATAGTCAAATCTTGCGACGACTAGTTCGATCACTTACAATCATTCAATCGTCGTGAAACTTGGCAGACAGACTCGCCCGCGCACACACTTCATTCTATCAAAATTTCAGCTCCCAAAAAGAGGCTAGCTTATAGAATCGGGGACTAAACTTTTCGAATCGGGGAATCCCCTTTTCCGATACGCACCGTTGTGATTGGCCAGCGTTGTGATTGGCTGCAACAATAATGGGTGCGCTGCCTCGTTAAGCGTGCTATGTTGTAAAATGAACGCGGACTATTTTCAGAGTACACGTTATAGGATACTAGATGGATATAGTAAAAACTTTGTTTTTACTATTGGTTCTTTTTTATTATATATTTTTGTCCATTCGGCTTTTTTCAATTTTTTTCTTTAATTTATGCACAGTTATTTACAGTAATCCTATGTTTCTATGGTAATAATTGATCCTATTTCCATACAGGTTATATATAGTACACAGATTTATGTTTACAAGTTTCCATAATTGGTTATGTTTAGACCATTTTGTTTAACTTAGTAATAACATCCATTCTTGTTTACATTCAGGTTATAGTAGGCTACAAAATTATGGTTACAGGTTTCATAGTTGGTTAAGCTAACTTCAGCAATTTTATATCAATTTATATAATATATCCTATTAATAACATCTACTTCTATTAACATTCAGTTACAGTAATACAGATGTATGCATGCAATACTCAAAAACTGAAAGAATAAGTGTTGAATATTTTCATAGATTTTGAACGTGGTTATGATATGTTAGCCTACATTTACCAACACTTATACGATTATAAGTGAACTACGTTGAAACCAAATATAGCGTGTGTTGAAAGCGTTTTAAAGGTGTTTAAGGCGGCGTTGCAGTAAGTAAGTAAGTAAGTATATTCTTTATTGAACCAGGTGCAATCCGCATTCCGGTGTACATAACATCGTTTATAATAAACAATCAATGGTCACTATGAATAAAGCATTATAACTATGAATTTTTTTTCATTATGGTCAGCTAAAGGTAAAACACAGTATCCAGTGTTTATCGAGATCTTGTTTCGATAGGCCTATAGCTTGACCTTAATATGCACGAAGAAATCTGTGAATTTAACTTGTTCAATTGTTGTGTAATAGAACGAAAGAATCCTTTCAAAATGTTTCTAAATTAAACTCCATATTTCTAGTATTAATGGCCATTGTAAAACGACATCTAGCGTCTAACTGGGCCAACCATACCTCGTAATATAAAGTTTCTTGATTGGTTGGTTACTTGCTGTTTAACGATGCTGTGTCAAAAAAGTTATGATTAGCGTCGCCCTTCTCCTTTCTCCAGACTTGGGACTGGCATTACTACCTGTGTGGTAGTGGCGGAGGTAGTTTCTCGATTAATACTAGATATGCTAACGGCGCCTTAAAACACCTTTAAAACACTTTCAACCGACGTTATATTTAGTAATAACATGGTACACGTTTAATACTTTTGAGGTTTTAATGTAGTTCACCTTTAATCGTTGTTCGTAAAATAACTCCGCCACTGGTCGAACTCTGTCAGTGCCAGTCCCAAGCGTGGGTGAAGGAGGAGGGCGATCGCTAATGATCTTTGTTATCAGGTAGTGTCTTTAAACTGAAACTACTACTACACGTTTAATGTTTTTGTGACTAAATTTGAATCTGTTTGTGTCTGTTTTACGACACTGTCATAACAAAGATGATTTGCGTCACCCTCCTCCTTTCTCCAGGCTTGGGATTAGCACTACCACAGTTGGGTTGTGGCGGAGTTAAACGTGAACGACGTTATGACCAAATATAACGTTGCTTGAAAGTGTTTAAAGGTGGTTTAAGGCGACGTTGCAATATCCAGTACTTTTCGAGATCTTGCGTTTATCAAGGAAGTTAACATCAGTATTGCTTGACCTTGATATGCACAAAGAAATCTAGCGATATAACCTGATCAATGTTGTGGGTGTCAGAAAATAATTAAATTAATTAAGTTCGGATTCAAGTAGGCTAATTCAGTCGAAATTTAATCTTCTGTTTTTATAATTTGCCGTGGATTTATAATAATATTTGCGCTGGTTGATGTAGATATTTTTGACGGTCAACTGCAGTCAATACTCATCCTCTTCTACACGTTGTCTCGTTTGAAGCAACATATGCGTTGTTCCTTGGACAACAAGCGTAGCTCCCCTTCCTCAATGCAACGGAGATCCTCCTCGTCTTCCTCCTGCTCCTCTCACGGAGGACAGGAAGCCAGCGCAGCGTCTTCAAAGCCTCCATCTCTACGCATCGCCAACCAGCTGTATCTTCAGAGTGCAGATCTCGCGGGACGAGGCTCAGAACGAGATCTCGTCTTCAATAACAACGACGACGTCACAGGCACCAGGTGCGTGGTGAAAGTCACAAAAGCTGGCTGTGTATCTGCGTGTATGGGTGTCTGTGTGTCTGTGACTCTAGGTCTATCTTTCTGTGCATCTCTGTCTCGCTCTGCCCCTCTGCCCTTCTCTATCTCGCTCGCTCTGTCTGTCTGTCTGTCTGACTCTGTCTCTCTCACTCTGTCTCTCTCTCTCTCTCTGTCTGTGTCTCTCTCCTTCTCTCTCTCTCTCTCTCTCTCTCTCTCTCTCTCTCTCTCTGTCTCACTCTCTCACTGTCTATCTGTCTTTCTGTCTTTCTGTCCGTCTGACTCTGTCTCTGTCTGTCTGTCTGTCTCTGTCTCTCTCTCACTCCTGTCTTTATTTCTGTCTGTCTGTCTCACTATGCTTCTCTATATCTTTTCTCTCTCTCTCTCTCTCTCTCTCCCTCTCTCCTCTGTCTCTCTGTCTCTCTGTCTCTCTCTGTCTCTGTCTCTCTGTCTCCTGTCTCTCTGTCTCTCTGTCTCTCTGTCTGTCTCTCTCTGTCTGTCTCTCTCATTCTGTCTCTGTCTCTGTCTCTGTCTCTCTGTCTGTCTCTGTCTCTCTCTCTGTCTCTCTCTCTCTCTCTCTCTGTCTCTCTCTCTCTCTCTCTGTCTCTCTGTCTGTCTGTCTGTCTGTCTGTCTGTCTGTCTGTCTGTCTCTCTCTCTCTCTCTCTCTCTCTCTCTGTCTCTCTCACTCTATGTCTGTCTGTCCGTCTGAACGCGTATGCGGACGAAAATGGCCGGCGAGTCCCGTTTGGTTCGCCCCTGAAATCGTTTAAATACATATAAAGGTGCAATATAAATCTTACAGGTAAATTACATTACTGGATGGGATGGAGGGCAGGATATATAATCAAGTAGCCTACATTGACGTAGTTTTATGCGATGCGTGCAGCCATCCAATAACAAAGACCTTCGTTAATTGCTATTTGCTCATAAACCAGCCATCGGAAAAACAATGGCATCTGGTGAGGTACGAACAGATTGGCTACATAAGTTGGAAACTTGTATTTAAAGATTTTTTAAGCACCTCTCACAATGCACGCCAATCAGAGGCGCTCCCAGTGCGAAAGTTCCCGATAATAAAGACAAGTTTTTAGATAGCGAAAAGATGTAGGCTAACAGGGCCACCGATTTTCTGTGAAATCTATGTCCTCAAAAGATACTCCTGCATTGGTAGATTTCCTGTTCAACTCGCTAATTGTAGGATAACGAACTAAATGGGTAAATTTAATTAACTTCGCTAATAATAGTAAACTCTAAAATTTCTATGCGCTAGTTAAAGGCTAAGCGCAGAGAACCAGCTTATTCACGAATGCTGTGTCCTGTCTGATGGGTTGTCCAAAGAGACCAAGCTTGGATCAGCGTCGGATTTTTAAATTTTGAAAGAAGAATTGGTTGTAAGTGAATAGCAGCGGATTTTTTGTAGTTTTCCATATTTATATAGGATCATAGAAAATGGAATGCTTCCGGCATGTTGTTTGTTTTTCCAGCAGATAAAGTGCTTTCAGAACTTTTGTCAAGGTTTAACGACAGTTCTATTTTCTTCAAAATTTTTCATAAGGTTAAGGACACAGGCCCTAATATTAACTAAAACGAACAGCTATGTGTGTGATTATATAACTTTATTCGGGTGTTTAACAGTAGTTGAAAGAAATGTGTTTTGTTTCAAAGTTTTGGTGACATTTCTAGTCATTTGGACTTTTAGTGGTGTTTTTTAGGAAGCCTCTTCCGGAATTTGATGACTTTTTTTTACGTCTCTTGGTTCTTTTATGACCTATTTTGGTTTTATAAAAAAACTTTTCTTAGTTAAAGTTTGTCAAAGCGATTACTTGAGCAAACAAGCAATCCATCAGTGTTTGTAGATTAAAACTTGACTTTATATAGCTCATCAAGTAAATATTTTACCGTAATTCATCCAATCCGCCGCCATGGTTACATGAGCCGTTGTCGTCGCCCTCCTCGTTTTTCCAGGCTCTGGACTGGCACTACCTGGTATAATTCGACGGGTTCCACTGTCTGTTATCTTATAGACACAACCCACCGTTACTCTGTCTTCTTTCTCTATCTCTTGTCTCCTAATAAACAGATTGGATCCTCTACATGGTAACCTGTCGCAGACAATCCCACAGACTTGACGCAGCGCGCGCAAAAAATCAAGTACCCTGCGCTCAGTTATAGAGCCAGTGTGCTAGAAATTCTCAAACGATTTGCGACTACTTTTGTTCTTACCACACTCGGTGCGATGTACTCGTCGGCGCCACCTACCGACTGAGAGATGAACATTGTAAACGTGGAGTACAATACAACACACAACACAACACAATATACTGGGGCGCGGTGGTTTGGGGGTATGTTCGGTGCCTTGCAGCCTGGAGGGTTGCGGGTTCGAATCCACCTCAAAGCCGTCGCGTAGGGACCCTGGGCAAGTCCTTCACTCGCAATTGCTCATGCGCTTCGGCGTGAAACTCCGACTACAGCAGTAGTCGGGAGCGCCTCTGAATAGGAAATCTGGTAGAGGCGCTATAACAAGTGTTCAAATACAATACAATACAATATGGCCATGCGAGGATCTCTAAGGATATCATGGTCTACGCTTATCCAGCTGGAAAAGTATCGATTAAACCATAGCATGGTGGACCAGGGACCGAGGGAAAGGAGTGGAGGTACGGGGGAATGTATGGGTGGGTCGGTGGGGGATGTTCTATTAACCCTTTCTACCCCGAAGGGATGGAATTCTTTCTCACAGTTCTTGGTTTGCTTTCAATGATCAATTTCCGCTTTGGACAAATGGGATAGCATTATTTTCAGTAGTTCAAAATTGGTATCGATCCAAATGGGTCAAAGTGCAGTTCGACCGATCGATTGATTAGAGACTGGCCCGTCCTTTCGTCCATCCATCCATCCATCCATCCATCCATCCATCCATCCATCCATCCATCCATCCATCCATCCATCCATCCATCCATCCATCCATCCATCCATCCATCCATCCATCATCCATCCATCCATCCATCCATCCATCCATCCATCCATCCATCCATCCATCCATCCATCCATCCATCCATCCACCCTCATCCATCCATCCATCCATCCATCCATCCATCCACCCATCCACCCTCATCCATCCATCCATCCATCCATCCATCCATCCATCCATCCATCCATCCACCCTCATCCATCCATCCATCCATCCATCCATCCATCCATCCATCCATCCATCCATCCATCCATCCATCCATCCATCCATCCATCCATCCATCCATCCATCCATCCATCCATCCATCCATCCAATTACGATGTTTTCATGTATGATCGACGCATGCATGTATGTATGAATCTGTCGACAATCCATCCATCCATCTATCTGGCAATTTATATAGAGCTTATACATCACGAACCTTCATTCATTGTCATGTATCTCTATATCTGTACCTGTCTCCCTATCCATATGTGTTAATACGTTTCCATATACCTCGCATGAAACCCTCTCGCATAATCATGCTTACTGTATTATACGACGTCTGGTTTGCCCCGCCCAACATAGCGCATAATAAATCCTCCCATTAGGGGAAACACAAGGCGGGAGGGTCTGAGGGAAGGCGGGTAGTTGCGTGGGGCGTGTTGTCATTCTTAGGCCAAAATTCCGTCCTAATTTATTCAGTATTGATCGTCCCCTTCGAGGTAGAGCCTTGCCAAGGAGCTGCGGCCAGTGCCAACAAGGCGCCGACAGCGTGCATCGACTAATGCTGCATTCCGTCAGGCTTTCATAATAAGATACACGGGTTGTTGAAATGGAAGCCACGCGTCATTCAGCAATGACTACATCTTTTCGCTACCTCAAAACTTGTCTTTATTCTCGAGGACTTTCGCACTGGGAGCGCCTCTGATTGGTGTGCACCGTGAGAGGCGCTTTATAAATATTTAAATACAATACAATGCAATACAGTACATTGTGACGTGTGACAATTTCAAGTGAAAGACTCAGATTCGAACCCGGATTGGAGATGCTATATGTTGTACGCGTTAACCGCTTGGCCACCGTGCCAACCTTTTAGCTGCGAGTTGACTGGGACGCGGTAGACGATTGGTTGAGTGCTCGCCTTGTAGCGCGGAGAGTATGGGTTCGAGCCTCCTACTCTGAGACGGTGACTGCGTAGGGCCCTTGAACAAGTTGTAGTGGTAGTGGTAGTGATTAGTAGTAGTAGTAGTAGTAGTAGTAGCAGCAGCAGCAGCAGCAGCAGCAGCAGTAGTAGTTATTATATGTATGTATATATTTAATATAGCTTGTGACATCAAAGCCCTAGACGTGGCCCACTAGTTGCGTGAAGTAATGAGTGCCCATGCCTGAATGAGTGAATAAATAAATAAATAAATGTGTGAATGAATGTCTGAGTTAACGAATGTTTGAACGGATAAATGAATGAATGCCTGAATTCCTGAATGAATAAATGTCTGAATGAATGTCTAAGTTAACGAATGTTTGTACGGATAAATGAATGAATGCCTGAATGAATGAATTGATATTTGAGTTGGTGAATGCATTAATAAATGTCTTAGTGAATTAAGCTTAATGTCTCAATCAATTTTTGAGAGAATAAATGCCTGAATACATGGTTTCTTACCTGGTGGAGTATTGACGACAATTTGCGATTGACGATTATATTAAACCGTTGACAGCGACTTAAAGGTGTCCAGAGCATTGCGGTATTTTATGTTTAGCGACATCTTGTGGCTGCAAATGGCCGTTGACGTTAATTGCTTTGTATACCCACAATTTATATGACATTTATAGTATCTCTACAAGTATGAGAGATCGAAGGAGCGAGGAAATTAAATTTTGTGTAAGAAATGACGTGAGAATATTGGCCTCTTTGTACTTAGTAGCTCTCGAAATATCATAATATTGATAATGATAACTGACACAGGGCCGTAAATCCCGGGGAGGGAAAGGAGGGAATTCCCTCCCCACTTTTAAGCCTGGGGAGGGAACGTGAAGGAATTCCCTCCCCACAAATTCGTCTAAGCTGTGCCATAAATTTATATTAGGGTCACCAACCAAGATCGACGACTGCCAACAGTGCACGTCTAGTAGGATAATTTACTGCGGGAACATAGATAATGCAGGAAACCTTACTCTTTCGGCTTGAAAGCTATAACAGGTGTGAATCATGTGGCTGCTGAAGATAGATTTCCTTCTTAATTGAGAGCTGGCAGAACTTATGTTGTGACAAGCGGTCAAGCCCAACGCATCACCCTACAAGACGTACAGAGCAGAGTGTGTTCGGAGATAGGACGACAAATTATGAAGACAGCTGTGATATATGTATATATATATATATATATATATATATATATATATATATATATATCATATATTCATAGTGTGAACTTTCAGGGTGGGAGGAATCATGCCTGAGTGAAAGCTACCACATGTAAAGTTGGGTGTCGAAAGATAGATTATGGTCCACGGTAAATTCAAAGGGCGAGGAATTTTGAAGTGACATTAGCAATATATTATCTTGCGGAGCGTCGTCGGATATAGAAATTAGAGACGGGCAGCAAATTCCTAATAGGGGCCTACAGCTGTGATCATATTATGTGTGTGTGCATGTGTGTGTGTGTGTGTGTGTTAGTGTGTGTGTGTGTGTGTGTGTGTGTGTGTGTGTGTGTGTGTGTGTGTGTGTGTGTGTGTGTGTGTGTGTGTGTGTGTGTGTGTGTGTGTGTGTGTGTGTGTGTGTGTGTGTGTGTGTGAGTGAGAGAGACAGACAGACAGAAATAGCGACAGAGAGAGTGTATGTATATATATATATGTATATAATATATAATTATATGTACATGTAGATAGATTTACGTAAATGCATAGTATTCCGTGTGTGTGGGCTTTTCAGAGTTTTCAGTTAATCTGGAGACCCCATTCGAGTGTATTACAGATCTCAGGATTATAAGTAAATTTTAGATAGATCTAAATAAAATTGATAAATAAAGCTGTCGTTTTTAAGTCACCAGCTGCAAAGTGTGATGGTAAGTACAAGTTCACACTACTCTCACTTCTGAGACTGCATTTCATATTTATAAACAAATTAAGCAATTTGCCATAACCTAAACACCACGGTATGTGCATCAGAAAATTTATAAACAGCATTATATCTATAGATGCCTATATAAGTTCCTGTAAATGTATTTTCTTCTATGCAAAAAAATCATTTTGGGCACAGTGTAGCCTATACTTGTAATCGCAAATGTAATCCTAATTTATAGATTTCTTTACCGACCAAAAAAGCTACGTCACGGGAACCAGCTTATTCACAGGCGCTCAGTCAAAATAAAATACATAAACAACATCGATAGGCAGAGGATCAAAATCCACCAGTGGTGGTACAAAATGACAAAAATATTGTTCTACATTAGGCCTATATCGGCATTAATGTATAATTTTATCCGCCTTCGGTCTGTTTTTGGTTGAGGTTGGCTGACACAACTTTTAAACACTTTACGGGCCATTGGAGAGTGAGACAGACAGACAGACAGGCAGGCAGACAAGACAAGCAGATAGAGAGCGTGTGCGTGCGTGCCTGTGTGTGTGAGAAAGATAGACAGAGGCAGAGACAGAGGCAGAGACAGAGGGAGACCTGTATAGTGTATACTGCGCACAATCAGACTTAAGTTTATCATTCGGCTCAATATTTGGTTGTTTTGTAGCCTACATAGGCGCGCTCTTCCGAAGGGGAATTTTTCCCTCCCCACTTTTCAAAACAGATTTACGGCCCTGAACTGACAACTGACAACTGACAAACTTTTCATTTCCAGAAGCACAATGCATATAACAATTAACAACCGTTATAATTTGACTGTTACATATCGGTGCATTGGCTAGGGAACAGAGGAGACCCAAAAAGGGCACATGCCCCGCTTAATTAGGGTCACCCTTTTAATCAGATATTCAATTATGGCTGGTTAGTCAGTTGAAAAGAAAGAAAGTTCATCAACTCAGTAATGTTCGTAACTAAATAATAACATTGCAATTTTTAAGATGATCAATACATGTATGTAAACAATTCAATGAAACCGTGTTAAATGAAGTATGGTTTATCTTTCAACAGTGCTTAAAGTAACTATTCCACAGCTTCTTCAAGATTTCAACTGGGTGTATGTGGGTGTATTCTGAATACTCATCGCTACTGCATTCTCTTTTGACCATTACAACAAACAGAAAATCGACGATAATTAGTGCGCGCATATATGACACATTAACCACCAGAAGTAGACCTTGTACATTAATGATAATGATAATAGGCCTAATAATAATAATAATAATAATATTGCCTTCAGGGGCTCCTTAACAGCCAGACATGGATGAGTAGCTGTTCGAGATGCTACACTTTACATAATATCTAAGCCTCTGGGGAATGAAGTACCTCAGAGCAAAAAAATGATGATGATGATGATGATGATGATGATGATGATGATGATGATGATGATGATGATGATGATGATGATGATGATGATGATGATGACAATAATCGTCTTTATTAATTCAAACTGACAAATACGCAGTAAAATTACATGACATAGCAGTAAAAGACGATAACAAGTTAAACAAAAGTCGAATTTAACTGTATGACGGCCTGCAAGGCGCCCATCTGTCCTGCTCCTCATTTTACCAGCGCCACCTAACGAACGGAAGGCTGCGTCAACCCTATGGGGCTAGCGGGTATCGAACCCGCGTCCTTCTGATCTTCGTGCCAGCGTGTTACGATTCAACCATCTCTCGCCTCACGTCTTTGGGCGCCACTGGAACGCAGCGTTAGTTTATCGATCGCTGGACATACGTTTGTGGGAGTCGCGGCCGGGCCTGCGATGGCTAGATGACGCCACGTTCTCTGTCGTCCGTGTATACTACGGCGACCGGTAGGTGGCGTACGACGCGCCATGTAGTGGGCTATAGACGATAGGGTAAAAAGAAGCGAGTAAGACGCCATGCTGGGTCTAATCAGGGATTTCGGGGAAGCCCCGTTGATCTGGACTATTCGGTGGGAGGCTTAGGGGAAGGGCGACTGTGGTGGCCTTCGTAGAGGGGGCTACTGTTGCGTTTGGAGTGGCGGAGGATTTGCGGTAAATACAGGGAGGCGTCTGGTGGTGGAAAGAGAAGAAAAGCGGAGAAGGTGGAGAAGAAGACACGTGAGTGATTCATGCGTAACATTCATAGTCATCGCATATGGAAGTAATAATGAGATTCAGTACGAAAGCAGCATTGTATACGTTGTTTACAGACTGCATGTATGTATGTATGTATGTATGTATGACTTGTATGTATGCATGTATATAGGTGTGTATGTATGCGTGTGTTTGTGTGTATGTATGTAAACGTGTATATATATGCATGCGTGTGTATGTATATATGTATGTAAGTGTGTATGTATGTATATGTATGTATGTATGTATGTATGTGTGTCTGTATTTATGTATGTATGTAAATTGTAAGTATGTATTTATGTATGCATGTATATATTTATGTATGTAAGTATGTACTATATATGTATGTGTATGTATGTATATATGTATTTATGTATGTATGTATGTAATATGTGTGTATGTGTGTATACATTTGTATAATCATGTGTATATTATACGTATGTATGTATAATCATATATATATTGTGGATGTGGATGGATGGATGGATCATGGATGGACGAGGCAGGCAGACAGACTGAAAGACCTACAGACCCACAGACAGACATAGCCTACATACATACATACATACATTTATACCCATCATTTGTATTATGTATCCCGCAGTTTGCACCTAGCTTGACCTCTGCCATTGAATAACCAGCGGATATGCTGAGCAGGTGGCCAACATCCATCAATGGGAATTTTTATGTAATGATTGCTTACACATAAAGCCTTTAAAAGAATTTTTGTTATTGTACTGAAAAGCTATAGGTTGGATTCCTGAATAGAATAAAGTACTTCAAAACAAATATGCAATACAACACAATAGCTGCAAAGAGTGCAGTACTTATTAGCCTAATGTTATTTCATATCTATCCGTATGTATCGTACTTGTGTATGTATGTATGTATGTATGTATGTATGTATGTATGTATGTGTCATATGTGTATGTTTGTGTGTTTGTATTGGTTTATGTATTTGTATGTGTGCATGTGTTTGTGTGTGTGTATGTATGTATGTAGGCTGATATGTATTTACTATTTATGTATGTCTGTGTATGTACATTTATTTATATAATTATGTAAGTATATATGTATCTGGTCATGTACGTAGGTACATTATGTTTGTATATTTGCATGCATATATATATATATATATATATATATATATATATATATATATATATATAATGAACAATGAATTATTGATTTAAACACAAAATACTGCAATGCTATATTTGGACACCTTTAAGTCGTTGTCAAAGGTTTTAATATAATCGTCAATCAAAAGTTGTCATCAATTAACTCTAACCGATTTGACCGCCATCTTGGATAGTAACATTCGGACACTATTGCCACTATGCTAAATCGATTCCTTGACCTTGAAAATATTATATTCGACACTTCATTTGCTATTGTAGCTACCTCTGACCTGATATTAGGGGTGTCCAAAATAAATTTTTTGGGAATTTAAATTTGCACACCCTCTAATATTGTTGCTTATCCAGAAATAAAATTTCATGCAAAATTTCAGGTCTCTAAGTCAACATTTGGGGGTTGCTCAATGAGGCTGAAGTTTTAACATATAAAAACGCATCGCTAATGCAATCTAATAGCAGCTGTGCACAAACAAAGCTTGAAATAAAAGTGTCGCTGATGAAATCATAGTTTGAATCATGGGGGATTCCTAGGCTCATAGCTTTCTGTTAAAAGTGTCAGGTAACTAATAAGTAATATAGAGCCTCACTGTTCCCAGATCCTGGATGCTGTGAAATCTTGTAAATAAGCTACCGAAGACTGTAAGACTTTAGCGTGTTGTTTCGAGCATCTGATATTCACTTCCTGTTGTCACCAACAGCCTCTATTAACTTCTGCATTTCTTGCTCTGATTCTGTGATCGATTGGTAAAATGTACTGAGTTTATAGGCCTACTCATCAAAGTCACTGAATGCTCTGCTATATGTAAGTCATTAACAACTTTCAGCGACTTGACGCTGTTATGCTGGTGTCAATGACGGTATCTCATTCCAGGCATCTGGATCGTCGACTGACAAAGTACATGTAGCTATGCTTATTCCAACAGATATCAAGGCAGCAGATGAAGAGGAAGTCACCAGTTCATGCAATGTCTTGTTCTCCAGCTGGTCCTGTGTTGCTTTAATCCTGCGAATGTTCCAATCACTTCCACTCTGGATCATTGATTGAACCATTAACTTTTATCTTCAATGGAAACCTTAACAGAAAACACCTTCACAGAAATCAATGACAGTGGCACAAGTCCAAGGTACCACAGGTGGTTTGTAGCTTTTAATTGCAGCCTGTGACACACCTTGTTTATGTCAGAGACTCAGAGTACTGTTTGATCATTTGGAACAGCAGCATATGTGGCGTCGGCACCCACTGCCTGGAATGAGATACCGTCCCTGACAGGCAGGAACATAGATCTATGTGCTGCAAAATACGAAACTCTGTAAGATTCTCCAACTCACTAGTGGTAAGCTTGAATTCATCATGAAAAAGGTAGATTTTAAGGCAATAAATAACTAGCCATCCACCTTGCCATGTGAGAAGCTCCTGGCGGCCAGAAGTGGTAATGTTTGGGAGTTGGGAGGGGACAGTCCAAAATTAGAAGTGTAAGCTCGCTCATTTCGTTGTAATCTTCTCATGGTATATATGCAATACTGTCTGACAGGAAAAGAATGAACACACTTCTTCGCGAAGCTGTTGCAGCAGCACGTAATCTAGTCGAGTGTTATTCAAAGATTTCTAGTTTGCTTGGTTGATGTTTGGCCAAAACTCCTAAAATCTTTTGAAAAGAGCAATGTTTGGTCCATGACTGGTCATGCAATACTACACGGACTTCACCGATGATGATCTTATGCATGTGGTGTCGACATGCTAAGTGCAACACGTTTTCTGCATCAACTGTTCCAGCAAAGTACAAGCGCTACGCTTTGTCCCTGTGTTTAACGCCGTTGTATCAAAGCACATGCCTAAAACAACTGTTGCAACATCCAGTGCTATAGAAGGAACTTTTATTACTCCGAGTTCCTTATATTACCTACATTATGTCCTGTAACACAGACTGCAATCCTGTCAACATTGCCGTTGGATCCCCCGCGTTGGTGCCATTCTTCACATCTAGAACTTTGGCCTCATTGAGCAACCTCTAAAAGTTATTTAATTGCTGAACTTTTTGGCAGATGATATAATATTGTAAAAGGAACAAAATGAGCCTATGTGCATTCAAATCGGAGAAAAATATTTTTCCCCCATGTATTCGTGGACACCCCTACCTGATATATACATATTTTTGTGTGTTGGCGGCCATATTCAATCAATCAGCCGTTTATTGAATCAACAACAGCACAATTAATTAACAATCAGTCGTTTAAAAAATATTGGACGCCATCTTGGATAGTAACATTCGGACACTATTTCCACTATGATAAAGCCCTCACTAGATGAGATTTCATGTATTCAAGCATTCATTCACCCAAACATTAATTCATGAACTCAATCATTCATTGAGGCATTCAGGCATTCATCCTTTCTGACATTCAGACACTCAAGCATTCAGGCATTGCATTCATTCACTGGATATCTTTTAAATTATTTGCTTATGTGTAGAGCTGACATTTCAAGCACTTGGTCACAAGCTGCGAATTTGTAACTAATTGTTCTATAATAGTGATTATATATATATATATATATATAATATATATATATATATATATATGATGGCAGCCAATCAGGGCGCCCATCTGTCCTTACAACGCCATCTGGCGAATGAAAGGCTGAGTAGGCCTTTTGGAGGGTAGCGGGAAGTGATCCCGCATCAATGCTGATCTTCTGCTCTTTGTGCTCGAGTGTTACCATTACCATAAACCCATCCCCTAGTGTGTGTGTGTGTGTGTGTGTGTGCGCGCGTGTGCGTGTGTGAGTGTGTTTATGCTAGTGTGTGTATGTGTGCTTGTGTGTGTGTGTGCTTGTGTGTGTGTGTGTGTGTATGTGTGTGTGTGTGTGTGTGTGTGTGTGTGTGTGTGTGTGTGTGTGTGTGTGTGTGTGTGTGTGTGTGTGTGTGTGTGTGTGTGTGTGTGTGTGTGTGTGTGTGTGTGTGTGTGTGTGTGTGTGTGTGTGTGTGTGTGTGTGTGTGTGTTTGTGTGTGCTGGTGTGTTTTGCAGTGACAAGTTCTGTGAAGCATAAGTATGAAGAAGAGTTACACAATAAACAGAATTATTTAATTTTTTAAAGCATAAACACTTCTGACAAGTCTTCTACTCCAGTCTATTCTATTCATACTTTGTTTCTCACCTATTGGCATTTGCACAGTCTAAACTATATGCAAATGAGGTTATATTTGGGTGTGTTCTTTGTATGACTCATCAGACCTGCTTCTCATGCATATACACACATACATATATATATATATATAGATGTATATATGTATATGTATAATTGTATATATATATATGTATGTATATTTATAATTTACCCAATGGGCTTGTGACCTATGGATAATGTGAACATGCTAAGTAAACCGTGATAAATATTGCGTATATATATATACATGTATATACATATATATATATATGCACACATATATGCACTTGTGACTCAACTTGTGTAGGTTGAGTGGGCCTGCTGTTGCTGCTGTTGGGAAGCTGTTCCTATGGTGATGTTGATGGTCATATAGCCATGTGCCTCGTAAAAGTGCCAACTATGTCCACCTTTGATTTTATGCCCTGTATCATTATGTCTTTTCGCGTAAGTCTGCAAGTGCGTGTTGACTGTACGTACGTGTGTGTATGTGTGTCTTGAACTGTCTTCACATCTGTGTTTTTGTCTGTGTTCCACCGTGTGTGTGCTGCTTCATTCTTTCTGTCTCTCTGTCTCTTTGACTGTCTGTCTCTCTGTCTGTCTTACTGATTGTCTGTCTTTCTTTCTGTTTTACTGTTTGTTTGTTTGTCTCTCTGTCTGTTTGACTGTCTGTCTGTCTTTTTGTCTCTCTGTCTGTTTGACTGTCTGTCTGTCTGTCTGTTTGTCTCTCTGTCTGTTTGACTGTCTGTCTGTCTGTTTGACTCTCTGTCTGTTTTACTATTTGTCTGTCTATCTTTCTGTTTGACTGTTCATCTGTCTCTATGTCTGTTTTACTGTTTGTCTGTCTGTCTTTCTGTCTGTCTGTCTGTCTTTCTGTTTGACTGTCTGTCTGTCTTTTTATTTGACTGTCTGTCTGTCAATGCCAGCATTCTTGATAGAGGCTGCATGACTATAAATAAACCAAATTAAGAAGCCAATGTATAGCATACATATATACATAAAAATATAAACTATAATCTGTTTTTATATATATGTACATGTACAGAATATAAACAGATGTTTCTAATTTAAAATATCTTAAGTGTTTGAAGACTAACATTTATAGTAGTGCAGCGATTTATGTGAGTGCAATAAAGCCACACCATGTAGACATATATATATATATATATCTGTATAATATCTACATATGTATATATTTGTATACATATACATATACATATATATAATATATATTAGTGTTCATATATATATATATACACATATATATAAGCTTATATATATGCACACCTTAGTATGAGTATACACGATAGTATGTGTGTTTAAATATATGTATGTATGTATGTATGTATGTATGTATGTATGTATGTATGTATGTATGTATGTATGTATGTCTGTTTGTATGTATGTATGTATGTATGTATGTATGCATATGTATGTAGGCCTATGTTTACGTATAATATGTATGTGTGTATATATGTAAATGTGTGTACGGTATGTGTGCGTGTGCGTGTGTGTGGTTGTTCGTATATGCCTTGTTTCATCGGGGCGGGCGAGCACTTGTTCTTCTAATCATCATCTCTTATCTTTGATTATCTTGCGCGAGTGGTGCCCCTGTAAGCCGCTGGTGGCGCAGCGAAAGGGCTTCCCGGATTCCTCGGGGTTTATTTGATCAATCGCTGGCGAGCTGGAGCAGTGTTTCGAAGCCCCTGGATGTGTAGTGGTAAGAAGCGAGGTTATCTCCTCTCGTGCCTTATAAGTTTTTGCCTGGCGGCGTGTATATATTGGATACGGCGTTTCCAGGCTTAGCCAGCAGCAGGTACGGTTGTGGATATATTATAGTCGTGTGAACAGTTCTTAGAATGTGTTTTACCGTTGTAAGTTAAACCGCTCTTGGAGCGATATATAAATGCGGTGGGAATGAATGGGCGTGGAGTGAATTCATGAATTCATGAATGAATGAATATCGTGAATGAATTCCGGGATGAGTGATTGCTGAAATGAATGAATGGCCTAATGTATGAATGAATGCCAAAGTGGAGTAAGGAATGAAGTTTTGAATGAGCAAATGCCGTAATGTCAGTGAATGTCCAGATGTATAGTAATGAAATTCTGAACCAATGCCCAAATGTAATAATGAATGATTTTCTGAATGTATACTCTAATACATGAATGAATGCATAAAATATGTAGTAAGGAATGAATTTCTTAATGAATGAATGAATGCCTGAATGTCGGCATGAATAAAACTGTCTAAATGTATAAGTAAATGAGTTTCGAATGAATGAATGCCCCAAGTTTGATGTAATGCAAAAAGGCTCTATAGAAAGTTGGAATGACTTTCTGAATGAGAGAATGCATTAATGTGTGACATGAATGCCCAAATGTAGCAATGAAATCAATTTCTGAATGAATGAATCTCAATGTCTGAATGAATTTCTAAGTAGTCTCTGAATGAATGCCTAAATGCATTAATCAATGAATTTCTGAATGAATGCTTTAATCTCTTTATGAATGTCTAAATGCATTAATTAATTGAATTTTCTCTATGAATGCTTAAATATCTCTATGAATGTCTAGATGTATTAATGAATGAGATTCTGAATGAATGAATGAATGAATGAATGAATGTATTAATGTCTGAATGAATGCCATGATAAACGAATGCCATAATGATTGAATCCGCAATGTATTTGAATCCTGGATTGAGTAATAAATTAAATGAAAGAACTAACAAATGAACAAACGAATAAATGAACGAACGAGTGAATGGCTGGACGAATGAATGAATGAAGAAAGGAATGAAGAAAGGAAGGAAGGAAAGAACGAATCGACCAGACCCACAAATAGCTGCAGCACTAGCAGCCCTTACTCATATGATGAAGTCATTCATTGACTAACTTAACCACATCATGGCCTCCTCCGCTAATAAACGAGACATTAACATTTAAATTTAGCGATCCACCCTTCTCTGCACCCCTCTCTTTTCATTCCCCTTTCCCCGTTGTACCCCGTAACTCTGGGAATGAGACATTCAATCGAGACTACAACCCCAGATCAATACATTCCGATCGATGAGACGCAAATGTTGATATCGATCCAGTCCTATTTTCGGCCGAGCAGTCACGTGATATTCGTTATAGCGGGGTCGAACCTTTGACCTTATGACTGTCGTCCAGACGATCTTATCACTAGGATGATTCAGAAATCATGTTTTTATGCATGGATATACGTTAGCATTTATATGTATGCAAACTGCATGTATGACTCAATGTATGTATATGTGCGTCTGTATGTATGCATATAGCCATGCATTTATGTATGTATGTATGATTGTATGTTTGTATATATGTGTGTATGTGTTTGTGTGTGTGTATGTGTCTATGTGTGTGTATGCATGCAGCATGTAGTGTGCATGTATGTATGTATGCATGATTGTATATTTGTATGTATGTATGTATGTGTGTGTATGTATGTATGTATGCATGTATGTATGACTGAATGTATATATACATTCAGTCATACATACATGCATACATACATATATGTATACATGATATATATATATTATATGTACGTCGGCATATAATATATATGCATGCATGCATTTATGTATGTACATATGATTGTATGTCTGCGTGTTTGTATGTATGTATGTATGTATTGTATGCATGCATATAATTATGCATGTAGTGTGTACTGTGTACGTATGTATGTATGTATGTATGTATGTATATGTGTGTATGTATATATATATATATATTTGTGTATTGTGTAGCTATGTATGTACGTATATAATGTATGCATGGATGGGTGTATTGGTACACGTCCTTTTGCTCATTATTATAAATACGCCAATAACTAGACACATTCGCTAAACACTGCAGCCTTTCTTTCTCTCTGTCACTTAATACAATCAATGTCGAAGTCGTTTATTTTATCGGCAATAGTAATCCTATACAATTATTTCTAAACAGCTGGGGTTCCAATTGCAATCGAAGGTTCTCTCACTACAAACCGTTCTATCAAAGTCCGATCGTTTTTAAACAACTAATGTTCAGTTGCAGATTCCATTTCCATGATAATTATCGAGAGATTTGGCTCTCATGTCTGACAACATCAGATACTGTAGTGAAAGACAAAGAAACTGACTCGTCTTATGTTGTATTAAAGCCTGAGGTCTTCCATAGTCGAGCGGTTAGCGTGCTGGACTGTGTTACGAAAAGTCGTGGGTTCAAATCCCTGCCATGCAGAAATTTGGGTCGAGATTTCTGCTCCGTCTGCGCCCTCTAGCCAACTCGGCTATGATGAGTACACTGACCGTACACTGTCGGTGGGAAGATGATACGGTGAGGCAGAGGACTGGCCATCCGTCCTCATATACCGAGGCTAAGAAAATGAAGTCACTAACACTTCATACCCATGCATGGCTGCCTCAGGACTGGCTTAAGGGACTGCTCTTCTTCTAAAGCCTGTCAAATGTGGCTTAAAGCGAGACACTCTCTTCCCATGCTGTAGTTTATCTGTCTTCAAGTGTTTAATTGCAATTGTAATTAGTAACTTCTGAAGCGCTGGTGTCTAATGCTCAGTTTACTAATGTCTAAATGCTTCATCCATACTCCAAACACTTTTAGCTGCCAATCATTGCAACGGCTGGCCACACTAATTGTATGTCTTTGTCAGATACTAGTTTCCTTTGTGATATATTGCTGCCAGTGCATCTGGTTATCGTAGCGGAAGCTTTTTGCTCTTACTTAGGGTTCGTTACCGTCAACGGTAATCCAATAGAACTTGTACACGTTGCACTGTGATGTCATTCATTCATTCACTCGGAAATTTATATAGCGCCCGTTTAAGGAGCAGAAGATCAGCCTGGACGCGGGATCACTTCCAGCCACCTCCCCAAAGGTCGACTCAGCCTTTCGTTCGCCAGATGGCGTTGGTAAAATGAGCAGCAGGACATGATGGGCGCCTTGCATGGCTGCCAAACAGTTAAATTCGACTCCTGTAAGAACTTGTGATCATCCGTTCATACTATGACTTGTAATCATACTGCGGTGTGTCAGTTTGAAATAATAAACGAAGATTATTGTATATAGACCCGCTGCAGCTTAGAACAAACTGACCACTATAATAATAGGCAGTTCGCCTGTGAACAGCACTCAGCAAACGACTCCGACTGTCTCTGTCTTAGCTGCACTATGGTCCGTATCAGCAGATGATATAACATTGTTGCCTATCAATACAATACAATACAACTGATCTTAGATATCGCCCTTCTTACTAAGGTTGCCCCAAGCTCAGAAGTGCCACACGCCTCGGCGGCGCGCAGAAGCAATTATATTGCAGAGCAATTGTGCGCGAAGGACTTGCTCAAGGTCACTACGCGGCGGCTTGAGGTGGATTCGAACCTGCAACCCTCTGGCTGCAAGGCACCGAACATACCACTACACCACCGCGCCCCACACATCATCAACATTCCGGAGTGTGCAAACCGTATCATAAACATTCCGTTTATTATCTGTCATTCACACTCTTCCTGTAGCTTGCTTGAGACTTGTTTAAGTTGTAAAAACGTTTTAATGGCTTGAAGCTTCTGTAAGACTTTGACGTTAGCGGAACAAATAAAGTCTATACAGTTGCTAAACGCCTGGAAGACATTACAGTATGTAAGCTCAATATGATAATATCTGTTGTTCAAAACCAGCAGGCCCTACAGGCCTACATTTGCCACATTTTCACAG
>JACEVL010000501.1:1577500-1630000 GCA_020284085.1 Aporrectodea caliginosa
CACATGACCACAATAATTGCTCTGGTCCACACATACAATATAAACAAAGTTATTATTCATAATTATGACTAATCATCGATGTCTAATAATCATATATATATATATATATATATATATATATCAATTATATATATATATATGTATATATATATATGTGTGTCTAATAATGTGTCTATACTTATATATATGTGTGTGTGTGTGTGTTATATAAAATTATATATAAGTGTGTTTGTGTATGTGTATATATATATATATGTGTATATATATATATATATATATATATATATATATATATATATATATATATATATATATATATATATATATATATATATATATGTGATTGGATGAGGAGATTGTTGAATGGTAGCACACTGGCATGAAGATCAGAAGGACGTGGGTTCGATACCCGCTAGCCCTGTAAGGTTGACTCAGCCTTTCAACTCCGTAAGTGGCGACTGTAAAATGAGCAGTAGGACAGATGGGCGCCTTGCAGGCTGTCATACAGTTAAATTCGACTCCTGTTAAACGTGTTATCTGTTACTACTATGACATGTAATCTTACTGCATACTTGTCAGTTTGAATTAATGAATTATTATTATTATTATCATCATCATTATAATTATTATTATTATTATTATTATTATTATTTTTTTTTACGTAAACACTCAAAATACATTTTTTTTATTTACTGGAACGATGCTCAATACAACAGCAAATGCAGTACAAACAACTTGTATATTCCAAGTGATGAGAACTAATGTCTATTAAAAGTCATGAACGATCCTGAATGTAATTATTATTATTATTATTATTATTATTATTAT
This sequence comes from Aporrectodea caliginosa, assembly GCA_020284085.1. Taxonomy (NCBI): domain Eukaryota; kingdom Metazoa; phylum Annelida; class Clitellata; order Crassiclitellata; family Lumbricidae; genus Aporrectodea; species Aporrectodea caliginosa. The sequence goes on from JACEVL010000501.1 coordinate 1,578,329, forward strand.
TATTATTATTATTATTATTATTATTATTATTATTATTATTATTATTATTATTATTATTATTATTATTATTATTATTATTATTATTATTATTATTATTATTATTATTATTTTTTATGCCCCGAGGTATACATGATCCCTCAGGGACTTGAATATTACTATTGTAGATGGGGTTGTCTGGAAATGACCCTACTCGTCGTTGTCCTGGCTGGCGAAGGTGCCCCGAAATGCGATGGAGTTGAAGCGTTGTATCGTTAATGATATTCGCTGAAAGAGGAAGGAAGTTTCTCGTTGGTCCCCGTGATCATGCTTGTTTTTCGTCCCAGTTCGGATAGAAAGTCTCGACCTTCATCGTTTATCGGACCCATAGTCTATTATTATTATTATTATTATTATTATTATTATTATTATTATTATTATTATTATTATTATTATTATTATTATTATTATTATTATTATTATTATTATTATTATTATTATAATAAGTTATAAGTAAGTAAGAAGTAAGTAGAAGTAAGTAAGTAAGTAAGTAAGTAAGTAAGTAAGTGTAAGTAAGCCAAGTAAGCTTAAGTAAGTAAGTAAGTAAGTAAGTAAGTAAGTAAGTAAGAATGTTCTTTATTGAACGCAAGCAAACGCTCAGCGCTTTACATACAAAGTCAGAAATAATTTATGTAAAAAAAACAATAATTAGAAGAAAATTAGGTCAACTAGAAAACATATGTCTAACTGTACAACATCCTAGCTAAGAAGCCACGCCTGGTAAGGGAATCAACTCTAGGGAGAACACGGTTATGTGAGCGTGGGCGCAGGTCATTACCAGTGCAATTGACAGGGGGAGAAGGTCGTGGAAGGTGTGGCTAGTATTTGTTAAGATATTTCTAAGATATTTCTATAGGACAAATTTATTTCGTTATAAAGCCAACAAACTTATGTACAGACTGATTAAAAGTAACTGTTTTCAATATTGTTATAAGCTGTCATTCTCCTTGGCTACAGTGTTGTTGCAATCTGTGGTGCCTAAAACAGATAGAGAGTTTCCAATTTGTAGGGCCACTGATAGGCGTTGTAGTAGTATTATTATTATTATTATTATTATTATTATTATTATTATTATTATTATTATTATTATTATTATTATTATTATTATTATTATTATTATTATTATTATTATTATTATTATTATTATTATTATTATTATTATTATTATTATTTTAGGATTAGGATTAAGTGCAATCGATCTAAGGCTCTAAGCCAGCGGTTCTCAACCTTTTTCGCGCTGCGACCCCTTGATAACATTTCCATGGTTGCGGCGACCCCCAACAATAAAATTGATCGCGTAACTCCCCTTCACCGCATTTTCCCTACCATTGTGATGCATTTTACTTCTCACCATTGGCCCAGTGAATCCATACGCATCATGCCCAATCAAACAATATTACATAATTAACAAGACAATTTGTAATTTTTTCACTAATCATTTTGAACATTTTAAAAGTAAAATTAAGTAATTGAAATGTTGACTTGAAGTTTTATATTTGTTGTGTATTGTACTATGTACAATTAAGAGATTGCAACATCCGTGGATTCGTCAAGCTGTAGGCGTATACGCTGAATAATTCAGGTGGACCCGATTTTTTCCTGATCAAACAATAATTAACAGGCAAATTTGAAGTTTTTATTGGTAATACTATCAGCAGACATGTCATCAATTCTTCTGCTGACGGTGTCGTTAGACAAGGAATTACGTTCAATTGGTTAACATAGGCCTATACAGCTTAATAAAGCATAGCTCGACAAATGTCTGGTTGCTGGGGACAACACGTTCTCGGCAATTGTGTGAGGTTTCTTGGCTTTTTGCGATTCTGAGAGCAACCGAATATGACGCTTCAACAGCTGCCACGTTTTCTGTTGGTAGCCTACTTGCCCCCGGTATCAAGTCTGCCTTTCTCGACGTCATTAGTTTTGTTCTTAACCACTGGATATCATGGCGAAGTTAGAATGTTTAGCATCAAAATGGCGTTTCCGTTTGTTGGGCTTCGATTCGACCGACAGATTTTTACAAATAACGCATTGTGGTTTCTCAATTCCTGCTGCAACTATGTGGAAGTAAACCATACTTCAAACTATATTTACTAGATTTTCTTTTCTTAATACTCGCCTCACTCTGATTCATTTTAGGCGTCCTCCAATGTCATAAACTTTTCTAGTGTTGTTTATTAATTATAGCCGCAGCTGGCCGCACAGTTTCCCAGCAAACTGGCTATTGCTTTGTTTTAAGATGTAAAAGGTAACTTAGAAGTTATATTCTAAAGCTAATATGGCAAAAATTTAATTAAATTAGCTGATAAGTAAAAATTAATTTTAAGTCGCGGTAGTGTAGTAGTTAGTGTAATAATCATATTTACATAAAATTAAATATTAAGAGACTAGGTTGACAACTTTTTTTTACAAATTTCTGAAGGTCCCAGGCGACCCCTGGGAAATCGTAAGGCGACCCCCGTGGGGGTCGCGACCCACAGGTTGAGAACCGCTGCTCTAAGCGGAATCCAAAGGAGGCAATTAAGGATCCTGAGTGGCCGAGTGGGTTGGTGCCCGCTCGCCGCGCCGGCGCCCCGGGTTCGCTTCCCGGTCGGGTCGGATTATCAGAGATTAATTTCTCGGATCTTTACTGCGGGTGGCTCGGTCGCATTATAAACGTGGAGTACAATACAACACACAATACAACATATCACAATACAACTGGGGCGCGGTGGTGTAGGGTATGTTCGGTGCCTGCAGCTGGAGGGTTGCGGGTTCGGATCCACCTCAAAGTCGCCGCGTAGAGACCCTGGGCAAGTCCTTCACTCGCAATTGCTCATGCGCTTCGGCGTGAAACTCCGATTCAGCGTTCGCGCAGTAGTCGGGAGCGCCTCTGAATGGGAAATCTGGTAGGGGCGCTATAACAAGTGTTCAAATACAATACAATACAATTAGACTAATGTTGAACAGACGATCTACCGATTGAGCGCGTTTGACGATTACATATAACGTCAGTTTAGCATGATTAAACGGTGTCTTCTTTCCACACAATTCCTCAGATTTTTTTTTTTTACACTGAAACACCCAATTTAATGCCATAGAAAAATAACATCACATTTATGCTAAAAAAGAATTATTATTATTATTATTATTATTATTATTATTTTTTTTGCCCAAGGTATCAATGATCCCTCAGGCGATCCAAACAATATCCGGAGATGTTACTGATTATTATTTATTGTTTATTATTATTTATTATTATTATTATTTATTATTATTTATTATTTATTATTATTATTATTATTATTATTATTATTGTTGTTGTTATTTATTATTATTGTTATTGTTGTTATTGTTATTTTTATTGTTATTGTTATTGTTAATGTTTTTGTTATTGTTATTGTTATTGTTATTATTGAGGAGGGTATAGTATAAAGGATAACACTCTTGCCTGAAGTTTTCACGGACCCGGTTCGATTCCCGTCAGTCCTCCTGGGTTTAGCTCATGCCTTCATTCCCTAGGTGGCAGCAAAAGTACAATGAGCTTTCGCCTTGCATGGCTGCAACTTTGTTGATTTATGTCTTCTATAATTTGAGTTCTTGTGATTTATTTAATCGTCATAACATGTACATGTACAGCGCAGTGCGTTTGTCAGGCGCTTCATTAAAGAATTATAATAATTATTATTATTATTAATAATTAGGATTAGGATTAAGTGCAAACGATCTAAGCACAATCTAAGGCCGTAATTGGGCTGTTAAGGAGAGTCGATGATCCAGCGATTGAGCGAGTTTGACGCATACATATAGCTTCAGTTTAACATGATTAAACGGTGTCGTCTTTCCACACAATTCCTCATAAAATTATATTATTATTATTATTATTATTATTATTATTATTATTATTATTATTATTGTTATTGTTATTGTTATTGTTATTGTTATTGTTATTGCTGTTCTTGTTATTGTTATTGTTGTATTGTTGCTGTTGCTGCTGGTGTTGTTGCTGTTGCTGTTGTTGCTCGTTTTTGTTGTTGTTGTTGTTGTTGTTGTTGTTGTTACTATCGTCATTAGTGTGTGTATGTTGCTACATGCGCCCTTTCTAATACTCACTCTCTACCCAATTCCCTCCGGCTCTGACGCTGTATACAAAGCCGGAGGAATTGGGTAGAAATAATCAAATAGAAAAATATTATGCCACCAAATGTGACGTACTAACTGCTTCTTCTTCTTCGGCGTTCCGGTACCTTTTTTTCAGCCATTAAAAACAATTTATTTAATTTACATTTTTACTAAAAAATAATATAAAATTATTTAGGTACTTTAATTTAATGTAAGTGCTTTCAGTGCTTATTGATACTGATATAGATGAAACAGAAATATTAGCATAAAATATGACCCTATGATTGTTCTGAATTTGTTGAGTTCCGGAACCTTTTTTTCTAGAAAAAAAGCACTGGTTTTCAATATTGTTATAAGCTGTCATTCTCCTTGGCTACAGTGTTGTTGCAATCTGTGGTGCCTAAAACAGATAGAGAGTTTCCAATTTGTAGGGCCACTGATAGGCGTTGTATTATTATTATTATTATTATTATTATTATTATTATAGGACAAATTTATTTCTTCATAAAGCCAACAAACTTATGTACAGACTGATTATTATTATTATTATTATTATTATTATTATTATTATTATTAGGATTATTAGGATTATTAGGATTATTTTAGGATTAGGATTAATCGATCTAAGGCTCTAAGCGGAATCCAAAGGAGGCAATTAGACTAATGCTGAACAGACGATCTACCGATTGAGCGCGTTTGACGATTACATATAGCGTCAGTTTAGCATGATTAAACGGTGTCTTATTTCCACACAATTCCTCAGATATTCGTAGCGTATTTAAGTATTTGTAAAGCGCCTCTCGTAGGGTGAACCGTTCAGAAGCGCTCCCAGTGTGCTAAGCCCCGCAAAAATAAACAGGTTTTGAGAAAAGCGAAGGAAGAAGAGAGACTGCCAGAGAGAATTTTAGAGCGAACAGAAGGAGAAAGAGCATTCCAAAGAGAGGGACCAATTGAAGCAAAGGAACGAGCCTGGGCCATACCAGTTGTACTACGGGGAAACCAAGAGGTCAAGTCTATTGCAGGAACGAAGTGGACGGTGGGAGGAAGCTGTGTGAGGCCGAAGTAGTACGCCAACCAGATATTGCGGGGCAAGACCCCTCTGAGCCCTGAAGATCAGAGAGAGCATTTTAAAAGTGTATGCGAGAATGCAGAGGGAGCCAATGAAGTTCATTAAACATAAAGGAAGATATTATTATTATTATTATTATTATTTTTTTTTATGCCCCGAGGTATACATGATCCCTCAGGGACTTGAATATTACTATTGTAGATGGGGTTGTCTGGAAATGACCCTACTCGTCGTTGTCCTGGCTGGCGAAGGTGCCCCGAAATGCGATGGAGTTGAAGCGTTGTATCGTTAATGATATTCGCTGAAAGAGGAAGGAAGTTTCTCGTTGGTCCCCGTGTGATTATTATTATTATTATTATTATTATTATTATTATTATTATTATTATTATTGTTTATTGTTTATTGTTTATTGTTTATTGTTTATTATTATTATTATTATTATTATTTATTATTATTTATTATTATTATTATTATTATTATTATTATTATTGTTATTGTTGTTTTTTATTGTTATTGTTATTGTTATTGTTATTTTATTGTTATTGTTATTGTTATTGTTATTGTTATTATTGGGGAGGTTATTAGTAGGAAAGGATAACACTCTTGCCTGAAGTTTTCACGGACCCGGTTCGATTCCCGTCAGGCCTCCTTGGTTTAGCTCATGCCTTCATTCCATAGGTGGCAGCAAAGTACAATGAGCTTGCGCCTTGCATGGCTGCAACTTTGTTGATTTATGTCTTCTGTAATTTGTGTTCTTGTGAATTGTGTTTAATCGTCATAACATGTACATGTACAGCGTAGTGCGTTTGTCAGGCGCTTAATTAAGAATAATAATAATTATAATTGTTATTATTATTAATTAGGATTAGGATTAAGTGCAAACGGTCTATGCACAATCTAAGGCCGCAATTAGGCCATTAACATGAGTCGAGGATCTCACGATTGAACGCGTTTGACGCTTACATAGCTTCAGTTTAGCATGATTAAACGGTGTCTTCTTTCCACACAATTCCTCAGATATTATTATTATTATTATTATTATAATTATTATAATTATTATTATTATTATTATTATTGTTATTGTTATTGTTATTGTTATTGTTATTATTGTTGCGTGTGTGTTTTATTAATGTGTGTTGTTTATACATGCGCCCTTTCTAATACAGTACTGACTCTCTACCCAATTCCCTCCGGCTATGGCTCTATACAAAGCCTATTTCTATTACAAGTACCTACGACCAATATAGTCTTGTAATTGCACTATAGAAGTCAACACTAGTCCGCTAATTGCGTCTGTTGTTTTGAGCAGCAGAGAACCAGTGGATCACCAGAAGCACGTGACCAACAGCGGTCGGCCATCTTCCTCCGATCTGACGTTCAATCTGAACAGATCTTCTTCATCTGACGAACGACATCTGGCGAATGCCTCTGTCGCATCTGGCGAACGACGAACGCTCCGACCGCCAGGTGGAGCAACTGTGACACAGAGTAGGTTTCGATCCCTAAACATGGGAGTGGAAAGGACGTATTATTCGTGTTTTCATTTTCTTTAACGTTTGATCCATCATCATAATCGTCATCATTTTCGCCTTCTTGCTGAATGGTTGCTTCAGGACGTTCGTTCTGAAGAAGCCCTTCTTGAGACGCTGATAAATTTCAGAGCTTTGCTTTGACATTCTTCTCTTTTCTCCATTTCAACTTCCTCCTGCTCCTCCTACACCTTCTCCTCCTGCTACTCCCTCCTGCTCCTGCTTCTCCTCCTCCTACTCCTCCTTCTACTCCTCCTGCTACTCCTCGACCTCCTGGTACACTTGTTCGTCCGCCTACTCCTCCTCGTTCTCCTCCTGCTGCTCCTCCTGCTCCTGCTTGAACTGCTTCTCCTCCTCCTACTCCTCCTTCTACTCCTCCTGCTACTCCTCGACCTCCTGGTACACTTGTTCGTCCGCCTACTCCTCCTCCTTCTCCTCCTCCTACTACCTCCTGCTCCTGCTTCTCCTCCTCCTACTCCTCCTTCTACTCCTCCTGCTACTCCTCGACCTCCTGGTACACTTGTTCGTCCGCCTACTCCTCCTCGTGCTCCTCCTCCTCCTGCTACTCCTACTGATACTCCTGCTCCTGCTTCTCCTGCTACCCCTCCTCCTCCTGCTACACTTGTTCATCCTCTTACTACTACTGCTCCTTCTCCTCCTCTCCTCTTTCTCCTCCTTCTCCTCCTCCTCCTCCTCCTTCTCCTTCCTCCTCCACTTCGTCATCATTATCGTGGTCGTGTGGGTCCAGCTATGATGCCGTCCAACTGAGCAACCTTTAGCAATACATCTGTCATACACCGCAACCACACTAACGAACCACGCAAACACACGCACATACACTCACCCAGACGCACACACCCACGGACACACCCACGGACACACACACAAACACACACACACACGCACGCACGCACACACATGTATTTATAGACAAGTATGTAGTGCTGTATCATACACGTTCAGGATGTCTAAATCAAGTGCACTTGTGAATGATCGGTAACCTAATTAGCGTAACTTCATTTTTTTCATATAATATAGCTTCCAATTTGTCGTTCCACATTTTGAAGAGTGATTTATATTGCGCCCGTCTTACGATATCTCGACGTATCGTATCCTCCGCCGCAAATGAATTCGATCAACCATATTCTCATTGAGGAAAACAGGTCCCGGTGTCACGAAATAGAGTATCCCCCTAAATGAGTATCCCCTTAGCGAAATGGAGTATCCGGTTTAGTTTGCATTAGTGACGGTTTCTAAGTGTATTCAGTCGTACTGTTTGGATTTATTGTACACATAAAATTGCTTAATTTGCTTATCTTTACGACCTGAAATTAATTTACTTCGTTTTTTGTGATTTTGACTGGATTTTCGTCTTAGCTATCGTGATGCGTATGACGATGGGGATAGAATGGTTTATTCCCCCGGATACTCCACACCGTTTTATTCCATCCGGGGGATATGCTTTAGGGGGATAGAATATGACGGGACACCGGCTTGCTTGATTGGTCGCATGCTGGCCTCAAAAGATGATGCAATTACGCCCTCAGGAAACATTAATCATCCCATCCTCCGTCCCAGCGGCTGCTCTCGGCCAGAATATTGTCAAGCTTGGTTGCGCAGCGCTAGGTGACCTGATTGTGCCATCCATCACTGCGAAATTGCCATTAGCTGTGGTTGGTCTAAAATCGTGAATTGAGTAGCACAGCACGTCAAACGTGTCTGTTTCTAGTCAACTTAAAGCACTCATATAACTTTTTTAGTGAACTGTAATAGTATGCTTACATCTCTGGTTAACACTTCTGACACGATGCAGCGCTCCTGAATAAGCTGATGCCCAGTGCCTAGCTTTGAGTAACGCTTTCGAAATTTGCGGGTTGGGATTACGTGTTACAGTATGAGCAGTGAAATAAGAAAGCAGTAGGATCATTTTGGTCTGTGTAGCACGGGAGGTGAGGTGTGTGACGTTACCATATCTGAAAACACAAATAAGGAATTTGGTTAGAGCACCAGTCTAATTAGTATTCATGATGTCTATGAACGTCTGTTTATATAGCCAACCTCTTCTAGTCAATCAATCAATCAATCAATCAATCAATCAATCAATCAATCAATCAATCAATCTATCAATCAAGATTCGTTTAATAGAAATAATAAATCGAGGCGCTCTTGTAACGGCATGGCTGTGTTACGGCGCCATATAAATTGTCACTGTTATTATTATTATTATTAATAACTTGACACAGACGCAACTTAAACAGGCAACATTGTTCAGGGCAGACTTTTGCAGAAAAGTCTGAGTTAAGATCGGATATGTCAGATGACGTGCCTATATATAAATTCGAGATATACAGGGTGGGCCAAAAAAAAGTGCCCCCCTACGCATTTTTGCTGATATTTCGGCCAAAAGTAAGAATTTTTAAATCACGTTTTATAGGCTTAAAGGTAATTCATATCTACGTATAATGGCCAAATATCAAAGAAAATTTTCAAACAGAACAAAAGTTATATCACTTTTAGTGAGTCCACCCACTGTTTTTGATGATTCAAAAACCTAACGCAGCAAAAAGCAACAAAAAACGATTTTACTAAGTCATTTGTCAAATAATTGTTATCAAACAAACTTGATATTGCCAGATACATATTATTATTATTTAGAACAGAAACGGGATACCAGCGTAGCTGTATGTCACTGTGACGTCACTTAGCAAGAAGACGATCAAGTTGCTAAATAAAGAATTTTTCAGATTAATAATTTTTTATTGAAACAATGAAAATTTCTAAAATATGAAGATGGGCAAGGTATCAATTACAGACAAAATGCGTATGCAGACACTTCATGAGCAGGGTCTTTTCTTTGAGCTAAAGCTCTAATCGCCACTTGCCCTGATAAACAGTGGAAGCTGAGTAGGCCTACCGTTAAAAAATATGCCCCCGCATTGATGAAAGGAGATCGGCTCTGGATCGTCGTAAAGGAAGTGGAAGGCCCAAATCTTCCGCACTCCAAAAAATGGTTAATTACGTAAGGGGAGCTATGCTGGAGAAATATCACAATCTGCGATCAAAGCCAAAAACGATAAGAGAATTGAAGGTCGCATTGAAGTTGATGTGGGAAGATTTACCTCTGGAACCCATCAACAAAGACATCAAAACTTTACCAAAAGACTCAGAACATGTATGGGTACTGGTGGTGGACACATTGAACTCAAGTTGTGAAACAACGATCAAGTTTGTTTGATAACAATTATTTGACAAATGACTTAGTAAAATCGTTTTTTGTTGCTTTTTGCTGCGTTAGGTTTTTGAATCATCAAAAAACAGTGGGTGGACTCACTAAAAGTGATATAACTTTTGTTCTGTTTGAAAGTTTTCTTTGATATTTGGCCATTATACGTAGATATGAATTACCTTTAAGCCTATTAAACGTGATTTAAAAATTCTTACTTTTGGCCGAAATATCAGCAAAAATGCGTAGGGGGGCACTTTTTTTTGGCCCACCCTGTAGTTACAATGGTCCTTGATAGGTAATGTGAAGTTGTGTTTTCTTGCACGGAGGTTGTATCCACTGCTTCTGAGGGTGGGAAACAAAGTCCGGAGGACGTGGTTAGGGTAGTTGTTTATAGCTTGAAAGAATCTGTCGTCAAGCACTTCAACCAGTTGAGTAGCGCTAGAGGCGTTCTCATGCAAGAAGCCCCTTCGGATCATTTTGTTGAACAATAGATCATTCTTGTCTCGATCCTTTTTACTAGTGTAGCCCCATCAGGCTGGGTAGGCATAGATTACCTCGAGCCTGCGGTAAGCCTGTTGTCAATATGGGCATCCATCCCTAGGTCGGCTGTGGTATCACCTCTGGGTGGGAATCTATCGGTTGGGGTCTGCGTGTCTTCGAAGTAGAAACTCTTCTAGTCGCTCTCAACACTGTTCGCTTATTAATTAGCTTTTCGTTGTTAATGACATTTTGGTTGGCACAGACAGTGCTTTGTGAGGTACCTAAAAGGCTCTGTAGGAAGTCTTTAGATACGTTCATGCAGACATACCCAATGGCTTCCCGTGAGGATCTTCTAATTGGGGTTTGAGTTATTGTATGAAGATTTATATAGCGCCTCTTAGTAGATTAATGTAGCAATATGCTAGAGGTTTAGGGATGACTCGGGCTAAACCCAGCCCGTCGAAGTTCAGTGTTCTCTTGGACCAGTCGTTAGTTACTGTGACACTGTGCCACATCAAAGATGATTAGCATCGCCCTCTTCCTTTATCCCGGCTTGAGACTGGCACTACCAGAACATGGACAGTAGCCGAGTTCATTTGGACCAATGGAATCCCTTACAGTATTTTGACGGTTAATTTTTTTAGATCTGTTGAAAGTCGACGTTAACGCATCAACTTCTAACTCGAGTCCGCGGTCATCGATTCCTACTTCCATCGGATTCAGCAGCCCACCACAACAGAGAACTCAGAGGAATCGGTTGGAGGAGAAGCAACGGAGCGGCACCGGTCAGGCACCTGCTGCTCCCTCATCCACCAACGGAGACTCAACGGAGAAGACGGGAGACAGACCACCGGACAAGAAACCGGCAGCTTGTATGCTCGGGAAGCTGAAACTCTTCAATTCCAAGGATAACGCAAAGGGAAAGAGTTCGTCGGCTACAAGGGAAACCCACGAGGATCCTGGCAGTTCCAGAAGCAATTCCGCGGCGTCATCCCAGAATCCCGAGCGGCACGGGTCCGTGGTTCTACCGGAAGTGGTGGCGGCGTCACGTGATTCGACGGACGCGGAAGCGAAGCGAACAGTTGCGAAGGTGCCGCAGGAAAAGCGGTCGGCCAAGGGCCGCGTAAAAGATGCCCATGGCATCCCAGCGTCGAACCTTCCAGGTCCAAGTTCCAGTCTTATTCCGTCGATGGATGATCGAAAGCGCGTCGGATCCTCAGCTGCTGCGGCTGCTGCTGCTATGGGGAGAACTGCCACTTCGGGTACTCACCCCCGGCCCTCTGCCCTGCCATCCAGCAGGACTTCATCCTCAAGCAGTATCAGCAGCCTGTCCGGCTCCGGAACTCTAGGAACCCCTGTCGCTGGTGGACTCAAATCGGCGACCGCAAGCGCTTCCAAGTCTGCCGCAAAGGGATACGCTACTTCTGGTACCAGAAGCGGTCAACGGCAAGGCACGGCCACGGCCATAGCCACACCCACACCCACAGCTACCTCCACTGCCAAGTCAGGAAAATCCGGGGTGCCTTCTGGCAGAAGCAAGCCTGCAAAGTCCCCCTCAACGGTCGGGCTAAATCAGTCTGTTGCAAAATCCCCTTCCACAGTCGGGATGAATCAGGCGGTGGGAAAGTCGCCTTCTATCGTCGGTATCAGTCAGTCGGTTGGTGTTCCACCCTCGGGTAAAATGGCGGCTGCAAAGCAGATGTCAGGCACGAGACGACCTTCAGAGAGCGATGACCTGAACAGAAACAGGTCAACCGGAAACTCAGGTAGCAGAACAGCCCTTAATTCCATTCCACCCGGTCACGGCATGACGAGCTCGTCCTCAAGGTCTGCTCTCCAGCCGCCTCAGACAGGACGGCGAGATGGCTCTTCCGGTCAGCCTGAACAGAAGCGGTCCCCTCACCAACAGCTTCCGGGAAATCACGGTTCTACTCCCACGGAAATCCCTTACGATCCCAGGCGCATTCAGTCTGCGATGGACCAGGGATCTTCGAAGGCCTCCAAGACAAATCAGAAATATGATGCCTCTCAAGACCGTTCTATACGACAAGGTCAGTCGAAGGCTGGTAATGTGCGATCCCCCGTGACGGTTCCAGCGGCGGCCAGCGCTGCTGTCCAGTCTAGTCGAGGAAGAAGCGATACCGGGTCGGGTCCTGACTATGGCTTCCCATCCGTGTCGAGTTTCAAACCGATTTCGTCTTCTTCGCCAGCGCAGTCAGCGGGCACCGGTGTGGCAAGGGAGGCAGCACCACAGACGACGAAACCACGGAAGATAGACAGCGATACTCAGACGACAGCATCCGTGATGCAGGCAGCCCACCTCAGAAGACAAGCAGGTCTGGCCCAGCAGCTGGCTCAGAACCAGCAGTACCTGATGGACCAGCGACAACGACCTCCGCAGGGTACTATGAACGCACAGGCACAAGCAGTTGGCGTCAAGGGCGGAGCAGTGGTGCGTAACCCAGAGCGAAAGGTGGGACTGGCGCCGGAAAACAAGGACCAGAGCAGCAGCAGTCTGAACAGCGACTCCTCAACGGCAGCCAGTGGACTTGGCGATGACTCGAGTAAGTCTGGTAGCAACAGCGCCTCTAACAGCAACAACAGTGCATCGTCGACGGACAGCGTCATCTACCGACCGTCCAGCTGTGAAGAGAGCGAGACGGGAGGCGAGGACGGTGTGGCGAAGAAGGTGGAAGCCGCTCCACGCAAGGACGTTACGAGACAGAACGGCGCCCAGGACACGAAGGGGAAACCGCCGACGCAGTTCACCGACCACATCTCGAGTCTGCGCAACAAGAGGACCGAGGAGAACCAGAGACTGCAGTCAGCTGGGGTCTCGTCTTCCGGGCAGCAGAGAGTCACCAGACACGGAGACGGATCACCGAACGGCGGCGGTCAAGGGAAGGTGAAGGTGGACCACGGCGGGTCCATGAGGGATGGGAGCAGCGGAGCCGGAGAGGAAATGATGTCGTTTGACGTCGGGATCAAACCGATGCAACCGATCATTCGATCATCACCCTACGCCTACCTACGCAGCATCCCCGTCTCTCTTGGCCGGCCTTCCCTCCACCCTTCACCAACAGTGGGGCAGGCTGGGTCCTCGTCTGGCGCTTCCCTCTCGTCCTCGAGTCGTCTCGGCGTCCACAGACCCCTGCTGGACCCCTCGAACATGTACCTGAGTCCGGGGAGGAGTGGAATCGGCGGCGGCGCTGTATTGAGCAGCGGGAGGTTCATGCGTCCATCCGCCGAGGTTCAGTCGGACACGGAGGGGTTCGACGTGACCGCGGGGTACATGTCCGATGGGGACATTCTACGGTCGAGCTATCTGGAAGACGTCAACTGCGGGTACATGAGCGAAGGAGGATTGACGCAGTACGTGAAACGGATCCAGCAGCGTTTCAGGGAAGGGATGCTTGCCGTGAAGGAGTGCATGGAGAAGAGCAACGTCCTTGTCGATGACGACAGGTAGGTAGTTCTCTATCACTGGCCTCTATCCTTCAGTGCGTAAGTCCATCGGATCACTGACCATTCATGCCAATCGCATGCATTCATTAGTGTACCACTCGGATGTGTCGGGAGCCTTTCTACGGAATGTAACGTATTATATGATTTTGGAAGCTAGTAAGTAGAAGTAGTCGATGGTGCTCATAAAGATATCTTTGCTGCCAGACTGATCGCATGCCTCCCTCCTTTCTCTCGTATCTCGACTTTCATGACGAATAAATTGCATTGGCTCCCTTTTGAGGCTCGTATCCTATTTAAGATACTCCATTTGGTCTCTAGAGCTCACAATGGCCAGGCTCCAAAGTACCTGTGCTATCTCATCCGTAAACCGGACTCTGCTATCTCTCATGTCCCTTTGCTCTAGTGACAGACTTGACCTCTTCGTCCCCCGGACTAGGACAGCCATTGCTCAACGCCGCGCCTTTGCAACTGTGGGTCCTTTTCTGTGGAATAACCTTCCCTTACAAATGCGGCTGAGATTTTGGCAGGTGGTTTATCCACTTCGGTCCGTTGCTTGAAAACTTTTCTGTTTCCTCGGAGTTCTCACTCTGGGAGCGCCTCTGAATATAGTCATCACTGGTAGAGGCGCTTCATAAATGACCAGATACACATACAATACAATCTTTCCAGAACACCTCCCTCCTATTCTCATTACCGCTGTCGCCGCTCTTGTTCTAAATTCCATCTACCGTAACCGTCTGACTGTCTACCTGTCTGGCGCCTGACTCTTGAAACTTGACGTGGAACAGAATGGCAGTGCACCTGGCTATCGATGTCGGTTTGATTGGACGCAGACCTGTGAATTAGCTGCTTCGTGCGCCTTGGATTTTTGGACGCTGTACAAATGTCGAGGTTACGATTACGATATTCCTATTATCTTATACGCTGTAATAAGTGAAGTAAGTAAGTAAGTAAGTAAGTATATTCTTTATTGAACCAGTTGCAATCCGCATTCTGGTGTACATACGTCATATAATATTATAATAAACAATCAATAGTCAATATGAATAAAGCATTCTAACTATGAAAGTTTTTTTCATATTATGGTTAGATAAAGGTAAAACACGGTCAAGCGACCGGGGTGGAAGGGAATAGGCCAATGGCTTTTTTGGAGGGACAAACCTATGGAGAACATGGCCCGGGTTTAGTCAAGTATAGTCAATCATAATATATTTGACGCTTTATACAGAGATGTAATATTTAAGTTGCGGCTGTGTCAACTTGATTTTTCATCTAATAAACGAATATGTGATGAATATTACAAACAATATTCATATAGCGCAACTTCTCTATCCACTCTGAGATGCAGAATTGATTTCAACGTTTTGTTCTGTAGCGACAAGCTCCTGACAAGCAGCCACTCAGTCCTACAGCTTCAGGCTTGCCAGACAAGAAAAAGGTCTTGGTCGGCTTTTTACAGACTTCGTATTTTGCAGGATAATAATTATGGAGTTTGGGGAAGACATTGAGTCATTGCTGTGTTGAATGGCTTGTTGCCGCTATTGTATGTACTATGTAGAACCCTGCCGGGAATGACTCTAAGGGGACTAGATGACGGGAACTTAAGATCAGATTGGTGTGTATCTAATTGTAAATCTCTGTCTATTGCTTGATGACAGGTCCAAACTCTTAAAGACTCATCTCTTTGAACTTGCTTAGCCATTGGCCACTGTATATCCTGGCTTATTGCTTCTCTGGTTTCTTGGATATCGACCTGGCTTCTCCATTCGATTACTACTGATGTCTTGGGCATTATGATAACGGCACTATAGAAGTCATTAGATTAGATTAGATAGATTAGGAACTTAACTATGAGTTCTTGTAGATCGTCGCTGTTCGACGGGTCCGACAGAAACGGGTCCTTACCCTTAGGAGGAGTGCATTTAGATGTTATAAGACTGTTATTGTATATTACTGCTCATTGATGAGTACTAAGGACTGTAACATAAATCGCCATCCACTCAACTTAGTTTGTACTTAAGGAATCCTAATTAGTGGGACCTAGGTCCCTTCAGGTCCGCCTTTTGTCCCCAACAAAGAACTTTTTTAATGCAATTACAGGATTTGTAATGTTCTTTTGTTGGATCAATATATATATTGATTGATTGATTGATTGATTGATTGATTGATTGATTGAGATGAAGTGATCCCACATATAACAGACTTTAGATGCAGGTCACATGCTTCGCCCTACATGTGCGTGAGCGGGTCGTGGCTTGCGCGAAGGGGATTGATATTTGAAATTGATTTTTCCTTCGTATTCTTCTCATGTCGGCGAACCTCGATGATTGATGATCTACGCTGTAAGGCCGAGTGCTGGAGAATTTGTCCTAAGGGAATTCCTGCGAACAATACCATCCACGTACCAACAATGGCTGTTCTTCACCGATGGTTAATGGATTATGCTAATCATTTGTGACCCACAATGTCCTATCCTATGGTGAAATCCTCCTCCGATGCGAGTATTGTCTTGTCCCTTTATCATATTTGTGAAGAATACTAATAACAGAGCCAGTGATATGTTGCCCAGTTTGCAAACTTCAGTTCGGACAAGTAGCTACTACGTGGTTTTAGAAATCTTTGTCACATATCTCCAGATTTTAGCACACTCGTTTTATCGGTGGTCTCTGGATTGTTGCACTCTTGTTTGGTGTGGTTTGGTGTCAATTATTCTCATGGTTTGGCGTCAATTTTCTCTTTGTTTGGCGTAAATGTTCTCTTTGTTTGGCGTAAATTTTCTGGTGAAAACTCAAATATTTTATTCGATTGTGGTCTATTCCAGAGCTAAATCTTAATAATTCCGCTGAAAATATAGCCCAATCAACAGAGGCAGTAGGCGGCATTAGGCAGTGATGAGGCAAAATTGTATGGTGGGTTATTTTTGTATTGACACTGAGATAGTAATGCAAGCGATTCTAACTTAAGCAGTAGTATTGAATCAGAGATGTCCATTTGACTACTGCAACATTTGATTGCCTTTCTCTGGTCACATCGAAGACTAGAACTGATGTTGATGAACGAGCTTTTAAGTTGCCCGGTCTAGATTTGGGAGCTCACTCCCTGTCTCTGTTCGTTCTCTTCGATCACGCATGTCTCTTCGTTCTCAAAATAGACTTACCATTTGCATATTTCGTATCCACCATAGGCTACCTCTCCGCCTTATTGGACTGGTCTTCTGAACACTGACCTGATTACTGCTCGGTTTTATTGTGCCATCGGTTGATGCCTTGTGCATTAGACACCGGCGCAACAGAAGTTACAAGTCAAAAATAGTTACTAATAACGTGGCCTTATATAGTTTCTCAACGTTATTGCTTGTTGTTATTGGAAAATTTGCCTCGACTGGCGCCGATATAAATACAGAGGGGCTTGTGAACGTCATCATGAGCTTTTGTATATATAGTGCTAATAACGTAATCTGAATGATTTACAGCCCTGACGATGGAAGTTCCATAAGCAGCAGCGAAATCAGTGACGCTATCAACGAGGTGAGCACAGACGAGAACCTGACGGGGTCGTCGCTGAGCGGCGCCAGTTCGGAGCAGAACTCCTACGGAAGCATTCGACACGGCGTCCTAGGCACGGCCGGGGTCTCTCCCTACGCCTGTCGCAGCCTTCCTCTGTCGCATCGCGCCTACCTCCAACAGATGCGGACCGCCGGCGCGATGGGACAGCCACTGCCGCCGCGAGGACTCGGCGCGGCGGGTGCTCGCGTGGGAGCCAGAGGAGACCAGCCGGACAACCTGTTGGGGGAGAACTGGCAGAAGTACACGATCCCCGTGGACGCACGAAGCGGCGGAATGGGATCGCTCAGTCGAGGCACCATCGACCGAGCCACGCTGCCCGTCACGGCCAGGGAGCGCGGGGACCATCGAGGGTTCGGGTACCCGCTCGGTCTACCCGGTGGGATCTACGTCAAGAAGAGCCACCAGGCCGTGATTACGGACCTTAAGGGACGCTCGCTGAGAGGCGGTGCTGGAAGCGGTACGGCTGTGGCGATGGAGGACGGCAGCGGGTCGTCGGAACAGGGTACTGCGGTGTCCGCATCATTATCATCATCTCATCAGCTGCAACATCAGCAGCAGATGGCTCCGACGGGTGCCAAGCAGAAGAGGGACTCCGAGACGAACACGGACCTCTCGGCGATGATGATGCAGAAGGCTAGGGCGACCGGGTCCCCGGCCACCGGGTACTTCCACGGAGGCGGCCCCGGTCTCCATCATCATCACCAGCCGGGCATCTCGATGGGAAGTGTCAGCGACTGCGAGTCTTCGCGGACTTCAAGGGCGTGTCCCAATCGACAGGGCCTCGCCGCCTGTCGCGGAGCTCTCATCCAGAGCGACTCGGCACACTACCCTCTTGGCACGAACTCCCTCGAGCGTCAGGCACACGCCGCTGCCATGGCGTCGTCCGGTCGTAGAGCGGGTCCTGAGGACTACTGTTCCAGTTCTTTGCCACTGAAGCACTCGGAGACTCAGTACAACGGAGCGAGGGTCAACGCAGGCAGAGCCAACGACCCGAACTGTGGTAGGTCCGGTGACGCTGGACCCCGAGCGGCCCAGGGAAAATCATTCAGCCGTGGTGCCTGCTATGAGAACTACGTGAACGTCGACAGTCTCTGGTCTGATCACGGTGGTGGTCCGTGTCACAGGCCGCTTAGTGACGGACTGGGCAGCCCTAACGGAGCACTCGGAGGGGGCAGGCACCTGGCAGCCATGAAGGCAGGGAGGGGTCTTCGGACTGCTCTGTCGGAGACGGACAGTGTCGAGGATCTATCCTACTCGCACTACGGTCTCCGTGGTCACCCGTCGCAGGCCGATCCATATGGGGTGAGTTCACGGTCGTTGAAACAGTACGAAGAGGTCAACCGCGGCGGTGGAGGTCAGTTCTACCCGGATTACCCTCCTTCGGCTTCCCCCGGGAATACCCTCCATCGGGCGGATTCGCTCCATATGACGTCGGCCAGCGGAGGTGAGTGTACATGAATGAGGTGACAAGTGCACCCTTCTGAGCTTTTAGCGATGAGACATCATTGGCCATGTCTTACACTGTCGTGTACTGATTTTGCTATTCTTGTGGTCGTTTACCTTTTTTCTTACTCTTTTCTAGTTTTATATCTATTTTATTTTTAATTGTTTGTTTTGATATATCAGGGTTTGTACGTCTTCTGTGGTGCCTGCTCAGTTATTCATTCATTCATTCATTCGCGAATTTATATAGCGCCCCTTCACGAAAACTACTCATAGGCCTATATGCCATCTTAATCCTGATAGGATTATGAATTCTCAAATAGATTATGGCTTTGACTTCGCTTTTACTTGAAGCGACCATCAATTAAAGCTTTATGCGTTTCGATAACGGCGGTATAGAAGTCATTAGATTACTATAGAAGTCATTAGATTACTATAGAAATCATTAGATTAGATCTTAATTCTCTATTGTCTTTTATCCTTTTCCATTAACTCAACAAATCAACATCGTTAACGCTACCGTTCGTTTTAGATAACTCAACGAACAACACAGGTAATGTAATATAGAAAGAAACTATAAATGTGAGTTAGATGCCACAAAACATTTATATAGCGCCACGTAAACCCAATGAAAGTCAATGTAGAAAACACAGCTTTCTGAGGGCGAACCCGACCCCTCGTAAATACGCTTTGTAGTAAACGTCGGCTGAGAAAGCTTTGAATTTCCTCTAGCTTTATCGATATTTATTGCTGAATGGTTCTTAATAGCATTTGACTTTTTCCAATCTCGGATAAAATGTCTCGTGATTTGAGGTCCAGAAACAGCCGATAATCTCGTTCCGTTTCTTCAGACCGGTCCTTAAGCGAGAGGGTCCCATGGGTCGATTGCCCGTCTCTCTCTGGTAGTTTTGGTGCAATTGGGAAAAATCTGTAAGCGTGCCGTCGGGCGCTGAAAGCAACAAAATGGCGGCCGATCGATTGTCGCTAAATCGTTAAGACGTTTCTGCGTTTGTTTTCTAGCTCACGGGTCGTCGCTGTCGCTCATGTCGAGCTCGTCGTCTGTTTACTCGACGGTGAGTTATGCCTTCCTTCCAGTCTTTGTTGAATCAGAATATATTTGGTTTGCCAGCGGACCAGGTCTGTCAACACGGCTGATGCTAACCGCTGCGATGCAACGCCAAACGGTTTAGTGGATTCAGCCGTCCTTCTAGCGGATTGAAAGTGTTGACGGTTGGCAACCTAAAGCGTTTGATGCCGTGGCGTTAACGGGGCTCGTCATGATAAATTTTTAGCCAGAGGCTAATACGTTCCAGGGTTGAGGCCAACAGAAATTCTGAGGGCCAGCACCCATTCAATTTTTTCCCAGAGACTGATGACTTACAAATATTTCATTAGAAGTAGAGTTTATGGGTAAACTATCGTTTTAGCGTTCTAAATTATTCGCCCATTGTAGCTTTATTATTTTTATCCATCTAGTTTAACTTGCGGGAATCTTGCTTGCTTGAATGTTTGCTTGCTTGAATGTTTGCTTGCTTGAGTCACAGGCTAAATAGTCAAATCTTGCGACGACTAATTCGATCACTTACAATCATTCAATCGTCATGAAACTTGGCACACAGACTCGCCCTCGCACACACTTCATTCTATCAAAATTTCAGCTCCCCAAAAAGGCTAGCTTATAGAATCGGGGACTAAACTTTTCGAATCGGGGAATCCCCTTTTCCGACACGGAGCGTTGTGATTGGCCAGCGTTGCCATTCGCTGCAACAGAAACGGGTGCGGTGCTTGATTAAGCGGACGCTATGTTGTAAAATGCTATATATTTGTAGAGGTAACTGCTTAATATGACGGATTATAGGATACTAGATGGATATAGTAAAAAACTTTGTTTTTACTATTGGTTCTTTTTTTTATCCATCTACTTTAACTTGCGGGAATCTTGCTTGCTTGCTTGAATGTTTGCTTGATTGATTGAGCCACAGGCAAAAAGTCAAATCTTGCGACGACTAGTTCGATCACTTACAATCATTCAATCGTCGTGAAACTTGGCATATAGACTCGCCCTCGCACACACTTCATTCTATCAAAATTTCAGCTCCCCAAAAAGGCTAGCTTATAGAATCGGGGACTCAACTTTTCGAATCGGGGAATCACCTTTTCCCATCGATATCTATATTTAGAACGTTCTAAATATAGATATCGGGCGACGTAATGAACGCGGACTATATATTTGTAGAGGTGACTGCTTCATAAGACGCATTATGGGATACTAGATGGATATAGTAAAAAACTTTGTTTTACTATTGGCTGTATTTTATTCATCAACCCAACTTGTACTTTGGCAACAATCGTTTTAATCAATCCAGCTTTTATTTAGGCAAGAATTCGTTTTATCAATCCAGCTTTTATTTAAGCAAAAGTCATTTCCATCACATCCACTTATATTTAAGCAAAACTTATTTTCATCAATCCGACTTCTGTTTAGCAAGAATTCTTTTCGTCAGTCCAACTTGTATTCGACGGTTTCGACCAACGCTAAAACCCAATCAATGGTGAATAATTTAGAACGCTAAAACGATAGATTACCGAGTTTCTGTTATTTCAAGAAGAAACGAATCTTTGTTACGATTTCTGCTCTACTTGCACTGTCTAGCAAACTGGCGTATACAATTAGTACATCAGCTGTACACTGTGGTCACGAAAACGGTTACGACGATAATCACAAGTCGATGATGATAAACGATAGTTCTTGAAAATTGTATGATCAACGTGCTGCTCGGAAATTATTAATACTAGCCACGACAGAATTAATTAAATAAATAGTATATAAAGAATAAATAGAGAATAAATTTAAACAACAATAATAATTATTACCTACATGTTCCTTCTTCTTACTTATTCACCGATTGCAAAACCTTAGAAAAATAAAGGCGCATAATAAGTTGTTGACTACATTAGATATTTTTGTTCTGTTCTGTTTTCAGGCGGAGGAAAAGCAGGCACAGGAGGTATCAACCTTGATTTCATTAACATTTGAACTTAATTTGTGTTTCTTTAATTAATTGAATTTCTGTCTATGCTTAGTTAATTGAATTTCTGTCTATCTGTGTGTCTGTCTGTTTCTGTCTTTCTGTCCGTCTGTCTCTGTGTGCCTGTCTGCCTGCCTGTGGGGTCTGTATTCCTTAATTGTAATTATAAATTCAGACCCCACCTGGCTTTAGATGCCTGAGTCACGCTGTCTAGCTCCCGCTGTTCGTTCTAACCTTCCCCTCCCTCTGCCCCGCTGGACGACTCATTCCGTCCCAGATTACCCATAATTAGGTTCGACTCCTGTCCACGTATCACTTTCACCAATCTCCTCTACACCTAACCCTTTTCCTGCTCTAAACGGATTTCTCTGGTACAGCAAATGGTCAGAAATCTCAACATCTGACTTCCTGTTTTGGTGCTGTCAAAATCTAATATAATCTAAGCTAATCTCATCTAAATTTTTCTAATATCCTCTTACCTACTCTAACATAGCATAATACAGTCTAATCATAATCTTATGACTTTTAAAGCGCCGAGGTGTTCGTACTGCCTACCCTGCTGCCCAGTACAGTTGCTAATAATTGCTAATAGACTGTCACCTGTGAGGTGCAATTTTGATGTAAAGAGACGAATGGTAAAAAGGTTGTAACCTTAACTTATCTTACTTCTTTCTAAGTACTTAAAGTATTTAAAAGGCTTATATTACTTAAAAGTACTTAAAACACACATAAATTGGCTTGATACATACTTTTATACATACATACATTTTATAGTGAAGTAAAGTTAAATACGGTAAATCAAAGCAAGCGCTGCTAGATTACCTAGTAAGGTCTGGCTTGAATGTAAGGTAACTTCTATTGCACCAGGTGAGGTGAAATTGGTATTTTGCATCTACTTACATTACCTTGTCTTAACTTAGCCTACCTTTCTTACCTTACCTTACTTTTCATTTACCTTTCGTCGTCTTAGCTTAGTTACCGTACCTCATTTACCTTGCCTCTTGCCTTCTTTGCCGTCTGCCTTCCTTTACCCAACGAACAGTCATGACGTCGACGCCAGTTGTTTCCAGCCACTTGCTGCTTTAAAGAAGTCCACAAATTTTGCCCAGGTCATCTGATCATCTAATCATCACGTGACCTTTATTCCCGGTCAGATTACTTCTAACTCTACAGGGATCCAATAACCCGGGTCCGACCGCGCTTCCCGGAGCTCAGGGATCATTCATCATTCAATCCCTACATTTATATAGTTCTTACCGTGACCTAGCACGGATTAAATGGATATGGGATACCATTTTTTTCGACCACCCAGTAAAGTAATCTGAGTGGGTCGACATTTTTGGACCACGCGGTAAAGTTGTTCATCGCTATCGGGAATGCCTAGACGTTATATAGTAGCGCTGTATAAGTTTCAGCCTGGAACGAGCTACCCTGGAAGATACGCTATGTATTTTTCCGGGCGTCTTGTTCTGGTAATAAGTGTTTGAAAGCGTGCGATAACAAAAAAAGAAAAATAAAGCAGAATGATAAATCGGAGTTGCCTCAAGTTGAAGCCAAAGATAAAGCGTGCCTTCAGATCTCGGAGAACCAGTTTCACGGTCGCGTGACGTCGTTTTAAGAACGGTACGCCACCTGGCGATTGCGAGACAGTTTAAAGAAGAGATACTTGAGTTTTCTAAGCGCCTTCTAAGCAGCGAGAAGCTTTAGAGCGGTGGAGAGAGGTTTTTAAGAGGCGTTGAAGAAACGCCGTGATGTGATTATATTTCGTCCCTCCAGGTTGAGTCTTGATAAAGGCGTCTTATAAATGAATTTATCTGAAATTCTCAAACATGTCCCTTTTCTTTCCTTTCCTTTCTTACCTTACTTTATAATTCCTTTCGATGACTTGTCTTCCCTAACCTTGCTTTATCATGCACTGTATGTATGTATGTATATATGTTTGTATCAAGCCAGTTAATAACTTTATATATTGCGTTTTAACTTTTAAGTACCTGGCAATGGCGATTACTCTCCCACTTACCTTACCCTAGTATACCTTAGTTTACCTTAACTTACCTCTGCTTGCTTAACTCTTCTTGACATATCTTAATTGTTCTTTCCCTATCTTACCTTACCTTACCCCACCTTACCTTAGCCTTCCTTACATTACATTACATTAAGTCACATCTGTTTAGATCTGTTGGGTAGTAACGTTTAGCGCCTTCGTGAGTTTCTTGTAAGGCGCTATATAAATGACCATATACATACATACATACATACATTACCTTACCTTACCTTTTCTTACCTTACCTTGCTCTCTCTCCTTTTCTCTGACCTCATTTTCCTTTTCTACTCACGGCATCCTCCATCACCCAGGTAGGCCCTAGTCCTATCTGCCCGCGTCTCTCGCTTCCTCACCCTCTCCCACACACCGACCGTCCATCGAAGCTGCAACCCTCCACCGAACCTTCCGTCGTTCCTTCTCTGCCACTCCCTTTCCAGATTGGACCGCCTTTGATGTCTGATCTCGTGTAAATTGCGTCCAAAATACATAATCATCACAAGGAAATTCATCTTCCGGTTACGACCAAACACCCGACAGGTTAACGATAGGCAGCAACCGAATAGATCTATAGGAGCAGCAGCGCCTCTCTAGCATAACTATAATAACTAAGTATTTTTATGCATTATGCCGCAGCTAAACACGCACACACACACACACGCACGCACAACGTCGCACACGCACACATACACGTATACATAGTGCACAATACGTTGTCCACAGTGCAAAAGTATATACATATAAAATGTGCACTGAATATATATGTAAAATCAAATCAAATCGTTCTTTATTGTTTCACAAATTTAGTTACAGTCCACGAGTGCAGCATTTCTGAAAACAAACAATTGTTAAAGAGTAGAGGTAGAGGTTGGTTGGGTATACATAGAAACGATTGGGAGATCCAACAGGGACCTGAGTCCCGCTAGGCAGGAACCAGGGGCGGAGACTTAGGGGGGGACAGCGGGGGACGGTCCCCCCCAAACTTGAGGTGGGGGGACGTAGCTGCTTATATCCCCCCAATATTTCCGAAAAATTTCATGAATATAATAATAATAGCTCTGAGTGATAGCTGGTTCTTATCAACACTCAAATAATAGAGCAATTTTGTTCAGATGACAGCTTAAAATGCTACCATTACAGTGTGGAAATTCAAAAAATTAAATAGGGGAGGGGCACATCCCTCCCAAACCCCTCTCCCTGCTCGGCGCTTCGCGCCTCGCCGATCGTCCTTCGGCCGATCCGCCAGTCCCCCCAAACCCAAGACCAAGTCTCCGCCTATGGCAGGAACCCCCAAACAATGCTATAGGATCAGTTGGACATGACAATTTCCAGTGCCGACAACCTAAAGTTACAAAATTTTAAACGAAATATTATAGTCTTATGAGAAGTCAGACAACATGATACCTATTTCTAATCTGTGAGTTAGTGGAGCTGAGTTCTACAACAGTTGCATGTTATTCTTAACTATTCTTAAATAACAACAACATACCTAATCATTAGACAACAATCAGCAGAGGGAGGAGAATTGAGTGAATAATCAGTAGGGTAGGCACACTTAGAGCAGGTATTTGAAAGGTACACGTAGTCGTAGACATATATATATATATATATGTTTAACGAAGTGTTGTGTGTGTATATATAGGCCTACATACATATTATGTTTATATATACTACAACTGCCAAAACCAAAAAACCAAGCCTTTAACAGCCCTGAACTCCGCTATAATGAGTACACTGACCGTACACCGTTGGTATAGGAAGATGAGACGGCGAGGGAGAGGACTTGCCACCCGCCCTCACATGCCAAGGCTAAGAAAATGAGGTCGGTAGCACTTCATATCCATGGCTGCAATTCTTCTTTTATACCTATAGCGTGTATACACATCTCTACGTAAACGTCCGACTGTCTGCCAGGCATGCATATATGTAGGCCCTGTATACACATTCTGTGCCTGTTGTCTATCAATCTCTCGATCTCTCTCTATACATACACATGAAAATTCCGCAATATATATATATATATATATATATATATATAAATATATATATATATAGCATACACAATTACACATTATAAGTATCTGGATTATGTATATATGTATATATATATCACTGGATTATTTATAGTGCATCATGATGGCAAGTACTGTTTATCCTCTGGATATTGACTTCCTGCCGAGTGCCGACATAAACCGTTATAATTTCTAGAACTGTATACTCTTGCGAACTGTATATCGCAAAAAAGAGACAGATGTGAAACGCTGTTGTGTACCGATATACAACGTCTAAATACCCACAATTAAGTAATACAGTATTCCATTATATATATATATATACATATATATATATATATATGTCATAATACAGCTACATTTATATATAAGTACAAAAATACAGTTAAGAAAGAAATGCTACTGCAGCTGTGTGCAATCGTTAGCGGCAATCGCAACTGATTTCTTTGCAATGCTGAAACATGCTCCGCCGAAGAATAGTAACTTAGAAGTACATTATAGTCAAGATAGACAGATATATAGACGGACATACAGACAGACATAGAGAGACGGAAGGACGGACGAACACAGAATATGTATATAGGCCTACATACATGCCCTACAGACACACACCCAGAATATGCATATATATAATATGTGTGTGTATATAATTATGTATGTGTATATGTATATATCTAACATTATATATGTGTATATATATATAATTATATATATGTGTGTGGTTATGTATGTATGCCCGCATAGAATGCTTGTTCCTGTATATATTATGGCGGTATTCATTTGCGAGGTAGAGACTAGTGTCCGTATAGGTATGGTGGGATGTTTACTTTCTAGGTACCCGCCGAGACTGGCATGACGGTATGTGAGGGAGGGCTTATTCAGGGCTCCATAGGGGAGAGGGGATTGGGTGGAAGGGAGGATGGATTCGGCATGGAGAGGGAGTACTAGGCGGCCTCTGTTTCTGATCGTTCGTATGCGCGTCCCGTGGGTATACTATAGGTGATGAAATATCGGTGAGATGCGCGCCATTGCAAATGCAGGTGCTTGTGCCCTTACGGGTGAGCCGTCTGCCTCGCTGGATTGCGTTGAATTCGGGGCCCCTGAGGCAAGTGGGGTAGGGGTTTGGGGGGGGGGGGTGGTGGATGCCGAGGGGCGCTTCATGCGGGTTACAGGATCTGGACTACAAGAGGAGGAGGAGGAAGAAAATGAAAATGGTGGGAAGGAGATGGAAGATGAGGGGGAGAAGGCTGAGAATGTGGAGGAATTATAGGTGGAAGGAGAGGAAGAGGAGGAGGAGGAGGAAGAGGAGGAGGAGGCGGAGGAAGAGGAGGACTAGGAAGAAAATGAGAAGTGGTGGAAAGGAGATAGATGATGAGAGGAGAAGGCTGAGAATGTGGAGGAATTATAGGAAGAAGGATAGGAGAAGGAGGAGGAGGTGGAAGAGGTAAGGGAAGAGGTGGAAAGTGGAAAAGGTTGAAGAGGATAAAAGCGAATGAAACAGTCGAGAGGAGGAGCAACAGATAGGTAGCAGA
This sequence comes from Aporrectodea caliginosa, assembly GCA_020284085.1. Taxonomy (NCBI): domain Eukaryota; kingdom Metazoa; phylum Annelida; class Clitellata; order Crassiclitellata; family Lumbricidae; genus Aporrectodea; species Aporrectodea caliginosa. The sequence goes on from JACEVL010000501.1 coordinate 1,605,858, forward strand.
AGGAGGAAGAGGAGAAGGAGGAAGAGGAGAAGGAGGAAGAGGAGGAAGGGGAGGAGGAGACAGTGCGTACAACCATTCCTTACGGTTGTGTAAGGAATAGTCATGGAGTCGGTCGGATGGTTGGTTGGCTAGATAGATGGATGGATGGACGGGAAAACTCTTGCTGCTTCAACGGTTGCAATGTTTAGGAATTGTACGTTCCGTTTAGGCGGCCGCCTCTCTAGAACGTTTATTCGAAGCACTATAATGGAAAGATTTAAGGAGGATTAGCGGATTAAACACGCAAATGGATTAAAGAGGATTAGCGGATTAAACACGCAAATGGATTAAGGAGGATTAACGGATTAAACACGCTAATGGATTGGCGAATCTCAGAGGATTATGCACGTGTGTGGATTAGCGAAGATTAACGGATTATGCGCTGAAATGGATTAGCGAAGAATAAGAGATTATGCACTGAAATGGATTAGCGAAGATTAACAGATTAATAACGTGCATGGATTAGCGAAGATTAACGGATTATGCACTGAAATGGATTAGCGAAGATTAACAGATTAATAACGTGAATGGATTAGCGAAGATTAACGGATTATGCGCTGAAATGGATTAGCGAAGATTAATGGAAGAAACACGCTACAAATTAAATTATTCGATTGACTGGTTTTGGCACAGGAAAGTAAAACTTTATTCACGAATGATTAACTTATTTGGATTAGTAGATGACTTGATTATGCACGGAATCACTGGTCAGGCAGTCTGAGATTAGATTATTCTGTAATCATTCACATGAATGGATTTTGCTCAGAGTAGAATAATATTCACATGAATGGAAATAGTGCAGAACAGCTGTTCTTTGCAAAAGAGTCGATCTGAATCAAGAATCACGGAGATTAGATTATCAATCAGATTAATCGAATCAACAGAGATTAGATGATTAGATTAGCGGAGATCGTCAATCATGTGAATCATGTTAATGATGTGAAATGTGAAAGTTGTGGGCTTTGGTGTAAGTGAACTTGTCAGGCCAAGATTAGATTGATTCATGATTATACTATCATTCAGTTGAAAGGATTTTGAATATATTGACTCCTCGATTACGTGTTAGTCATATTAATTATGTGTAGAGTAATTTATGCGAGAGATGTTACGCAGGTTATTTCACCAGGCACATGACTGGATTTATTGATGATCATATTATCATTCAGATGAATCGATTTGGAACATGTTAACTCCTGCATCATGCGAATGGATTTAGCACGGGTGAAGTGACTAGTCATACAAATGGATTTGGAATATGTTAACTCCTGCATCATGTGAATGGTTTTAGCACAAGTCAAGGGATTAATCATGGAAATGGATTCGGAATAATTATGTTAACTTCTGCATCATGGAGTTAGCACAGGTGAAGTGACTGACTATTCTTGCGAGTGGATTCGGAATATGTTAACTCCCTCATCATGTGAATGGATTTAACACAGGTGAAGTGACTAATCGTGCGAGTGGATTCGGAATATGTTAACTCCCTCATCATGTGAATGGATTTAACACAGGTGAAGTGACTAATCATACAAATGGATTCGGAATATGTTAACGGAATATGCATAATGTGCATCATGTGAATGGATTTAGCACAGATGAAGTAACTAATCATGCGAGTGGATTTACAATTACCGTTGCGTCCTTCGTTCAATGATGCATCCTCGTTTACCGGATGTGGTAGAGGAAAAGGGATTCTTGAACGACGAACGGTTGGCTCAGGTCCCGGTTTCGGATCCTGAGGAATCCTGGTAAGCGGCGAAATGTGTGGAGTTCTTGATCTGGATGCTCTCTGCGACCTGGAGGTCTTGATTAGGGTACTGTTTTCATCCAGTCACTGCTAGATCCAGGTACTGTTTAGATCCAGCTTTGAGTTTGATCCAGGTTCTGCTTGATCCAAGTACTGTTTCGGTTCAGTCACTGACTAAATCTGGGTACTGTTTGAATCCAGGTGCTTTTTTAATCTAGGTACTGTTCATATCCAGGTACTGTCTTAATCGAGGTACTGTTTAAGTTTAGACACTGGTAATGCTCAGGTATTAGAATTACAAGATCTTGGTCCTTTCCAGGTTGGGATTCCGAGAGCCTGGTCACTTCCAAGTGGCGATGAAGAATCCAAGATCTTGGTCCTTTCTAGGTTCAGATTGCATACGCTTCGTACTTTTCTGGTTAGGAATTCCCAGATCTTGAGCCTATTCAGTTAAAAATTCCCACATCTTGGTCCTTTCCAGTTAGAAATTCCAAGATCTTGGTCCTTTCCAGTTAGGAATTCTCATAACTTGGTCCTTTGCAGTTAGAAATTCCAAGATCTTGGTCCTTTCCAGTTAGGAATTCTCATAACTTGGTCCTTTCCAGTTAGGAATTCCAAGATCTTGATCCTTTCCAGTTAGGAATTCTCATAACTTGGTCCTTTCCAGTTAGGAATTCCAAGATCTTGGTCCTTTCCAGGAATTCTTATGTCTTGGTCCTTTCCAGGAATTCCCATATATTGGTCCTTCCCAGTTAGGAATTCCCATATCTTGGTCCTTTCCAGGAATTCCCATATCTTGGTCCTTCCCAGTTAGGAATTCCCATATCTTGGTCCTTCCCAGTTAGGAATTCCAAGATCTTGGTTCTTTCCAGGAATTCCCATATCTTGGTCCTTCCCAGTTAGGAATTTCAATATCTTGGTCCTATCCAGTTCTGGAACCTCGGGTCTTGAACCGAATTAGTTCCTCAGACTGGACGACGATGTTTCCGGTGGGTTCCTGCAGTTCCGCCAGTTCCGATGAAGAGGACGACATCTGGATTCTCCAGAATCCAGACAACACTCCACTCCTTCGATGTCAGCAACAACCGCCGTACGTCCAGAAGGCTCTGGTTCCTCGCAGCCGTGTCCAGGGTCTCCCTCGACCAACATCCGCTTCCGGTTCCGCGTTCCTTGTCGTTCACAGGACGCGAACCGCTTCCGCCGAAACCGGAAATGACGTTTCGGACGCTTCCGTTACCCGGCGTGCTAAGTACCGTAGCGTCATTCCAGCCTGTGGGGGCAACTCAACCTTCGACTCTGACCTTGAACTTGACCTCGAGCGCTTCGCGTGCAGCGAACCGGTCGCAGCCGGTGACGTCAGAGTGGGTGGAACATCTGTTGGTTCCACCAGGGACGGTTCCGTCCGGAACGTATCCGCCTGGGACTCTTCGGTTAGGAACAGAAACGAGAAACGTAACTGCCATCGGGAACATAAGGTTCCGCGGAACATAAGTTGTTCCAGTTCTGGGTCCGAAGAAGATGGACCTGCGAAAGGACCAGGTGCCTCTGGACCTGGTATCGGTCCGTCGTGGCCGCTGAGTGAGGCGAAAAACGACAAATGCGTCGACAGAAACTTTACCGGTTTCGGGTTCGGCTCCTGCGAAGCAGCACGACTTGGAACAGGAAACTCCGAAACATGGAACCGTGGAAAGGGGAACTCTGGAACCTTCGACTGTACCTCAGCGCAATTTAGAACAGCGGAACCGGCAAAGAATGCACTAGCAACGGTTCCACTGGAACCAAACAATCTCGATCGTTGGAACCGAACTGTGACTAAACCATCTGTAGGCCAGACCTCTGGAACGTTCATATTCGACGCAGGGGCGTCTGGAACGATGCGTTCCGTAACAGATATTTCCGGAACCGAACTGACCGGAAATGGACCTGCGAGGGAACATCGAATAAAGACGACAACTTCCGGCCGCCATCTTGGTTTCCCGCTTCCACTAAGTTCCCCGGATGACACACGCTTGGAGTCTCGTAGATTGAACGGTCGTGATGGTGTAGTGGAAGAGTGCACGTCACCTGGTCGTAAGTCGTTGGGTTCGACGTCGGATCAGGCGGACCAGGAAAAGATAGTAAGAGTAATTGTCAGGTGGTTTTGGATTAGAATCCAGATATCCATTGAAACTGCTCTCGCATATATGAATAATTATTACTAATGTAAACAAAGTTGAAAGACTTGCATTTTGTATGGCAACCCCTCGGAAGCACAAAGGTAACAGTTACACTTGTTAGCATGTCTCTGTGGTAACCCATCATAAACGCAAAGGTAACGGTAGCACACTTGTTAACACGTCTCTATGATCAATACCAAATCAGAAACGCAAAGGTAGTACTTGTTAGCACATCTTTATGGTAACCCATCAGAAACGCAAAGGTAACAGTAACACTCGTTAATACGTCTCTATGGTAACGCTTCATAAACGCAAAGGTAACACTTGTTGACACGTCTCAATGGTAACCCTTCATAAACGCAAAGGTAACGCAAAGGTAATGCTTGTTAAAGGTATCAGAAACGCAAAGGTAACGGTAACACTCGTTAATACGTCTCTATGGTAACCATCAGAAGCTCAAAGGTAACGGTAACACTTGTTAACACGTCTGAGACGTCTCTGTGGTAACTTATAATTATCAGAAACGAAAGGTATTAAGTATTCAGAAGCGTAACATTACTTGCCTTACCTAACCTTATCCCGTTTTAACGTACCAAGTTAATGTTCAATTGATGTTCTAATGATAATACGACGCCAGTGCATAATGAACACTTGTTCTGTTGGTCAGATTCGCAAACTGCGCAGGGAGTTGGAAGCAGCCCAGGAGAAGGTCAGCACACTGACGACCCAGCTCAGTACAAACGTAAGCGTAAGTCTTTCACTGTTAACCTAAGGTTACGTAAGGTTACTGGTATTCGCTGATTTATTGTGCTCCTTTAGTACCATTCGGCTCAAGTACACACACACGCGACAGCAATCGGATATATTGCGAAATTGAAGCGAATGACTTCTTTAGGCGCCCTTGTAACGGCATGGCTGTGGTACGGCGCTATATAAATTGTCGTTATTATTATTATTACTGTCCGTACCCTGGTAGTGCCAGTCCCAAGCCTGGAAAAGGGGAGGGCGACTACAACGGTCATGGCTGCCATAAGATCCATAAACACTGGAAGCGACTACTATAGTCTTTTCTGCTGGCTTATGACTTTGGCCTTGATTTCGTCGGCATGGTAATAAGGGCGACAGAGAAGTCATTAGATTAGATTAGATTAGATTAGATTAGATTAGATTAGATTAGATTAGATTAGATTAGATTAGATTAGATTAGATTAGATTAGATTAGATTAGATTAGGTGGTAGCTTCAAGTGAACTCTAATCTAATCAAATGACTTCTAGATGACCATTATCACAGTGCACAGACCATCACTTCAAGTGAAAGCGTAATCGTGGAAGTAGTTAGAGAAGCCAGGTTGACACCCAATAAGTGATAGAGACCAGAAGTCCAGTAATGATGGTAGTTTAGTTCTGAAAATGACATTAGGGAACTGAGAGAATGCACAGAACTGGTCAGGTAATTCCAAAGCTTCGTATGTGTCATGTATGTCGATCAGTCAATCAGTCAGTGAAACAATCAATCAATCAATCATTCAATCAATCAGTCAATCAATCAAAAGAAACGATATAGTGCCCCTTCAAGGTATCTACTCAGAGGCGGCCCCTGTCCATCCACGACTGAAATCAATAGCTTTCAGAGAGTTATGAACCAGAGCACTTATAAGTCTTATATACAGCGCCCTTTAAGTAACTCACAAGGGCGCTCCGGCTCGGCTACCTAGGAATCACCAAAGAAATGTGTCTTAATTCAAGCAGAATACGTTTCCTAAACTGCTAAAGATGCTAACGATCGTATGTGGTACCAACCACAGAGAACGACTGGCAGCCCAACACTGTTTTGGAGCGAGGAACAGTAATAGTCAGGGTATCTGTTGATAAGTGCAATATTTGCTGACATGAAAACTGAGCTAGATGCGGAGATAGGTCGGTTGATCTGAATGTGATGTTCTGTGCACTGTAAGACAGATTTTAAACCGAATTCTTTGTTCGATGGGGAGACAGTGTAGCGAATTCAAAATTGGTGTAATATGCTGATGCTTGTTTTTTGCTACGACTCTTACCAGAGAGTTACGAACCATTTGTTGCTTGTATGAATCCCTTATCGCTATGCCAATGAGAAGTGAGGTGCAGTAGTCAAGAAGACTGATTTAGACGTAGCACACAATATTAAAACACCCAGGCATGAACTGCAATGATTCAGCAGCAGGGCCAGTGGTGGCTCTAGAGTGGAGACAAGGGTCATGACCCCCAACTGAACCCAGTGACCCCAGGTGCCTGGGGTCACGAGACTTGTAGTTGTTGTCGTTATCGTTTTATTATTATTATATTCGTTTATTGGTCCAAAATCAGATACACACACCGCTATCAGTTACATTGCATATAATATAGAGTCTGAGAGCTATCGCCAAACCAGTCCAAGCAATTTCGTTGGATAGAGCATCAGAAACAAAAGGGTGCGACAAAGGGTATTAAAAGATAGGTTTTACCGTATCTAAAATGTATGACTTTGACAAACAACTGTATACAAAGACATATAGACAGTAACTTAGATTGCGTTAAAGATAAATTTCTATATAGGACACGTGAAATGAAATGCCTATCGTCTTTAGTGGGCAACACGAAGTTATGGAGTTGTTGTTTCTGCTTTGCACTGCAGGCACATGTCGTTGCTGCCTTTGAACAGAGTCTGTCCAGTATGACGCAACGGCTTCAGCAACTGACGAATACCTCGCATCAGAAGGTCTGTCAATCAAATCTAATCATTATGCAGGCGCTATATAGAGTGTCTTGTAACATGCATATAGTAATGGCTTTGATGCGCCATTGGTTGATACCTTGTGCATTAGACTGTGGCGCATTGGATAACACACTGCCCGATAGCGCATTGGATAACACGCTGGCATAGAGAGCGAGAGGTACCGAGTTCGAGTCCCGTAGGGTGGGCATGCTTTGTAGGCTGCTATTAGCGCCGTGTATTGCAGGCTGTCTGTTCTGTTAGTAGTTAAGATTTATGTCTTCTGTCATTTGTTGTTTCAATTGCATAACATGTAAAAATGTACAGCGCAGTACGTTTGTCAGGCGCTTCAATAAAGAAACGATTATTATTATTATTATAATTAGTAGTAGTAGTAGTTACTAATTACAATTGCATTATTAAAATACCTAACCTTATATAAATACCTGACCTTACATTGACCAATTTCTGAAGTGGAAAATAAATGTTTCATAAATCTATTGAGAGTTGCAGCTCCACGATATCCTATGCCAACAAGGATAACCATGCGAGCGAAAGAAACTACAGTAACTTTCTGCTGTAACTTGCTGTGCTTTGATTAAGCGTTGACAAATCCATGAAAGAAAATATATGCATGAATTATCGACATCTAATTCTAAATTTTGCTAATTGATTAGCTGCTGCTAATTCTACATCTAATCGATTAGCAACAAGATTTTGCTAATTCTAATTCTAATCGATTAGTAAATTTCAGTAGCTAATTCTAATTCTAATCTATTAGTAAATTTCTGCAGCTAATTCTAATTCTAATCGATTAGTAAATTTCTGCAGCTAATTCTAATTCTAATCGATTAGTAAATTTCAGTAGCTAATTCTAATTCTAATCGATTAGTAAATTTCTGCAGCTAATTCTAATTCTAATCGATTAGTAAATTTCTGCAGCTAATTCTAATTCTAATCGATTAGTAAATTTCTGCAGCTAATTCTAATTCTAAGCGATTAGTAAATTTCTGCAGCTAATTCTAATTCTAATCGATTAGTAAATTTCTGCAGCTATTTCTAATTCTAATCGATTAGTAAATTTCTGCAGCTAATTCTAATTCTAATCGATTAGTAAATTTCTGCAGCTAATTCTAATTCTAATCGATTAGTAAATTTCTGCAGCTAATTCTAATTCTAATCGATTACAATTTAACTAATCGTGCCCATCTCTGTTTTACCGTGCTTGCCTTACCTAGCCTAACTTAACCGTACCTTACCGTGCATTAGCTTACCAAGTTCCACCTGAGCTATATAAAGACGAGTTGTGTGCATACCTGAGTTGTATGGAGGTAATGAGGCGCTGAGTGAAAGTTACGTGTCTGTTGGTGGAGGGATTGAACTGGTGCCAAATTCTTGTAGGATTCCGAATTGAATGAGTTAAAGGCGACGATCGAAGGGTTAAGGCTGCAGAGCAGATCGCACACTTTGGCATCTGGGTTCGGAGGAGGAGGGGGTGGTGGTGGAGGGGGTGGGGCCGGTGGGAGCCTCCCCCGACAGACAACCGACCAGGTCGGCGCCTCAGCCAAAGACTCCAATTGCTCAGGTAACGAATATGGGTTGAACACACGTGTGCAGGTATACTTCTTGGCATTACCACTAACAACACCACTACCACTACCACTACCACCAGTATCACCACAACCATAACCACCACCATCAATACCACCATCACAACCATCATCACAACCACCACTATTATCGTAGTTGTCATAATTGTTGAAGTCATTATCATCAATCATCATAGAAATAATTATCATCATCGTCGTCGTCAACATCACCGTCATCGTCATCATCACCATCACAGTCATATATGTTATTATTGTCATAGTCATAGTAATCTTCATCATTATCTTCATAACAGTGGTATTCACTATCATCAAAATGGATGTCTGTCGTTGTTGTTGTTGTTGTTGATGATGATGATGATGATGATGATGATGATGATGATGATGATGATGATGATGATGATGATGATGACCATGTGCGTTTTGCTACCTGAAGTGATGGTCTAGTGCCTAATGACGTTTGACATCTTATAGAGTAGCGAATTTGATTTGCTTTGCTCTTCGAGTGGTGGCGTGGCGCTATATAAAATGTCCATGGAAGGGTGATGACGATGACCATGTATATGGATGTGTGATATCCTGTAGGTCATGACGTCCCACCGATCAACCGTCACATGTCAGCTGACAGCGTGGCCAGTCTGAACAGTCTGTCGAGCGCCTGCAGCAGAACCAGTCAACAGTCGACGACAGCAGCAGATCTAGACAAGAAAAAGAAGAAGAAGAACTGGGTCAGTCAACAGAAGACACTAAAGACAATACATCCTTAGAAACAATACTAGTTCCAATGTCTTCCATTCTGTCCCTATCTCTGTCTGTGTTTCTATCTTTCTCTCTGTCTGTCTTGTCTGTCTGTCTGTCTGTCTCCATCCATCTATCCATCCATCCATCCTTCCACCCATGCATGCATGCATGCATGCATGCAAGCACATACATACATAACCACACATATACACACATACGCACATACATACACAAACATACACAAGCACATATGCACTAACATACATGTATATGCATGCATACATACATACATACATACATACATACACACATACATACATACATACATACATACATACATATATACATAATACACACATGCGTACACCCATCCATACATACTCCAATCTATTCATGCAAATCCATGCATGCATACACCCGTACAATGTACATGTATCCATAAACACATACACACACCCACACAATCCACCCACCCATACATACATACATACATCCATTCGTCGATATATTCATACACCCACCCATACATACGTACATCCGTACATCTATCCACTCATATATCCATCCATCCATTCATCTTTCCATCCATCCATCAATCCATCCGGGCTCCAGCCTACCTGCTCATTCTCTTCTTTCATTCTCCAATGGTTTCTATATCGCTTACCATGGCATCAATGCTTCCATTGTTCTTTCAACTTTTCTATTCTATTGTCTCCAGCTGAAGACTTCCTTCACGAAGGCCTTCTCCCGGAAGAAAGGAAAGACCGGATCCGGTTCGGACTTCGATGCAGACAACGTCAGTCTCAAGTCGGATACGTCTATCCCGAATTCCTCCATGCTCCAGGGAGGAGGGAGTGGAGGAGGAGGAGGGGGAGGGCCAGGGGGACATCCGATGAGCACCCCTACAACCCCAACGAGAGTGGTTCAACTGTCTACGATGTAGGAGTCACGAATTCTATAATGATGATGACGACGGCGACGACGATAGTGATGATGATGATGATGTTGTTAAAGTTCCTGCTGTTGTTGTTGATGATGATGATGATGACGACGACGATTATGAGGATGATGGTAATGATGATGATAACAGATTTGATGATAATGAAGATTATCATTGATGATTATGATCATGTAGGTAGTGATTGCCACAATCACCATAGAACGCCAATGGTGATGATGATGATGATGATGATGATGATGATGATGATAATGATGACAATGTCATGGTTATAATGATGGTGATTATGTTAATTGTATTGACGGTGATGGTCATGATTATTATGATGATGATATTGATGATGATGTCAACAATGACTTCTATTACTCAATTGTTATCAGTATTGACTTGATGCCAATTTTAATCTTCAATTTAAAGTGCAACATCATTACTTTACACAAGAATGCATTACAATACACTAACTATGCTATCCTGCACTATGCTGTACCACAGTGCTACACTAAATATTGCTACACTATGCTGGACTACAATGCACTACACTAAGTATTGCTACACTATTCTGGACTACAATGCACTACACTAAGTATTGCTACACTATTCTGGACTACAATGCACTACACTAAGTATTGCTACACTATTCTGGACTACAATGCACTACACTAAGTATTGCTACACTATTCTGGACTACAATGCACTACACTAAGTATTGCTACACTGTTGGACTATGATGTACTACACTCTGTCATGCTATGCTTTCTACACTATGCTTTACTACAGAGCACTGCACTATTTGCAGTATGTCATGCTGCACTATGCTGGACTGCACTACATCGAAATGATGTACTAATTAAGTGCATATGTGAACTGTGTAGTGGGCCATTACCAAACATCAATTATTTTGATTGGTATTGTAATTAACTTTGTTGCTGTTCTTCATTTGCTATTGTCTGAGACTGTGCTATTGTCTTTGGTGCCAACGATAGAATGATGAAATCGGATTGCGCCGTCGGTGGCAGTCGAGACGAAGCCGTGTCTCAGCTGAAACAGGAACTCCATGAGAAGGACCTCAAGCTGACCGACATCCAGCTGGAAGCCCTGGCATCTGCCCACCAACTGGAACAGCTCTGCGATACCATGAACCGGATGAAGGTAGAATGACGAAGATGATATAACTGTATATACTTAGATGGTAGGATGGACACAATTATATAGATGTACGTACGGGGATGGGCAGGATGATATATATTGTATTGTAGGCCTATTCGAAACATTTATAAAGCGTCTCTAGTAGGGTGAACCGTTCACAGATGGTAGGATGGACAAAATTATGTAGATGTGCATAATCATATAGATAGTAGTATGAACAAGATGATATTGATGTAAATACTAGACTCGGACTGTAGAAGTTGATCAGTGGGAGAGTAGGTAGGTGTATGGTTGGGTAGGTAGGTGGTTTGGCAAAAAGCAATATTATTGGTGAACAGCTATGGGTATGGGTATTGACCGATTGGTTAGAGCGCTTGGCCTGTAATGCCGAGAGTATGGGTTCGAACCTACACTCTGGCGGCTAATTACTCTGCATGGACCTTGAGCAAGTCCTTCACTCACAATTGCTCTGCGCCATCGATACTCTGTCGTATGGTCGTGTGTGACAACTTCTGAGCTTTGGAAGGAGGGCACTATCGACTTACAGTTGTATTGTATTGTATTGTACAATTAGATGTTTTTATAAAAGCAATACTTATTGTTGAATGATACTTACATTATGGCAATTGTGTAATATGCAGAGTGAGATGACATCGCTGAAAGCAGACAACGAGAGACTTCAGCGGATCATCTATCAGCGAGGAATTGATCCGTCCCACCTCGTTGGTGGTAGAGTCCAGGCCCTCGAAAGCGAAATCTCACCGGAATCAACAAACCGACTCAGTCTCACAGAACTCGTCAACTCTGCCCCTGGTGAGTCGGAGATCTACACACCCACCTTAACAGCTACTCTGCCCCTCTTACCCTCTGGTAACCGACAGTGGAGGCGCCAGGATTTAAGGTTTGGGGGGCTAAAGCTCCAAGCTCTTCCCTTTTGTCCCCTCCTCCCTGTGATTTGCAGTGATTTCCCACTTTTTTTCGGGGAGGGGAGGGAGGGCTGAGCAGCAGTTAGGGGGGCTAAGCCCCTCTGTACCCCCTGGCGCCGCCACTGGTAACCGACATTTGACTTCCTTCTGTTTACCCTTAGGACAACCCTCTGATTCGATGCAACGCTTGTGAACAAGCTGGTGCCCGTGCTTGGCTTTCGAGTGATGCTTTAGAAGTTTGGAACTTACGATTGTCATTAGACAATCAATCAGAGAACATGAAGCAAATCTATAGCATTATACATATGCAACAGTAACTCCTTAGCAAAATTATTTAACTACTTCAGCGAAACGTTACCAGAACTACGGAAGAACTTCTTCAAAAGCTGCTGACGTTCTCAGGACACCATGACAAAACCTGAGCAAATATTACTTAACAACGCTTAAATGGCTGTGCCTAACCCCATATAAAAACTTTGTGAAACTGCAGCAAACTCTTGGCAAAACTTTAATAAAACATTGATAACATATCAGCAAAACATTAGGTAAGCTTCAGCATATAGCTTTATCAATAAAAATTTGATGAAACTTCGGCAACAGCCCAGTCAAACTTTAGAAAACCAAGCAAAACTATTTCTTGAAACTAATTATCCAGTTCAGATCTAGGAAAACCTGAACAGAATTAACACAAGCTTAGAAAAGTAATGACCGAAGTAATTTATTTTTTCACTTTCTAGAAGGAACATCGAGTCCTGTGGAATTGTCCGGAAAGAAAGAAGGAAGGAGGGTTCTTGTCTCGGTTCTTCTTGGCTCAAACGCAGACATAGGAAGCCTAGAGGTGAGAATGTTTTTAATATTTCAACCAAAAAGACTCTAAACAGAAACAAAGAGAATTTACGTTGCTTTCAGAGAATTTATATAAATGTCTCTGACAAAAAAGTGATTATTTCGTGTTAAGATTGGAATTATTTAACGTACACTCAGATTTATCGGATGCAAAAGACAATTCTTTTAAATTCACAAACAAGGCATCTCATGTATTGACCAAGTCTTTTCGTGCTTGTCCCGAAGCTGTAAAAGATCATAAATTGCTAGTTTTTCTTTATATTGAATTACGCGAAAAACATTACGTTACAATCTGAAGCTTGGAATCATCCGGACTCCATACACAATGTCTGTGTAGGAAATGCTCGGGACCTTCGCACATGATGTAGACGCTCAAGTGCTCAACGATACATTCATTCATTCATTCACTCATCCATTCATTCACATTAATCCATTCATTCATTTGGTCATTCATTCATTCATGTTAATCCATAATTCATTCATTCATTCAGTCATTCATGCTAATTCATTCATTCATTCGGACATTCGTTAATCCATTAATTAATTCACTCACTCATTAATCTATCCGTCTATTCATTGATTTGTTCATCCATTCACCCATGATATTCTTTCATTCATCCATTCATGAATGATATTATTGATTCACCCATTCATATTCATTCATTCGCTCATTCCATTCATAACGCTCTTATATATAGCGCTCCTCAAGATATCTACTTTGAGGTTCAGTTCCAAGGTATATGGTCAAAGTAAAGTCTGGATGGTTTCACTGTTACAGACGAAACCAGGTGAGGTTCTGATCGGTGCCCTTCTGGTGAGCAAGGTGACCAAGTGGGAGTCGTTTGAGAGCACCTTACGCAAGGCCTTCAAGGAATACATGACACGGATCGAGCCTTCAAGCAGCATGGGACTGACGTCGGATAGCATTCTCATGTACCGAGTGGGAGATATCATTCGGACGAAATGTAAGAGATAGCGAAACTAACCTTTCCTGAATAAACTTTGTAAAAAATGTTAATAAGTTATGTGCACGGCTCCTTTTGTATAATCAATCAATCAATCAATCAATCAATCAATCAATCAATCAATCAATCAATCAATCAATCAATCAATCAATCAATCAATCAATCAATCAAAATTTATATAACGCCCCTTCAAGATCCCTACTCAGAGGCGCTCATGCCTATAGCCTGACCAGTGTTGACACGTCAGAGACGCAAGCCCATCCACAGGTGTAAGGTACAATAAAATGCTTTTTTAAAAGCAACAGAAATGTGCACGATTAGTTAAATTGCTCATTGGTTAGAATTAAAATTAGCTGCTAAAATTTACTAATAATTAGAATTAGCAAAATCTTGTAGCTAATCGATTAGAATTAGAATGAGCTATTTGTCTACAAATGTCTAATCAATTACCTTATCGATTAGAATTAGCTAGGCTACTAAAATTTGCTAATCGATTAGAATTAGAATTAGCAAAATCTTGTAGCTAATCGATTAGAATTAGAACTAGCTGTTTGCCTAATCGATTAGAATCTAAGCCTACGCAGTAGTACGTACAAGACACTCTGCACTAGTTAACTTTACCTCAATGCATCGAGTATTAAATTCAAACTCTCATGCGAAATTGCCTATAGTGGGACCTGTCCCGTCCTATTTCAGATCCTTGCGTATACCTCTGCCTGATCTATTCTTGGTCGCAGGTCTTTCCGATCTGCTGCACATGGCTTTACAAGTTTTCACTTATGATATTGTATTGTATTGTATCGTATCGATTGTATTTGATCATTTATAAAGCGCTTCTCACAGCATAGGCCTTTCAGAAGCTCTCCCAGTGCGAGGTACTCCGAGAGAAAAGTTTTACGGGAAGAGAAAAAGATGCCACAAGAGAGAATAGTAGACCGTAGATAAGGAGGATGTCTATTCCATAGAAAGGGACCTACGCATTTTAAGGATAATATGAAATTGTATTGTATTGTATTTGAACACTTGTTATAGCGCCCCAACCAGATTTCCCATTCAGAGGCGCTCCCGACTACTGCGCGAACGCTGAATCGGAGTTTCACGCCGAAGCGCATGAGCAATTGCGAGTGAAGGACTTGCCCAGGGTCCCTACGCGGCGACTTTGAGGTGGATCCGAACCCGCAACCCTCCAGCTGCAAGGCACCGAACATACCCCCAAACCACCGCGCCAGTTGTATTGTGATGTGTTGTATTGTGTGTTGTATTGTACTCCACGTTTATAATGCGACCGAGCCACCCGCAGTAAAGATCCGAGAAATTAATCTCTGATAATCCGACCCGACCGGGAAGCGAACCCGGGGCGCCGTCGCGGCGAGCGGGCACCAACCCACTCGGCCACTCAGGATCCTATATGAAATATGATATGATCTGTAAAAAATCCGCGAGAAAAGTGTAGAGTATGTGAAAAATAGCGAAAAATCTTTGAAAATTGTGTTAAATATCTGCGAAAACTTGTTAGAAACATCTGGAAACATACTTGAAACACCTGGAAAACTTACTGCGTGGAAGCTAATGGATGGAATGTGTGTTGTGTTTCAGCTTCTAAGGCGCCGGATCAGTCGCCGTTTGACTGCCTCAGGGAGCAACCGGAAGCAGTCTGTGTCACGCTCAAGGGTAAATCAAGAGAGCATTTGGGGGATAGTTACGATGGCACCAATGACGACAATGACCATTCAATCAGTCATTCAATCATTCAGAGTATTTATAGAGTGCCTCTCCAAGATAACTACTCAAGAGGCGCTCATTGTCATGATATGGGATGATGATTAGGTTGTCATTGATGATGATTTGATGATGATTGTTTTAAATGACAATGAGAGTGATGATGATGATGATGATGATGATGATGATGATGATGACGACGACGACGACGACGATGATGATAACAAAAACAATAAGAACAGTAATAATAATATGATGGTGATGTAGTGATGGTGTTGGTGGTGGTGTTGGTGGTGATGATGATGATGATAATGATATTATGATAATGATAATAACAATAATAACAATATAATGATGATATGATGATGATGATATTATGATAACGATAATAATACGATGATGATATTATGATTATGATAATAATAATATGATGATGCTGCTGATATAGGAACACAGGAGAACAGCGTAGACTGTTTGGCCTTTGAGACGTTGATTCCAAAGGCCATTATGCAGCGCTATGTCTCTCTGTTGTTGGAACATCGTCGTATCATTCTCTGTGGTCCAAGTGGAACTGGAAAGACATACCTCGCTCAGAAACTGGCAGAATACGTCGTCTCTGTGTATGTCTCTCTCTCTCTCTCTCTCTCTCTCTCTCTCTCTCTCTCTCTCTCTCTCTCTCTCTCTCTCTCTCTCTCTCTCTCTGTGTCTGCCTACCTCTCTGTATGCGTCTAGATGTCTGGCTCTCTGTGCCACTCTCGGTGTCTCTGTATCGTTCTCTGTTTGTGTCAGTGTCTGGCTCTTTGTCTGCCTGTGTGTCTGCCTGTGTGTCTGTCTGTGTGTCTGTCTGTGTTTCTGTCTGTGTGTCTGTCTGTGTGTCTGTCTGTGAGTCTGCTTCGGTGTCTGGCTCTTTGTCTACCTTTGTGTATGTCTGTGTGTCTGACTGTGTGTCTGCCTGTATCTGTCTGTGTGTCTGCCTGTATCTGTCTGTGTGTCTGCCTGTGTGTCGGTTCTCTGTCTGCTTCTGTGTCTGCTTCGGTGTCTGGTTCTTTGTCTGCCTGTGTGTCTGTCTGGGTGTCTGACTGTGTGTCTGTCTGTGTCTGCCTGAGTGTCTGTCTGTGTGTCTGCCTGTGTGTCTGGTTCTCTGCCTGCCTTTGTGTCCGCCTTGGTGTCTTGCTACCTGTCAGCTTCTCTATCTGCCTCGGTATCTCTCTGTCTGTCTGTCTCTGTTCGCATCAGTGACTGGCTCTTTGTCTACCTCTTTGTCTGTGTCAATGTCTCCTTCTCTGTCTAATAATAATAATAACGATAATGATAATGAAGATAATGTATAATAATAATAATAATTATTATAATTTTATTATTTTAAATTAAGAATAACAATAGCATCAACTTCAACATCACCATCACCAATAACAATTACTATAACAATAATAATTAATAATGCTATCCTAGGTCTGGTAAAGACCTATTGGCTGGTCTGGTGGCTACGTTTAACGTGGACCATAAGTCAAGCAAGGAGCTTCGCCAATACTTGGCCAACATTGCCGAACAGTGCGAACACAACGCGGCCGATCTTCCTAGTATCATCATCCTTGACAATCTGCACCATGTTGGGTCCCTTGGTGAGGTCTTCACTGGCTTCCTGAGCGTCAAACACCAGCAGTGGTAAGTCACACTGATAGAACTCGATCAGCACAGTCGTCATTTATTATTATAAGGGCCATTAGAAATTTTGTCATTGTATGTGTTCATGCTTGTGTGTGTGTGGTGTGTGTGTGTGTGTGTGTGTGTGTGTATGTGTGTATGTGTGTGTATATGTATGCATGAATGTATGTTTGTATGCAGGTATGCATGTATTTGTGTGCTTGTAAATTTGTATGTATGACTATATGTATGTATGTATGCAGATATGCATGTATAGTATATGTGTACTTGTAAATTGTATGTATGTCTGAATTTATGTATGTATCAATCAATCAATCAATCAAAATGTTTATTTTGCAACCAATCAAACAAAATCATCCATACATCAGGTATGTATGTATGTATACTTACGTATGTATTAATGTATGTATTTATGTATGTATATATGTATGAATGCATATACATATGTATGTATGTTCGTATGTATCCATGCATGCTTCTATGTAGATATGTATGTTATTATTAATGGAGGAATAGATAGATGCATGTTTTTTATATCTATGCTCATATTCGTGGTTGTTATTTTCGGCGCAAGGTACGAATTTTAGCCCTGTTTCTGCTTTAATTATTCGGCTCAATTTGTACGTATTTCAAACGACGCCCTAAATTTTCCACACAACCTGTACACATTTTACGTGACAGCTCGACGGCTATTTTCGACCTTCTTGTACGCGTTTAAAACGATGTCTGGACGTTTTTCTTGCGCACACTGTACACGTTTAAAACAATGTGTCGACTGTTATTTTTCGGCACAGCCCGTACATAATCGGAACGATGAATCAGACGACTTGTTCGACGACGAACCTCCAGCTTCACCACAACTTCCGGTGGGTGCTCTGTGCCAACCACATGGAACCGGTCAAGGGCTTCCTCGGTCGATATCTGCGGCACAAGCTGGTCGAGGAGGAGGTCAAGACCGGGGTTCGAAACCAGGAGATGAACAAGATCGCCGACTGGCTTCCCAGAGTGTGGCAACATCTCAACAAGTTTCTGGAGACGCACAGTTCTTCTGACGTCACCATTGGTTAGGCGGTCTGACGTCATGAATAAATGAATAAATAAATATTTAGTGACTGAATCGGTCCATCTATTTGATCAGCATTCGATACATTCATCCATCCATACGACAATCCTCGAGTCCATTCATCCATCCATCTATTCATTTGTTCATCCATTCACCCATTTATAAATCTATCCATACATCCATTCATTCATCTATTTATCCATTAAGTTATTCATCTTTCTATCCATCCATCCATCCATACATACATCTATATATCCATACGTACGTACGTACGTACGCACGCACGCAAGCACGCACGCACGCACGCACGCATGCATATATCCATCCATCCTATCATACATACATACATACATACACATACATACATACATACACATACATGCATGCATGCATATATCGATCTATCATACATACATACATACATACAGCAGTATATTAATCTATCCATAAATGTATCCATCCATCCATCCAATCCATTCATTCAGTTAGCCATCTATCCGTCTATCCATCCTACCATTCATACATACATACATATGTATTATGTAAGCACATACATACGCACACATAGTGACACATACACACATACATGCACCTACCTACACTCGCATCCAATGATACATACACGCATACATTAGTCTATCATCCATCCAATCATCCATCCTTTCATCTATCCTGTTCATCAGCTGGAAAATACATGTGAAGATATGTTCTTCCCTTTCCAGGTCCGAGGCTTTTCCTGGCGTGTCCGATGGTTGTCTCCAACGCTCAGGTCTGGTTCACGGACCTCTGGAACTATTCCATCGTACCCTACCTACTGGAAGCAGTCAGGGAAGGAATACAGGTAGATCTAATAATCAATTATAGGATGGATAGATTGATGGATAGATTGAAGAATTGATGGACGGATAGATGGATAGAGGGACAGATGGATGGGTGGGTTTATGGATGAATGAACCAATTGATAAAGGAAAGAACGAATCAGTTAATGGTAAGGTAAGGTAAGATTAGGTAGATTAATTTTTCTTATCGCAGATGATTGACAGTGAAATATAACCTTCTGTCCACTCTCCCATTCATCGATTGGGCATTTCATTTGTTAGCCTCAAAGTTCTGTGGCTTGAGCCGTAATGGACGAGGAGTTGCTCGAACTTGCATTATGATAGCGACCTTAAAGAAATGATTAGATTTGATTACATTACATTATATTAGATTAAATTTAATTATACTTGATTAGACTAAGTTAGACTAGATTAGATGACAGTTGATTAGGTTAAATTAGGTTAGATTGGATTAAGTTATAAGCTTAGATTAACTTAGATTAGTTTAAAGTAGATAAACTTACACCAGATTAAACTAAGTGAGATTTGATTAGGTTAGATTTGGTAATGTTAATGTCAACAGACTCGAATTAGAACAGCCAAAGTATAGCCTAACCCTGCTTACGATTAACGGCTCTGAGCCTGAGTAATTTCTTTTGAGGGGCGCTATATAAATCTACGATTTCAGTTGACAATAACGGGTGTCGTTGACCGATTTGCAGACGTACGGGCATCGAGCCCCCTGGGAGGACCCGGCCGAGTGGGTGATCGAGACCTACCCGTGGAGCAAGGGGGACATGCCGACCCTACTTCACCTGCGCACAGAGGACGTGGGATATGATCCACAGGGAGGGGGTCTGGCCCCCGGAAAATCTCAGACGGCTTCAAGTGACAATGAAAACAAAGACCCTCTGGTAACAACGACAATGTTGTCGTATTTTGGTCGTCGTCATCATCGCTTT
This sequence comes from Aporrectodea caliginosa, assembly GCA_020284085.1. Classification (NCBI taxonomy): domain Eukaryota; kingdom Metazoa; phylum Annelida; class Clitellata; order Crassiclitellata; family Lumbricidae; genus Aporrectodea; species Aporrectodea caliginosa. The sequence goes on from JACEVL010000501.1 coordinate 1,625,945, forward strand.
AAATCTTCATCATCATCATCATCAATCATCGTCGTCGTCATCACTAGTATCAATACCGTCGTCCTCACCATCACAATGATTAATACCTTCCTTGCCATCATCATTATCATCATCATCATAATTACCTTCTCTGAGTAGTGCCCTTGAAGAGGTGCTATATAAATCCCACAAAGAATGAATGAATTATCGCCGTCATTATCATCATCATCGTCATCTTATCGTCAATACCATCATTGCCATAATCATCATCACCATTACCATCACCATCACTGTCATCATTAATATCAGCACCACTATCTGTATATATCCATCATTATTATCACCATCTTCATGACTTCACAATCAACACCATTATCATCACAAACGTCATCACCACTGACACCTTTTTACAAGCAACAATGTGTGCAAAAGACAAAGCACAGTGACAGATAAATATATGATGGAGGCTTGCTGTAAGGGTTTTGTGGTTTACCTAGTAATGACTTCTTTGTATTCCTGCTTTCAGATGAATATGCTCTTACGCCTGCAAGAGGCGGCCAGCTACTCGAGTCCTCCAAGTAACGAAAGTGACTCTACCAGTCTCGATAGCCACGAATCGAGAGCTTGCGGTTCGACTCCTAAGAGTCCCGTTGCTAGCGACGCAAAAACGTAGCTTCAAGCTTAGCCGACATGCTCCGCCTTCATGGGCGTGTCTTAGTTGACTTGCTCCGCCTTCCTGGCCTGTCTTCGCGTGTAGGCTCCGCCTTTCTGGGCGTGTACTTGCAAGGTTTGCTCCGCCTTCTAAGGCTTGTATGCTGAAGATGTTACCGACGTTTTATGCGTGTCTTTGAAAGTTTCCTACCCCTTTTTGGGTATCTATTTTACAGGCGTTATCAGGCTTTTCTGACAGTGTCTTTGTGAACGGGGTCCGCCTATCGAGGCGTGTATGTAAAGGTCATAGTGTCCGTATTGGGCCTTCGATTTAGGCCACGCCCATTGAGTTTCCGCTGCCTTCAGGATTATGCATTTGACAACGCCCACCCGGCTTTCGTCATCTGTCAGCCTATGCATATTCAAGATTCAGGCTTGACCTTATAACGGGGCTCTGCCAATAGGAATAGACAGAGCACGTTTAGCCATGCCATTTTGGCAGAGTCGGGCCTTCGCATACATTCATTTGGCCACGCCCACTGAGCGTAAGTCGCACTATTAGACACGCCCATCTAATGCTTATTGGAAGATTAACTTGCTATGCCCTATTTTCGTGAATGTTTATGCTAACACTACAGAATTTTTACGGTGTCTTAGATTGGTTAGTAGATGCATTTTAGTTAGGTCACACCCACCGTAGAGTTTCTCAATGTGTTGTGACGTCATGACTGCATAATATTAAGTTAATTTGCAGAAGATGCAATTATTTGTAATGTACCCGCCTTAAAAGCCATGAGAGCTTCTAATCGGCCCATGGGTTGCCAAAAATCAGCCATTTAGCCATAATAAAGCAATCATTTTACACTGTTTAAATCAGCAAACAGTTCGTCTGTTAAAAACGTCTCGGTTGTAACACGTCTGCTACTCGCTAGGGGTCCGTCGTTGACCAATGCAGTCGCAAGGCGGCGTCTTGAGCCTTGTGTTGACGAATTGGCATAGATATTTCAGAGAAGTGGGACTCTGAAATTGTTTGTCGGGGGAGGACTGTTGCGAAGTAGTACACGGCCGCTATTTTGTGTTTTCTCGCGAAGGAGTCAGACAGAATCGACGGAATCTTTATGGTTGAATTGACTGAACAACGAAGGAAGTCAGTCGAACAACGAAAAACGCCTGAATAGTGCGGATATTTCATGCAAGAATCATGAATATTGATCAAGTAGCGTCTTTGTCTTCATTAATCATATAATCATGAATATTCACGATGCAACGTTACACACTGCCAATCGGACTCTTGCTCGCGTCCCTCCGAGAAAAGTATTGCATAAAGGGTATGTCTTTATTGCATAAAGGGTATGTCTAAGTTGCGTCGTAGTCTAAGACTGTAACCAGTGGCGGTACTATTTCTTGATCGTGGACAAGAGAACCTAGAGGAGTTTTTGGTAAGAAAGGCGGCGTGCGTAAATTCTGGTGATTGGTTGTGGGTCCGAAACTGTCCCAGTGCCTTGTAAAAATTTGAACCCACCTGTCTACCGCCACTGGGTTATTTACGACATCTGTGACGCCATACTGTGCAACTATTTTAGAAATTGTTTCGTATTTTTTAGTCAGTATTGTACAGCATGTTGATGTTAAGTTAGATACCTGTCATTTGTTCGAGAATTGACGTCGTTGAATAACAGTTCATTGATGTACCTTATGTTTTTATCCATTTACCTTGATGGGTATGCATGAAGTTTGTTGAACTCAACTGGGATCTCAAAAGTGAAGAATTCAACATTAAGTTGAGCCTATATCTATGTTGGACGAAATAGTTTGCTAGAATCTGAAGTTGATTTGCGGTGTATCTTAAAACATTCATAGTCGATTTGAGGACTGATCGAAATTTTATCCTAACCTGCAAGGATTTGGTTTAGAGTTTAGTCATATTGATGCTATCCCAACCATAGTGTATTAATTTTGAAGTTGAGCTGAAATTCTTTCCTAATTCAAAGATTTCATGAATATTCAGATTACTCAAATTCTATTCTATCCCATACATTAAACATATTCATTCAAGAGTTAAACTTAAAAATTGTCCTAGTACAAACGTTTCATTATTATTTTGCTTTCGTTTCGTGTGAGGTTTTCCCCTAAAGAAAACATTTTTAAAATGGCCAAAATTTTGTGAATTTCGAAGCAACTTTCCATAACGTTTTCCGGCTTCTCGTCAAATAGAGAATCTTTTTGGCCATATTTGCCTTTCTTGGAGTTCCAGCCAAGACTCGAGCAAACAAGTCGAGCTGGAGTTTGGAAATCGATCCCAGTACCGGATCCCAGTATTCTCATTGACCAACTGCCACCACGTTAAGTCACGTTCGATTTCAACCATTCTGTGGGAAGAGTAGATTGACACTTGTACCTGCTCGAATGGCAAAACATTGACATAACTGTGAGTGCAAGTTGGATGGAGTTACGTGCAGGCGATGTATGGCGCGCGTCGAGCATGCGCTGTGTTAAGATCAATGAAGGCAAACTTCGGTGGCTTACGGTGTCGAAGAGTGCAGAGGTGGTAAGATCAATGAAGGCAAACTTCGGTGGCTTACGATGTCAAAGAGTGCAGAGGTGCTGAGTGCACTTTAGATTTGCGTGTCCTTGTGTGTGTGTCAAGGACTTTAGAGCTGTATTATTGGATTAATCGTTTTATTTAATGATAACCAGAAAAGTAAGAGATTACGGTTTGGAATGCTTGTCTCTTTCGCCTGTCAGTGCTTCAGCCTTCATCCAAATGAATTACTATTACTTACAATTACCGTTACCTTAAATCAAAATCACAGTCTGACACATTTGCTGTTACGTTTTACCTGTACTCGGTTCGTGCAGAGATGTTTTCTTGCAACTGCATAAGTTACGATTAGTAATTGTAAATTTCCGTTTTACTCATTGTGTCTATAAATAATTTTTGTCTGTACGACCTTCGTGTTATGTATTTTCCTATTTACTTACTTATTTACTTGCATATTATAAGTGGATCAAAAGTTGATCTAACGTCTGTGTTTTATGTTCTCATGGTTATTTTTTGCCATGTTTCAAGATTATTCGTGTTATTTTAACTATTATTTCATTATTTGTGCACATTGTTTGAAACTGTATCAAAATGTGTCTGAATTGTACTGCAAGATTTGTACAGATAGTTGTGATCTCCTGAAGATGTAATGGAATGTGACAACATGTCTGTTCTGATCGAATCACATCAGCATGCACACGTACAAAATACACACATATATAAATGCACACATGCATGCATACTTACATATTATATGCATACTTTAATTCACACACACACACACACACACACACACACACACACATACTTCTGTGCTAACATACATCCATACATTTGCAACGATATACATATACATACGTGCAAACACAGTTACACATTACATC
>JACEVL010000501.1:1632500-1655000 GCA_020284085.1 Aporrectodea caliginosa
CACGATATTTCAACCGAATTACCTTGAAATCCTATTCTTTCAATTTTAATTTCCAAGCCTTGAAACACCATGGAAACGAGGATAAATATTCACATATCTCTACTGCTCTTTCATCAAATGAAGATATCTTTGCAGAATTGTGATGCCTATAGGGCCACGAAGAAGCTGGAACTAAAATAATTCGGTTTGGAGAAAGTCGAATTTTTTGTCCTAAAAAATCGCTGGACTAACCATCATAGTTTTTCTTGAAAAACTGCGAAAATTTTAAGTGTGCGGGAATCGCTTTAGAATAGTATATTATGATAAGGCGAAGCCATATGAACCAGAATTAGGTCAATATCACGATATTTCAACCGAATTACCTTGAAATCCTATTCTTTCAATTTTAATTTCCAAGCCTTGAAACACCATGGAAACGAGGATAAATATTCACATATCTCTACTGCTCTTTCATCAAATGAAGATATCTTTGCAGAATTGTGATGCCTATAGGGCCACGAAGAAGCTGGAACTAAAATAATTCGGTTTGGAGAAAGTCGAATTTTTTGTCCTAAAAAATCGCTGGACTAACCATCATAGTTTTTCTTGAAAAACTGCGAAAATTTTAAGTGTGCGGGAATCGCTTTAGAATAGTATATTATGATAAGGCGAAGCCATATGAACCAGAATTAGGTCAATATCACGATATTTCAACCGAATTACCTTGAAATCCTATTCTTTCAATTTTAATTTCCAAGCCTTGAAACACCATGGAAACGAGGATAAATATTCACATATCTCTACTGCTCTTTCATCAAATGAAGATATCTTTGCAGAATTGTGATGCCTATAGGGCCACGAAGAAGCTGGAACTAAAATAATTCGGTTTGGAGAAAGTCGAATTTTTTGTCCTAAAAAATCGCTGGACTAACCATCATAGTTTTTCTTGAAAAACTGCGAAAATTTTAAGTGTGCGGGAATCGCTTTAGAATAGTATATTATGATAAGGCGAAGCCATATGAACCAGAATTAGGTCAATATCACGATATTTCAACCGAATTACCTTGAAATCCTATTCTTTCAATTTTAATTTCCAAGCCTTGAAACACCATGGAAACGAGGATAAATATTCACATATCTCTACTGCTCTTTCATCAAATGAAGATATCTTTGCAGAATTGTGATGCCTATAGGGCCACGAAGAAGCTGGAACTAAAATAATTCGGTTTGGAGAAAGTCGAATTTTTTGTCCTAAAAAATCGCTGGACTAACCATCATAGTTTTTCTTGAAAAACTGCGAAAATTTTAAGTGTGCGGGAATCGCTTTAGAATAGTATATTATGATAAGGCGAAGCCATATGAACCAGAATTAGGTCAATATCACGATATTTCAACCGAATTACCTTGAAATCCTATTCTTTCAATTTTAATTTCCAAGCCTTGAAACACCATGGAAACGAGGATAAATATTCACATATCTCTACTGCTCTTTCATCAAATGAAGATATCTTTGCAGAATTGTGATGCCTATAGGGCCACGAAGAAGCTGGAACTAAAATAATTCGGTTTGGAGAAAGTCGAATTTTTTGTCCTAAAAAATCGCTGGACTAACCATCATAGTTTTTCTTGAAAAACTGCGAAAATTTTAAGTGTGCGGGAATCGCTTTAGAATAGTATATTATGATAAGGCGAAGCCATATGAACCAGAATTAGGTCAATATCACGATATTTCAACCGAATTACCTTGAAATCCTATTCTTTCAATTTTAATTTCCAAGCCTTGAAACACCATGGAAACGAGGATAAATATTCACATATCTCTACTGCTCTTTCATCAAATGAAGATATCTTTGCAGAATTGTGATGCCTATAGGGCCACGAAGAAGCTGGAACTAAAATAATTCGGTTTGGAGAAAGTCGAATTTTTTGTCCTAAAAAATCGCTGGACTAACCATCATAGTTTTTCTTGAAAAACTGCGAAAATTTTAAGTGTGCGGGAATCGCTTTAGAATAGTATATTATGATAAGGCGAAGCCATATGAACCAGAATTAGGTCAATATCACGATATTTCAACCGAATTACCTTGAAATCCTATTCTTTCAATTTTAATTTCCAAGCCTTGAAACACCATGGAAACGAGGATAAATATTCACATATCTCTACTGCTCTTTCATCAAATGAAGATATCTTTGCAGAATTGTGATGCCTATAGGGCCACGAAGAAGCTGGAACTAAAATAATTCGGTTTGGAGAAAGTCGAATTTTTTGTCCTAAAAAATCGCTGGACTAACCATCATAGTTTTTCTTGAAAAACTGCGAAAATTTTAAGTGTGCGGGAATCGCTTTAGAATAGTATATTATGATAAGGCGAAGCCATATGAACCAGAATTAGGTCAATATCACGATATTTCAACCGAATTACCTTGAAATCCTATTCGTTTCAATTTCTTTCAAGGGATAAATATTCACAAATTTGTCGTATACGGATTTCCAAGCCTTGAAACACCATGGAAACGAGGATAAATATTCACATATCTCTACTGCTCTTTCATCAAATGAAGATATCTTTGCAGAATTGTGATGCCTATAGGGCCACGAAGAAGCTGGAACTAAAATAATTCGGTTTGGAGAAAGTCGAATTTTTTGTCCTAAAAAATCGCTGGACTAACCATCATAGTTTTTCTTGAAAAACTGCGAAAATTTAAAGTGTGCGGGAATCGCTTTAGAATAGTATATTATGATAAGGCGAAGCCATATGAACCAGAATTAGGTCAATATCACGATATTTCAACCGAATTACCTTGAAATCCTATTCTTTCAATTTTAATTTCCAAGCCTTGAAACACCATGGAAACGAGGATAAATATTCACATATCTCTACTGCTCTTTCATCAAATGAAGATATCTTTGCAGAATTGTGATGCCTATAGGGCCACGAAGAAGCTGGAACTAAAATAATTCGGTTTGGAGAAAGTCGAATTTTTTGTCCTAAAAAATCGCTGGACTAACCATCATAGTTTTTCTTGAAAAACTGCGAAAATTTTAAGTGTGCGGGAATCGCTTTAGAATAGTATATTATGATAAGGCGAAGCCATATGAACCAGAATTAGAGACCCAGAAGGAACAGAGTTCCGCTTGAATAGGGTCACCAAATTAAAGGCATTACAGATGGCGACGAAGCACAGCCGTTTTTAATTAAACATGTATCAAATCTTAACTATTGAAAATTAATTGGATCATATACAAAACAGTTTCACCAAATTAGTTAAAGACAGGCCATTATGATCTAAAGAAACGGTCGACAACAATATTCAATTCTTATACTTAATAATCAGTAAAGAGAGACATAGACCGAGAGAGACAGAGACAGCTACAGACAGACAGACAGACACAGAGAGAGAAAGATGACAGACAGAGACAGACAAACAGACATACAGAGACAGAGACAGAGGGAGACAGAGACAGAGAAGAGAACCAGACAAACAAAGGACGAGTGACCGACACAGAGGACAGGAGGAGCCACAGTGAGACAAGGGAAGAGACAGAAGCAGACACGTTCATAAAACAGACAATACGAGACAGACATGCAAACACAGAGGCACAGCTGCGCCACCTAGTGTTCGGGGAAATAATTACGCTAATAATCATCATCAGTGCCATCATCCATCTGCCTCCCGACTGCTGCGGCGCGCTCCTCAGCATCCTAAATTATTGACGCTCGCCGCTTTTACTGCAGAGGCTGCCCTGTAGGCTGCCATAGCAACCGTTCCGGGCATAGCGCAGCTCCTGCGGACAAAGGTTATACACAGAACGTCAAAGGGCAAATCGCACATGATTCAGTCAGAAACCGTTGGCAAAAAATGTTAAGTAAATAAGTAAGTATGGTCTTCAATACCCCATTTGCAAATGCACAATGGGACAACAGTTATGATATTGATAAAACATCGAAGTAATAATATTAATAAACATAATGTGTAAAAGGTTAAATACTATTGAAAGATGATTAGTAATTGAACAGCATCCTAGTGATAAATCCCTTCCTAGTAATGGAGTAAGAGTGCGGAATAGTTGTACACACATGCAGAACAGAGCATCTTGCTCTATCCGGTGCAAGTGTTCTTTGTCTTCTATTGTGCATGGCAGCTTAGCCTCTGCTTGCCTCAGTCAACAGCAGCGCCTCTAGCGGTGGACTGTTGCGTGACTCAGGTGGGCTGTCTGCTCGGTCTCCAGTCGCTGAAGCCAGACTGAGCGATAATCGGGCGTTCTGCGTGTTGGAACTGACCGGAATCGAACGCCAATCGAACTGTTTCTCTTGGTTTCAATGGAATAGCCAGAAATATCTCGTTTAAATCACGAGTGATTCTCTTGTCTATCGTCCAACGGCAAATGGCCGACTGCCTCATGACACGAGACATCTATCGAGCGAGTGTGTCATGTTGATAACGAAACGTTGATCAGTCGGAGAGTTTATCGTCGTCGAATATTCTCCGTAGAGAAATTGTCGAGAGGGTTATTTCTTCGTCTTCGAATATTCTCCCGAGAGAAAGCAAACGGCAAGGGAGTTGTTTTCTCTTCTTGCAATATTCTACGGAGAGAAATAGTTGAGAATATTATATTTGTCGTCTTGTAATATTCTCCAAACAGTAAACAACTGTCGAGAGAATTGTTTCATCGCCTTCGGATATTCTGCGTACAGAAACAATCGGCCAGGGAATAGTTTTCTCGTCTTCGAATATTCTCCAGAGAGAAACCATCGTCGGGGGCATTATTTTGCCGTCTTAGACAACATTCTTGGCAGAGAAACAATCCTCGAGATAGGCCTATTTATTGTGTGATCATAGACAATATTCTCCGGAGAAATCGTCGAGAGAATTTGCACTGTCTGTTGTTTATTTACGAAATATTCCAATTCAAAGTTCGATCCATATTATTCCATTCAGCTTAACTTCTAACTTCTTCGGAGCTTCTTGTTTAAATTTGCATCTGCGTTTTATATTTTAACGTATGTCAACATCGTCAAATGTCATCAGAGTGACAAGCAACTTGACGCAACAACTATTTCAGTTTTCTTCTAGTCTCGTTCCATTCAGATCCTATCCGATCTTGTGGTGATATTTCGTCAGAAGCTGCTACGTTTTTCGAGAAAATTCTGAATTTTTCAGACTATTCTTACTGTTGTCGAAGTCTTGTGACGTAGCATATCAGAGCTCAATACAACTGGCGCTCAAGAAATGGTTGTTTGCATTATATTACATTAACCTAAAAGTCGTCTCGTACCAAATTTCAATTCAAACCACTGTTGACTTAAACCTTGTCTCAAGTTTCGTCTAAAGTCTCATCAAAGGCAGGGTCTCGTTGAAAATCTCGCCGAAATCACGTCGACAGTTGAAAACGAGATCTCGTTCGTAGCCCTGAATAAGAAGAAATCAAACAGTCTCATCAGAACGTGTAGTGGAAGGTACATTTACTAAAGATCTACAACAGAAATTTATAGTCGAAAGAAAACAGTAGGGCGCTATAAAAATTATTTATTACAGTAAAATGACGTCGTCATCGCTTTCGTCATCAGCGCTGGACTCGACCTCTGACTTCATGACGTCATCCGTCGACGCTGACGTCACGCCAACCGTGACGCAGGACTTTCAGCTGCAGACGGCCCTGACCTTGGTGCAGCATTCCACTTCCGGTGTCCGGGCGCAGCTGACCACAGCGGAGGAGAACATCTTTCAGGGGGTCCATACAGCCCTGACCGTCCTGGCTCTATCGGCGAACTGTCTGTCCCTGTTGGTCATCTACGGAGTGGTCAGTCAACTGACCCCTCCGCTGCGCCTTCTGACCAGCCTGAGCTTTGCCCAAATGCTTGCTCCGTGGGCCATCATGACCATCTACTTCTCGCGGAGCCCCTGCCAGGATGAGATCCACACGTCCGTCCTTCTGACGTCCCACAACGCCGCGGCCTTGACCCTCCTGGCCCTTGCACTGACTCACAACATCGCCAGCTTCCGGCCCTTCCACTACGCCAGCCTCGCCTCATCTCGGCGTCTCTGGGCCAGCGTTGCGGTCATCTGGATCGTCGCCCTCACCCTGGGCCATATCCACTTTCTGGTCAGTCTCGGAGGTGACGATGACCACCCTTACGACGGGGATTACTGCGCCCGCGTGGCTGACCACACCAGCATAAGCCTATCCATCTGTCTGAGCCTTGCTTTCCTGGTCATCTTGACGGGCGCGGTCATCTACACACGGATACTGGTCAGTCTGCGTCCGGTGGAGGCTTTCGTAGTGGACGCACCGGTCAGTAGGAGCTCCAAGGGAGTGGTGACCGGTATCGCCCTTTTGACGGGGTACACCGTCGCCTGGGTGCCCTACCTCGTGGTCAGATTGGTCGTTGCCTCTCGGTCAGTGGAGACGAGGGTCAGTCTGGTGGCCACGGGCATCTGGCAGGCGGTCATCGTGGTCAGTTGCTTCATGGATCCGGTCATCTACGGACTTAGAATGGACGCCCTGAGGAATGGGTATGGAACACTCTGGCAGAGGATTCGAAACCGTGTCGCTGGGGCATGGGTTCGATGCCAGAGTCGCCTGCGATGCCTGGAGGAGGATGACATTCCGACGACACCTCTCAACCAGATAGATGCCATCAGCTACTAGCACTTAGGGTATCATAGTAGCACTTAGGGTATCATCCCTAAGTGCTACTGGCTGGGACTCGATCATCCTACACTACTACCCACAAAGTAGGACTCGATCATGCCATCTGCCAATGCTAAGGATTCCATCATTCCCAAGTGCTACTACCTGGAACCTGATCATACTCAAGTGCTACTACATGGGACTCGATCACCCTAAAGTGCTACCAGCAAAGTAGGACTCGATCATGCTTATTAATTCTAAGGATTCGATCATTCCCAAGTGCTACTACCTGGAACGTGATCATACTTCAAGTGCTACTACATGGGACTCGATCACCTTCAACTGCTACCAGAAAAGTAGGACTCGATCATGCCATCTGCCAATGCTAAGGATTCGATCATTCCCAAGTGCTACTACCTGGAACGTGATCGTACTAAAGTGCTACTACATGGGACTCGATCATTCTCAACTGCTACTAGCAAGTAGGACTCGATCAACCCATCTGCTAAATTAAATGCCAAGGATTCGATCATTCCAAACTGCTACTACCTGGAACTTGATCACACTCAAGCGCAACTACATGGAACTCGATCATCCTCAACTGCTACTAGCAATGAGGACTCGATCTGCTTCTAGTAAGGACTCGATCATCTCTAAGTGCTACTAGGGATGATTTTGAAACTGTGTATGGTACTAGGATTGAATCAAACGTGATACTAGGACTGATCAACAAACACTGACACTGGTAATGACTCCAAAATATTACTAGGAATGATCCTAAAGTGGTATTGGTGACGACTCCAGTGTTCCCAATGTTCATTCCTTCATAGACAGCATTCAGTGAGCATACTTTGTAATGCCAGAGGCGCTCAAGTGAGATTGAGCTGATAGTGCTACTGGTATGAGCATTGAAAGTGGTAGAGTAAGGCTTCTTTAAAAGTTTCAATACATTCATACATGTAGCCTATTATATATACATGCACTGTTCCTCCTACTGTAATATAACGCTAATTATAATTTTTTAATTTGTTAATTAAATTATTTGCTACTAATCACATCTGCGTGAGGTAAAAAATCATCCTTAGATCTGAGAGAAACAACTCTTACGTGAAAAGTTTAAGTGATAATGTAATTCATGTTTTGTATGTAAAATTTAATTTAATTAAATTTATTCTAACAATTACTTCCTTCGTGCTTATTTGCATCTTAATTGAAAGCAGTGAATAGAAAGAAAGAGAAAATTATTGATGCTTTAAATAATAACAACGCCAACATCAACACCAAAAACAACAACAACAACAACAACAATAATAATAATAATTATCATTATTATCATTATTACCATTATTATTATTATTACCATTATTAATTATTATTATTATTATTATTATTATTATTATTATTATTATTTTTTTTTGCCCCGAGGTATACATGATCCCTCAGGGACTTAATATTAATTAAGAACAATAAAATTCGTCTGGAACGGCACCTAATCGTCGTTATTATTATTATTATTATTATTATTATTATTATTATTATTATTATTATTATTATTATTAATATAATAATAGTAATAATAATAGTAATATGTAATATGTATGTAGTAATAATAATAATGTATGCTTGCATGTATCACAGCACTTAATATATTGCATTAAGTACGTCAGAAAAGCATTGTCTCTGCGTTAGCTTCTATGATGTCTGATATCGTTTAGAACTAAACTATTACATCAGTTAGCAAAACAATGCACAGTAAACTAAGAGTCACCAGTGGATGGCCCACGCACACACGTGGATCCCAGTGAACGGATTCCCGTCGACAGTTGACAGACGGCATGGATGTTCAGAGTCCCTGGAGCTGCGGCGATAAGGGTGGAGCGGCTGAAGGTGACAGCGCTCGCAACACACGCTGATGCTGGCACCGAGCAGTTCCTCGTTGGTAGAAGATGACGCACGTCCGGAAAATAGCCTACAATAATAAGAATAAGAATGATTAGACTAATTATTATTAATACTATTATAATTAAACATTTATTAAGCGCCACTATATATAATAGCAAAGTATCGGTCGATGGTGCTGAGCAATTGTGAGTGTAGGACTTGCTCATGGTGCCCTATACACAATAGTACACAGCAACCGACTCAAGGGAAGAGGCTCGAACCTGTAGGCCTACTCTACCACAGATGGACACAATTAGTTAAATTGTTAATCGATTAGAATTAGAATTAGCTACTGAAATTTGCTAATCGAATTATAATTAGAGAAATTAGATTGATTAGAATTAGCTGTTTGTTTAATTAATTAGCTAATCAATTAGTTAAATTGCTAATCGATTAGAATTAGCTTGAAATTTGCTAATCAGTTAGAATTAGCTAAATCTTGTAGCTAATCGATTAGAATTAGCATAAGCTGTTTGTCTAATCGATTGTTACATCGCTAATCGATTACAATTAGAATTAGCTACTGAAATTTGCTAATCGATTAGAATTAGAAATCAAAAAATCCTGTAGCTAATCGATTAGAACTAGAGTTAGCTGTATGTCTCATCGATTTGCTGATCGATTAGTATCTAACCTATTAGTTATCAACCTCTGTACTCTCCGCGTTACAAGGCGTGCGCTCTAGACAAGCGGAATTTATTCCTTAAAAGTCGCAATGACTAGAAATGTTCGCCTTTTAACTCCTCAAAGGCGGCAAATTTTAAATACATTACAGCACTTGTACCATTGTAATTTCAAAAATTCTTACCCTCATCCATCCATTCCGCACCCTTCCAAGCTCTCCCGTCCTAAGCAATAACCCGCCTTAGCGGCTTCTCTGCCTTCATCCCTCCCCAGTCTACTGGTAAACGGACTTGGATCTTCACTTAGTGTTTTGGTTCATTCATTCGTCCGTTCATTAATTCCTTCCTTCATCCATCCATCCATCCATCCATCCATCCATCTCATCCATCCATCCATCCATCCATCCATCCATCCATCCATCCATCCATCCATCCATCCATCCATCCATCCATCCATCCACCAACCTCATCCATCCATCCATCCATCCATCCATCATTCATTCATTCATTCATTCATTCATTCATTCATTCATTCGCTCATTTGCTATCCATCGATCATTCCATCATATTGATTCCATAATCCATCTTTATCCACCTATCCATTTCCATTCATTCATTCCATCCATCATTCGCTCACTTATTCATTCATCCTCATCCATTCATTTATTCATCCATTATCCATCCATCCATCCATCCATCCATCCATCCATCCATCATCCATCCATCCATTCATCCATAATTCATCCATCATCCTATCCATTCTACCAATCAGTTTTTCATTCATTTGTTCGCTCATTCATTCGCTCATTCATTCGTTTATTCACTAATTCACTCGCTTGTTCTTCATTCATTCATTCATTCGTTAATTCATTCGTCCATTCATTCGTTCTCAGCACGAGCAGCGTGCGCCCTTGTTGAGTTCAACTTTCAGTCAGGACACAAAACTCCGTAGCCGACGGTTTCGCAGTTTCGAAGTAATCTGACAACCCTTCACATGCAAACACAATGACCCGCAGTGCCTTCCCGATCTGGCACAGGGAGACAGTTTCTTTTAAACGACGTTGCGCAGTAATAAAGATTATTAGCGACGCCCTCCTCCTTGATACAGGCTTGAGACTGGCACCATCAGAAAACCACAGCGGGAAAACCATGCCGCGCGGTAAGCACCCGCAACATCCGATCCAACAGTCAATGCCCTCTGCATGAACCCTAGTACAGCTCTTTTGGTGGACCACGTGAACGCGAAAGCCTACATCTATACATCTACATATCGGTTATTACATTACATTAGTGGCATACGAAATCGCTCGGCCATTAAACAGGTAAGTTTTGTAGGGGGCCCGATAGCGCATTGGATAACACACTGGCATAGAGAGCGAGAGGTACCGAGTTCGAGTCCCGTAGGCGGACAAGCTTTGTGTATTGCAGGCTGTCTGTTCTGTTAGTAGTTAAGATTCATGTCTTCTGTTATTTGCGTTCTTGTGAATTGTTTCAATTGCATAACTGTACACTGTACCGGTTGCGATGTGTCAATCGGATTGTTTCAATAAAAGAAGAATATTATATTATTAGTATTCGTTGAATTTACCGGCCATTCGATGTGCATAGCTAGCTATAGGCTGTGCCAACGAAGATGGTTAATTAACGTCGCCCTCCTCCTCTATCTAGAAGCCTGCGGCCTGACTGGCACCACCCGAGCACACGGTTTCTATTTCATGTTGCAGTATTTGGAGCTTAACGGCACTTATATGAGCCGCAGTTGCGTTGACGTCAACATAACATCGCAATTTGAGCTTGAACGCGATTGGTGAATATATGGCTGAGAATGGTTTCGTTTTAAAGGTGTCTAAATACAGTCATAGTCTCATAGATTTTATGCAGCAGTATTTAGGGTATACGAGCGCCTCTGAGTAGATAACTAATGGATTGATTGATTGATTGATTGATAGGAATTATTGATTGATTGATTGACCATTGATTGATTGATTGATTGATTGATTGATTCATTGATTGATTGATGTTATAACATAAGGTTTTTTGCTGCTGTATGGATCCGAGTGCTGGTGAATGCAGCAGAGAAGATGAGAGAGATTGCTGGTGGCGGAAATGAGCTGGGTGTGAAGAATACTGGGCAGAAGTAGGACAGACAAGATCCGAAATGAGGTCACCCGGGAGGAGCTGGGACAGAGGGAGACAGTGGTGGACAAGATCAGGAAAGAAGGCCATTAGCGTTTTGTTGGGGCCAAGGGGGACAACCCTGGTCAGACTGGGTCTTGGGATTCGTGCAAATCCGGTGAGTTTTTTTAGGGGGGTACCCTACGTGGTCTGTGGTTTGACATTTTACATTGAAGGTCCTCTTCTCCACTTCCAAAGTTTGTCTTCTTTTCAAAGACATCACTAATCAACAGGTGACGGATTGTGCTTCACACAAAGTATACAGAACAATAGTATTTTCTAGTTTTTATATTAATTTAAATAAATATCGGGTTTGCTAGTATTAACCGTAGTCAAACTCAAATATGGTTCAAAACATCTTAAACCTCGGGCTAGCACGGTCCTTGCACGGGGACCTTAAATTGTGTGGCGTCCATTCGAACGGGCGAGCAGTGATGAAGGATGTCATCTGATCAATTCTTTGAAAAATGAGCAGGATCGAGGCCTTATACGGTTGCTATATAGTATACAAAAACGCGAACATTTAATATTTAGCTATGAGTCACAGTTGACTCCTATCAGCGATGTATGCATAATAGAGCAATTTTTAAATTCAGAAATAATATAATAACAATGCCGTGGTCGCACTTGGCATGAAGGTCAATACAAGGCGATACACCTTTCACGTAATGTCCAGATGTCGATATTTAAACCCTTTCCCATTCTAATGTTAGTAAACACTTGTAAACCCAGAGATCGCGGGGTTCTTTAAATCATCTGCTTAAAATTAAAAAATAGCTTAAAATGCTACCATTACAGTGTGGAAATTCAAAAAATTTCTAAGTGGGAGGGGGCACATCCCCTCCCCAAACCCCTCCCCCTGCTCGGCGCTTCGCGCCTCAGCGATCGTCCTTCGGACGCTCGTTTGTCTGTCCGCCTATGCTTAGCCCCCCAACCACAACCTGGCGACGCTTTTCAAAGAAGGCTCACATGGTTCGGGCATGTGACAAGAATGGACGACAAAAGGCTTCCAGCCGCGGCTCTGTACGGACATTGTATTGTATTGTATCTAAAAAATTTATATAGCGCCTTCTCAGAGTGTAACTATTCAGAAGCGCTCTCAGCACGAAGAGGGGGAAAGATATGGCTTTGAAGAACGAGAGACCAGGAAAAAAGTCAAGTTTAGCCCTAATGAGGGGTTAGGTCATCCAATAACATAACCACAGCAAATGCCAGGCGTTGAGCCAAGGCAGTCCTAGTCCTAGGAACAAAAACATGAGGAGGGAACACGAAGCCGAGAAAGACAAACAAAGACCTGGATGGACAATATAAGGGAGGATCTGAGGGCAAAAAAACATGGATATGAGAGATGCCGTTGATAAAATAAGAGACAGAACGATTTGGAGACATCATGTTAAGGTCTCATCGTTGGCGCACGCCTGACGGAAGAGAGAGAAGAAGTATTTAGTGTTAGCGACATATTGTGGTCTTCAGTTGCGTTGACGTCGACCTAACCTTTCGCATAAAATCTTAATAGGAGCGATGGGATCCAGAGTTTAACGACTTCTTATGGTAACACATGCCGTTTGAAGAAATTACTTTGGAAAGTTTTCACGAATAAACATAATCTGACTTGACACTGTGTTTGGGAAATATATAGTAGTAGGCCTATTTGTAATTCAGTTTAACGAAACTGTTTGATCACAAAGATCACTAGCGTCGCCCTTCTCCTTCATCCAGGCTTGGGGCTGGCACTGCCAGAGTACCAGCAGTGGCGGAGTTAAGAACGCGATTAGTAGTGGTTTCAGTTTAACGACACTGTGATAACAAGGATCATTAGCGTCGCCCTCCTCCTTTATCCAGGCTTGGGACTGGCACTGTCAGAGTACAAACAGTGGCGGAGTTTATAAAAGGCAACTGGGTGGTGGTTTTTCTGTTTAACGACTAGCTGTTTGGTAACAACGACCATTAGCGTCGCCCTCCTCCTTCTTCCGGCCTTGGGACTGGCACTGGCTGGCAATAAGCACGGTTGTGCAATGCACGGACGTCCAGTGCGGAGTTATAAGGCAACTTGCTTGTTTACTGTTTAACGACCACTGTGTGGTAACAAAGACCATTAGCGTCGCCCTCCTCCTTTATCTAGGCTTGGCCTTGTCAGAAAGCGAACAGTGGCGGAGTTTAAAAGGCAAGTGGGGCCATAGAGTAGAGCAGTAGGTAGCGGGATCGCTTCCCGCAACCCTCCCAAATGTCCACTCAGCCTATCATTCGGAGATGGCGCGTTGGCCAAAAGAGATGCAGGACGTGATGGGCGCCTTCACGCCGCCTTGCATGGCTGCCGTGTGCAGTTAAATTCGACTCCTGTAATGACTTGTGATCATCCGTTCATACTGATTTGTAATCATACTGCGTTGTGTCAGTTTGAAATTAAACGAAGATTTTAAAAACAACGTCGACAGAAACTTAAATTAAAATTAATTATTTCTAACCGTTCTCACCGTTTTTATGACATAAAGGTGTCTAACTGCAGTCGTGGCTTTAATATTGGTTGGCTTCCTCTAGGGAAAAGGAGAAAGGGGAAGACCACGAAATTCACAGGCCACAGACCGTCATCATACTTACAAGACTGAAATCTGGTCATTGGATGGAGCCAGAGTTCAACGACATTTTATGGCATCAGAGGCCATTGACAGAAATTATTTTTGAACAGTTCTCACCGTATACTATAGTTAGGCTGGATTATTAATATAGGTTAAGTGAGTTAAATTATGGGAAATATAATAAGGTATGAGTAGTTGTTGTGGGTTAATGATTATAACATTGCCTGGCATTGGCTGAGCAATAATCTAGAAGAGGCTGGTCTTATAGTTAGCCTACTGTCAGGCAAAGCAGTCGTAACTTGGGCTGGGCTCCTTCTCTGATTGGCTGGCATTCCAGTTACCTTCCAGGAAGCTCCCATAAAACCGGCTGCGTTCCTAGGAAATTCTTTCGGTGCCTGTTCGGGTCTTAGTCAAAGGGTAATAGGGTTAGTAACTGTTGGGGTAATCTTTGGATTCGGGTTGGTGAAGCACTTCCCATATTATTTCCCATAATTTAACTCACTGGGGCGCGGTGGTGTAGGGGTATGTTCGGTGCCTTGCAGCTGGAGGGTTGCAACGTATCCACCTCATAGTCGCCGCGTAGGGACCCAGGGCAAGTCCTTCACTGCAATTGCTCATGCGCTTCGGATTGAAACTCCGATTCAGCGTTCGCGCAGTAGTCGGGATCGCGTCTGAATGGAATCTGGTAGGGGCGTTTATAACAGGTGTCTAAATACAATACAATACAATTTAATGTTGCAGTATCTAGCGTTAGCGATTATTATCATTATTATTGACAACATCACTGACATCGATTATTAAAGTTAGCCTATCATAAATGATCATTAACTTCTGAATGTATACGTAACTCAGTCATTATTATTATATTAACTTTAATTGTGTAATCGTCATTAACTGTATAACTGTTGCTTAATGTTTCATGTTTAATTAAATACTTAATAATCATCATGACTTATCTCTGTAAAAGCTAGTTACGTAGGTAGTAATTCCCCATCGTCCATTCCGTATCCGGAGTGACTACCTAGTAAATCTAATTATCAGGCCAGACTAGGGCCGGATCATAGTACTATACGGCACAACAGAGCAGTGACATGAGTTTGTTCTAATCGGACGATTGAACGCGACTTGTGAATATGTAGCCGATAATGGCTCCGTTTTAAAGGTGTCTAATAGTTATTTGAAATCAACCATACAATTCGCAGACTGCCGGTGACGATGATCTGGCCATTGAGGCCTAGTGCATTAGAAACCAGCGCGATAGAAGTTACTAATTACATTACAACTTAAATGGAGATTGTTCGAAAACGAAGGTCCTATTCGCGTGAAAGTCTCATGAGTCTAGCCTACATGATGTAAAATGTTCTTAAGATCAGATACCTCATGGTTCAGTAAAACAATGCACAGAAAACTAGAAGCGTCACCAGTGGCGGTCCCACGCACACACGTGGAACCCAAACAACGGATGCAGGAGACGGAATTTCGTTGGAACATCCGGGTTAGCGGCTGACTTTTAGAATTCTTTACGAGTGCTCTTGATCTGATGTATGTATGCATATGTATAATGTAAATGTATATAGCGTATGTTCAAGAAGCCTGTGTTTATGTATGCCCAGCCACGTATGTACAGTATGTATGTATGTACGTATGTAGAATGCATGCAATGTATGTATGTATGTAAGCGTACGTATGTATGCATTCATGCATGTGTATTTATGCAAGACTAGTGTATGCAAGTGTCATGACACTTAATATAGCACATTTTTAAGTACTTCACAAAAGCGACGAGACAAGCAAGACCACGCATAACCAAATCGAATGTTTGCCAATACATGTAGTTAAAAATGTATGTTTCATTTATAGATGCACCTGTAAGCCATCAATAGCCTCTGCGCAGTCCTGAGGAAGTCGATTCGCATACAGATCACTACAGGAATTTGAGTTTAAAGGTTCTTACTTCGGGCAACATAAATAAACAAATCATAACAGAATGATTGTATGTATGTGTATATGTCCCCCGCCTATGTACGCGACCTCTGCCGCCCTACCTTGAGTGCAAGTGGGTCGTCGCTCTCACGACTCTAATAGCGGGGCGTGCTCATGGTCCCTTGCCCTCACAGCTACTAATATAAGCAGAATCGTGCCTTCTCAGTGGTTTGCCCCTCCCTCTAGAACGGGCTCCCTTTGGCGCTGCGATTGCATCCCAGAATCCACTCTGAATCTT
This sequence comes from Aporrectodea caliginosa, assembly GCA_020284085.1. Taxonomy (NCBI): domain Eukaryota; kingdom Metazoa; phylum Annelida; class Clitellata; order Crassiclitellata; family Lumbricidae; genus Aporrectodea; species Aporrectodea caliginosa. Next base: position 1,648,650 of record JACEVL010000501.1, read on the forward strand.
TCTATTCTTGCCTCAAAACTGTCCTTTTCAGGGGTACAGGGGTCGGGAGCGCTCCTGAGTAGTAACCTTGAAGGGGGCTATATAAATCTTCGTAATGAATGAATAACACAACAGAGGATAACGTAACATAGCATAGTAGATAACATAACATAACATTACAGAGCACAACATAAAACGACAAAACAATATAAAATGGTTATACACAACATAAATAACATAGAAGAAGAACAGCAGTGAGCTAGCCCTGTGGCTAGTCCTTAGCCTCGGCATATCAAGACGGGTGGCCAGTCCTCCCTCGCCGTCTCATCTTCCCATCGACAGTGTATACGGTCAGTGAACTTATTACAGCTGAGTTGGCTAGGGGAGAATGTTAGGCAGACATCTCTAACTAAATAATTTAAAATGCCATAACATGACATAACATAAATAACAGGACATTACATAAGTGGTTAAAAAAACTAGCAAGCTGTGCTTGAACCACTGCAGGACAACCTCTAATTATAATAAAAAATAATCTTCGTTTATTGATTCAAACAGACATGAACGCAGTATGATTGTAATTCATATTATGAATGGGTGATCACAAGTTATTACAGGAGTCGAGTTTAACTGTTTCGCAGCCATGCAAGGCGCCCATCTGTCCAACTGCTCATTTTACCAATGCCATCTGGCGAATGAAAGGCTGAGTGGAACTTTGGGAGGGTAGCGGGAATCGATCCCGCGTCCATGCTGATCTTCTGCTCTTCGTGCCGGAATGCTACCATCACCCTAAACACCTCCCAATTGTAATTGTAATAAGATTTGTATAGCGCCTCTCAAAGGCAACTCAACCGAGGCGCTAAATAAGCTGTTTCATTAGGAGCCGAATATCGTCGACCAAGACAATTACGAACTCACCACAACTCCACCTCTTCCAATCTAATCTAATCTAATCTAATATAATCTAATCTAATCTAATCTAAACGACTTCTATAGCGTCGTTATTATAATCCAGGGGTGGGCAACATACGGCCCGCGCGCCGGGTTTGACCCATGGGGACCTTTAGCCGGTCCTTTACATATCTTTCATATTCGCATTGTACCTGACACTTGGGAACCTTTTACTGGTTTTGTGTATTTTTAAAACTGAACAAACGTAACACAGATTTTGGTTTTTATTGTAGTGTAGGTTTGAATTATATAATAGGTATTCGGATAACAACTGACACCACAAGATGTCGTTAAATATCTATATAGCAATGCTACATAAAATCCACGATTGCAATTAGACACCTTTAAAACTCCTCCAGTCTAAGCTATATATTCACCATGCATGCAGTCTCATCATTTACTTTATCACGGCCATTCAGCAATATTTAGTTTTAATAAAATTAATATTGTCTCATTTTCTGAGGCAATTGAATCTGCAAAATTAGCCCGCGGTTGGCATACGGCTCCTTAGCTGCCCATAAAATATTAGGCCGCAGCCCTTACGCTTAAAGAAGTTGCCCATGCCTGTTACAATGCATACAAGTGTAAAAAATTATCGCTTCAAGGGAATAAATTTGCAATCCGTGAGATGGTCCTTGATTGAACGATGAAAGCATCGTCTCCCATAAAATTCATCCTCTCCCGATCCCTTCTCTGTCCCTTACCTCCCTCGCCTCTCCCGTTCTAAACACCATCGACCGTAGCCGTCAGACTGTACGCCTGCTTGACTCTGGAGTCTGGAACCAACTCTGACTCTGCCTGTCTATCGAGTTTGTTTTCACTGAGCGCCTGAGAAGTGAGAACCCTCTGCTTCCCGTGCTTCACTTTCTCTGGGTGCTGTAGAGACATCTAGATGACGATTACGATGCGTGTATTCTCACAGAATTCATTAACTTACACGTAGGATGTGTATCTGTTTCACCTTGGGTTATCCTCCTTTCACCCAATGAATCTATATTTAGAGGACTGGTAGTCTGGTACTCGTGAAATAATTGTATATACGTTTCACACTTATACACAGATGTCGCCCACTTCAGATTTTGTTTCTGATATTAATTAAACATGGTTTTTTAAATCTCCGTAGACTTTTACTTCGCAAACATAATTATTCGTCGATTTGCCTTCATAAATATATAATCAACTGAACGCGTTTGCGTGGTATGTAAACTAGATGTGACATTTTCCTGACCCGATCTATCGCCAAAGACTACACCGTGAGGCATAAAAAAGGAAGCCCCTACAAAATCGTTATTATTTTTAACAATATTCAAACAATGTCAATGAAATTCATGAAATTTATAGCTAAATAGCAGGCAATGTAAAAAAATTTACAATTTGTACTCAAACTGTCCGCCTTCAGCTTCTACGCATGCGCGAAGTCGCTTGCACCATGCACGCACCGCAGTCACCTTTTGTTGAGTCGCTACCCAGCTAGCCTAGTGCATTTCATCTGGTTTACTGACAAAAAATTATTCACAGTTGCTTCTCCCAGCAATGCTCAAAATTATCGTCTGTATGTAGCAGTTGGAACTCGAAAGAGTGATATTGCAGCGGACCGCCTTTTACGCACACGTCCGACGTTTAGCAAATCCCTGATGGTGTCAGTTGGTGTTTCTTCTCTGGGGCGCACGTCAATTCACTTCGTTGAACCGGGGGTAAAAATCAATGGCCAATACTACAGAGATGTTTTACTCATGGAAGACCTTCTACCTGAAATTCGAGAATTCTCTGAATTTTACATTTTCCAGCAAGATGGTGCTCCAGTGCACAGAGCTCGAGAAACGGTTGCACTTCTGACGAATGAAACGCCTGACTTCATAATTCCAATACTATGGCCCCCTAACAGCCGAGATCTGAATCCCGTAGATTATCAAATATGGGGATGCATGCAGGAAATGGTGTACAAAGCAAAGGTCCGTGATGTTGAAAGTCTTCATAAGCGAATCGTGCAAGCTTGGAACGATCTTGACCAACGAATTATTGACTCGGCGGTGCGTGAATGGCGCAAGCGACTTCGCGCATGCGTAGAAGCTGAAGGCGGACAGTTTGAGTACAAATTGTAAATTTTTTTACATTGCCAGCTATTTAGCTATAAAGTTCACGAATTTCATTGACATTGTTTGAATATTGTTAAAATAATAACGATTTTGTAGGGGCTTCCTTTTTTATGCCTCACGGTGTATATAGTCACACGACGTTGTATATATAATAGGGAATTTCCAGTCCCGTGTGTCTTAGGTCAATAGCGCCTCTTATTTGTTCCGCCCTTTGACGGCGCTATATAAATGTTCAATTACAAATTATTAGACTCTATACAACGATAAATCATTCGCCAAGCGATCATCTTAAACCGTCCGACCGTAACCATGACAACGCCTTTCGCGCTTTCTGATTCGCCGCGAAAGTTTCGGCAGATGACGTCATAGTCAGATGACGTCATCGGTGGGAGACGATGACGTCATCTGTTTTGAATTTGCGAAGGTAAGTTGGCTTTCGATATAAACTTATAATTTAAATAAATAAATAGTTTTGTGGTCGATAAAACGCCCTAAACTTTAGAACGTCAAAAAGATTCTATGTGTTCAGCTTAAGTGTCGGATTAGTTTGCTTAATTAAACCAACAAAAATGTGCTGTCTGTCTGTCTGTTTGTCTGTCTGCGTTCATGTCTGCCTGTCTGTCTGTGCGTATGTCCGTGTGTGTGCTTGCGTCTGCTTCTATGTCTTGCTGTCTCTCCGTTTGTGTATTCTCTGTCACCTGGGTCCGTTTATTGATTGCGCATGCGCGACGGTTATTTTTAGACTAAGTAAATATAATCATGTTCTAATTAATTAGTGATTTATTAAGTCATTAATAAGTAAGTATATTCTTTGTTTAACCAGCTGCCAAACAGCACTCTGGTGAACAAACATCTAGGTTAAGTAGGCAATCACTTAAACAGTATTTATGGCCATTTAGTTAGTATAGGTACAACTTTTATAGTCAGAATGCTGTACCGTACAGCATTCTGACTGTAAAAGTTGTCCTCATGCTATTGTTTGCTTTCGGCAAAACTTGGTCATGAGGTCTTGGCCTTAGGCAACAAACCTTCGGCTCAGGGGTAGAAGCAACATGCCCTTACGTTGGACTGTCACTTAGCAGGGATCGCTGGAAGATCGGCCTGTTCATAACAGATTGAAGCCTTCCCCTTTCTTGTTGGCCAGCGTATCCCCTCCATGCAGGGGCAAAATATAGCAGACGGAACACTGTGGTCGCACGCACCACGTCATAGAGACGGGGGCCAGAGAGACCATGGGTAGTAAGCACGCGTAGGGCATTATATGGATTGCCTGGTAACAGGTCGATAGTCCGGAGGTTCGACAGTCCGAAGGCTCGATAGTCCGAAGATTCTGTAGTCTGACATTAATGCGACATAAATCGTTTCATGAATCCAACTTCTACTTACACTGCGATATCTTTTCATACTTCCAACGTTTAAGCAGGGATTATTTTCATCAATCTAACTTCTATTTAAGCAAGAATTATGTTAATTAAACCAACTTCTACTCAAGCAAGAATTATTTTCATCCATCAAGCTGCGAAACCTTTCGAACTATCGAATCTGCGGCCAATCGAACCTTCGGACTATCGAACCTGCGGACTATCGAACCTCCGGACTATCGAACATTCGGACTATCGAACCTTCGGACTATCGAACCTCCGGACTATCGAACCTTCGAACTATAGAACCTTCGGACTATCGAATCTTCGGATTATCGAACCTTCGGACTATCGAACCTTCGGACTATCGATACGTATTGCCCGATTACCTAGCTCGGCGCAACATATTCGAGCAATGTGCGCGTCGAAACTGAGGGTGTCAGACAGCATAACTCCCAGAACCTCCATACTGTGGCTAACTCTGGTTACACCCAATTATGGATGATGGGTCGGTCCCCGCAGCCCCCCTGCCACCTCTAACGATAATCTCATTGTCTTTTTGTGGTTTAATTTTAGGTTGCATGTAACCGCCCAATTTGATACATGTTCCAATTCAGCTGGTGCAGTGACACTGAGGATGGGATTAACAGGTAGCTGTAATCCGCTTATTTTTAGATCCTATTTCCAGGGTGGGGTGGCTTAAGCTTGTATATGGTTAAAACGAAGTTCTTTGGGCCAGAACCTGAACCCTGGACAATACTAGAGTTGGTAATAATAATAATAATAATAATAATAATAATAATAATAATAATAATAATAATAATAATATAAATAATAACAATAACAATAACAATTATAATAATAATAATAATAATAATAATAATAATAATAATAATAATAATAATAATAATAATAATAATAATAATAATAATAATAATCTTCGTTTAATATTTTCATTCTGACAATTACGCAGTATGATCACAATTCATAGTATGAACGGACAAGCTATTACATGAGTCGAATTTAACTGTTTGGCAGCCAAGCAAGGTGCCAACCACGTCCTATTGCGCGTTTTTTTTCAACGCCATCTGGCGAATGAGAGGCTGAGTCGAGCTTAGGAAGGTATACCGAGAAGCGAGCGGCGTCCTTTGCCTCTTCATGTCAGAGTGTTACCAATACCATAAACCCCCTCCCCAGTAGTAGCTCCGTGATAGTGACGATGGATGACAAGTCTCGGTTGAATTTGGTTGCATGGTTCCCATCTTTCAGAAAGGCAATAATTCAGTTATAGACACATTCATTCATTCATTCGGGAATTTATATAGCGCCCCTTCAAGGAAACTACTCAGAGGCGGTACAGTCTGGAATTGACATCCCCACTAGTTGCTCCGCCAGGTAAGAATGCCTTACCGCGTCGAAAGCTTTAGTGAAGTCAAATGCAATGAGGTGGACATATTGATTCTCCGCTAGTAGTTCCTTGGTGGCTGGGAGGTCAGTGCTACCAGGGCGGCCGTAGTGGATCCAGTCGGAAGGCGAACTGGTCTATACGAAGGTCAATGTTCGGCAAGCTTATGGTATCGCGGGCTGAAGGATACAGTGCGTAAGTGTACGAGCGTCGTGAGTGTCGGTTAGGGTCAGGTTAGGGTTAGTGTCGTCATTAGAAAACCTGGTAACGTCTGCCCTCGATACTATAAGCTTGTCCAATGTTCAAGCACGGCTGATAGATTCGTGATATATTCAGTCAAATTACGCTAAAAACCATTTACGTTTTGAGTTTTACTCTTAATATTAGTGTTGAGAACGAATTGAGTGAATTTTAACGGTACCTAAACATTAGTTTTCGTCGATTCGACGAATTTTGACAGCCGCCATTTTGTTTACTGTCTCAACGCCAGGACGAATCCACTTACTTCTGGTTGCGAGGGGACTATGGTAGGACTAGTCCACTGTAAGCGTGGTTGCGA
>JACEVL010000501.1:1660000-1715000 GCA_020284085.1 Aporrectodea caliginosa
ATGTATACAAATACATATGTATATAATTATATGTACATATATGCACATATATTTACATATATATATATACATACATACATACACATATATACGCATTTGTACATTTATATATATACGCACCTATTGTACATATATATCTATAATGTGTATATATATATAGATATATATAGGCTTCTTCACAGCTGGCTAGCGCGTATAGGAAGCGTGGGCCGTTTGTTGGTGGGTAGGGCTGCAGTGTATATAGCACGACTGTTGCAGAGTGCATGCGAGATCCTATAAAAAGGCAGAGCAGCAACGACACGCCTTCATCATCACTCTATTTGTCGTCGTTGTAGTAGTCGTTGTTCAGTTGATGAGTGAAGATGGCGAACGTTATAGGTAGTCGCAGCTACAAGGTGGAGAGCAAGATGGAAGAGCACGGGTTGAAGACGCCTGCTGGAAAGGATTCCTTGTCGAAGATCAGCGAACGGGGAGTCCATGTGCTCCGGGATCCGAGAATCAACAAGGTAGGCAGACGGAACTCTCACGTGTTAAGTGACTTCTATGGCGAATGGACGGACGGATGGACAGATGAATGATGGATGGATGGATGAATGGGTGGATTGGACGGATGAACGGATGGACAGATGGAATGATGGATGAATGGATGAACGGATGGACGGATGGATGGATGGAAGATGGATGGATGGATGGATGGGTGGATGGAAGCACGGACGGATAGATGATTGGCTGGATGGATGGATGAACGGATGGATGGACAGATGGATGAACGGACGGATAGATGGCTGGATGGATGGATGGATGACAGATGGATGAATGGATGGACAGATGGATGAATGGACGGATGGATGAATGGAAGCACGGACGGATAGATGGATGGCTGGATGGATGGATGAACGGATGGATGAACGGATGGACAGATGGATGGATGGATGGATGGATGGATGGATGAATGGGTGGACGGATGGATGGACGGATGGAAGTACGGACGGATAGATGGATTGCTGGATGGATGGATGAACGGATGGACAGATGGAATGGATGGATGAATGGAAGCACGGACGGATAGATGGATTGCTGGATGGATAGATGGATGGATGAATGGGTGGATGGACGGATGTATGGATGGATGGATGGATGGTAGATGGGATACGGCTGGATGGATGGATGTATGAATGTTTTGACCTATGGATGGATAGATAAATGCATGCATGGATGGACCGAGGGACGGATGGATGGATGCGAATGACCTCTCTTGTTCATAACGACTTCTATAGCGACACTTTAATTACTCACAGTGGATGACCATTGATATAAAGATGGCCAGTTCAGGGACCCGGTGCAGTTTGCCGCGGTCACGCCGTGCAGCCGTTCACAGACAAACGCACTAAGTGTGGAGTCGTGTTTTGTTTTGGTAGTTTAGCATTGGCTAAAATTCAGGTCAGGTTAGTTAGTGAGGTTACAGAAGGGCTATGGATAAGATTGAGGTCATTTACAACCATTCATCTACCCATCCATCCATACATTAATCAGAGGCGCGTTTACAGAAAACGGGGCCCTAGGCGCAAACATTTTTCGGGCCCTTCTGAACTTCGAAGAGTCTGAAACTCTGGTGTTGTTTAGCCTATCATGTGTGTCACACACGACGTTTAAGGTGCCAACAATGAATTTTTCTTGTCCTTAATATGACCTCATTCTTGGCTTTAATTATTCAAAGTACTTTTTCTGTTACATTTTCTGAGGCTGTTCATCTTAATTGCAATGTCAATACCAAGTTTAAGTTTTAACTCTGTCTCTAGGGAAATTTTCTCTGACGTTTTGAGCAAAATTGTTAAAGAATTCAAGAATTAAATAATTGACAAACATAGTCTTTGATCCTGCAGAGACTTGCTGGTGGCATTTACTCTTTTCAGCATTTATTCTTCGTATAAGTTGCGTTATTGTCAACTTATTTTAATAGAGGAAAATTGATTTATTGATTGATTTCAGCGAATTCCACAATATTGTCATTAGAGCTATCTTATTTCGTTTTGCAGCTCCAGAATATTAGCAACGTTTCGTTGCGTCTGATTGTAATCAGTATTTAATACTATTAAAATTTCAATTACTTTTACTTACTGGTTATCAATACTAATAAAAGTAGGCCTAAACTGCAGAGTCGCCCGTTGTTACATCAGGTTTGATGTTATTTTACACAAAAATGAATTATTAGCCCAATTGCTGCCCAATTGTTGAAAAATATTCATTTACAATTACAATAATAATAGAAGTATATTATTCTTTGATGTGAATGCCAATCTGTAAAGAATATTAAACAAATTAAAATAATTCAAAACCCATTCCAAGATTTGGGGGCCCTAGGCGCTCGCCTAGTGCGCCTACTGGTAAACGCGCCTCTGACATTAATACATCCGTCTATTCATCCATTCATTCACTCATATCCATCCATCCATTAATATCCATCCATCCATCCATCCATCCATCCATCCATCCATCCATCCATCATCCATCCATCCATCCATCCATCCATCCATCCATCCATCCATCCATCATCCATCCATCCATCATCCATCCATCCATCCATCCATCCATCCATCAATCCATCCCTATCCATCCATCCATCCATCAATCAATCCATCCATCCATATCCGTCTATGTGTCTGTCTCTGTCTATATGTCTACCTGCCTGTCCCTCTATATATACCACCTCGTATCACTCCCGCCTCTCCCTCTTTGCCAGCAACCCTTCCTTTTCTCGATATCACCTAATTAGTCAGACCTGGTGCGTTTATCAGCTCACCGACAATTAACAGCTAATTGTCCAATCAAGCAAACCACCGCCTGACCAAGCCCACGTTTTTTTTTATCATCACCAACTTGAATAAGCTGGATCCCTGCGATTAGCTTCAAGTGGCGCTTTAGAAAACTGAAGATTTAGATTACGATCTAACTACTCATGTCTAAGAAGCTATTATTACATTTGGTTTTACAGCGCCAAATGTTACAAGTGTTATTCACTGGCCCAGGCTAGATTAGATTTCCCAGATTAGGATAATCGAGTTAAAATTGCAGCCCATCCGCCAATTATAGGCCTAAAGGCGATGCCACCAGAACCATCACACGGATATTCTCAATTAAAAGTGCGGGCCCGAGGACCTGAAATAATCTTCCTTTAGCCATACAGAATTCTCCTTGCATCTCTGTGTTTAAAAGGAAACGGTTGATACCTAACTCTCTATCTCCCTATCTTCTTTCTTACTCCCTGCCTGTGTGCATATATGTCTGTTGCGTGGTGCAGACACTCGAGTGTGTTTCAATTTCGATTTTAGTCATGTAGTTAAGACCCTGTATTGTTGGTAATTAATACTATATAGCCTATCATTTCTATGTACATGGGTAACCTTGTCAGTGGGACTTTGGTCCCTTAAGGGTCTCTCTCCCATTGCTTCCTGCCAATCAACAAATGTCTTGAACTTGACTGTAGGAAGCAATAAATAAAATTTATGGTCATCGTTATGGTTATACATACATGATTATTACATGTACATACATACATATACAATACATACATACATAAATGTACATACATGTATAACTACATACATATACGATACATACATACACATGTACATACATACATAAATACATACATAATGTACATACATAAATACATACATATACAATACATACATACATACATACATATATGTACATACATAAATACATACATATACAATACATAGATACATACATACACACACAGACACATACATACATATCACTGATCACTTTCTACTATGCTGTTGCAGGGCTTATCGTTCAGCATCAAAGATCGGCGCCACTTGGGCATCCTCGGTCTCCTTCCCCCTGCAGTCCTTACCCAGTCGGACCAGGTCGCCGGAGCCATCGAGAACCTGGCCAGGTGTGAGAACGAACTCGACAAGTACATCTACCTGATGGGGCTGCTCGAGAGGAACGAGAAGCTCTTCTTCCGTGTTGTTAACGACAACATCGAGCTGACGATGCCCCTCATCTACACCCCGACCGTCGGTCTGGCCTGTCAGAAGTACGGCCTCGTGCTCAGGAACCCCATGTTAGTACTGCCCCTGTGGCGCTTTAGAAGTCGATTAGGTTGAGCGGGCGTGTGATTGGCTGTAAGCAACATGGTCACCGACATCGTTGTCATTATAGACGAGATACAGTCATGAACGTCATCATCATCTACGAGGGCCGGATTTGGGGGGGGACAGCAGGGCTTAAGTCAAAACTTTGGGGGGGGGACCACCACCACCCCCACCATTTACGCCACTGGTAGTAGCAGTAGTAGCAGTAGTAGCAGCAGCAGCAGTAGTAGTAAGCAGTAGTAGTAGTAGTAACAGAAGTAGTAGAAGAAGCAATAGCAATATAATAACAATAACTATCTCCATAATCATCATCACCATCAATCATCATTATCATCATCTTCATCATCTTAAATACCATCAAAATCATCATCACAATAATCGTCATCACCATCATCATAATTATCCTGCTCCTCGGTATCATAACTATCAACATTATTTCATTGGTATAATTATTATCATGCATGATGATGAAGACCATGATCATCATAGTCATCATCGTTCGTCATCATTTTCATCATCATTGTCATCTTAAATGTTTCTTCTCTGTTACCAAACCATTTGTTACACGTAACAAATGGTTACATGTAAACATTTATCACATGTGTATTACACACTGTCTTACATTTCGGTGTATGTTACAGGGGACTTTACATATCGATCAATGACGCCGGTCACGTGTCAGAGGTCATCGCTAATTGGCCGGAAAAGGCGGTCAAGGTCAGTTCAAGTTCACGTGCTATATTTAGACTCATAGTGTTTATCTAGTCATCGGCTTGATATTACTCGTTCACTCGCCGAGTTAGTTAATCGTTCACTCAATCACTCACTCAATCACTCTCACTCGAGTCTGTTAATCCATTACCGACTGACAAACTGAATGATTGATTGAATGAATGAATCACTGAAGTTAGTGAATTAATTAATTAGTAAATGAATGAATTAGTAAATGAATGAATTAGTGAATGAATGAATTATTGAATGCAGAAATGAATGTAGTGAATGAATGACCAAAGTAATGAATAAGTGAATGAAGTACCGAAATAATGAATTAGTGAATGGATGAATTAGTGAAAGTGAATGAATGAATTAGTGAATGAATGAACGAATGAATTAGTGAATGAATGAATTAAATACTGAATTAGTGAATGAATGAACGCAAGACGAACGAATGAATGAAATCATTCAGTCAATCAATCAATCAACAAATCAGTCAATCAACAAATCATTCAATCAACAAATCATTCAATCAACAAATCAGTCCGTCAGTTTCTGACTTCCCCCGTCTGTTCTACTGGTTGTGCTCTACTCCTTGCAGGTGATTGTGGTGACGGATGGCGAGCGGATCCTCGGCCTCGGTGACCTTGGAGTGAACGGAATGGGCATCCCAGTGGGAAAGCTCTGCCTCTACACGGCCTGTGCGGGGGTCCAACCACGACAGTGTCTCCCCATCACCCTCGATGTCGGCACCAACAACCAGGTTCAGCAATTCGTACACATCATAAAATTCTAAGTGTTATTAGTAACTTCTATTGCGCCGGTGGCCAATGCACAAGGTATCAGCTGATGTCGCACCAAAGCCAATCCAGGAAGCGTGAATGTAAGTAAGGGGTAACTGTAATTACGACAATTTATATGGCATCGTTAGAATTAGCATTAGCTACTTCAAATTTGCTTTACACAGAATCAGACTGTCAACTTAGCCAAATTCTTTAGCTAATCGATTAGAATTAGAATTAGCTGCTTGTCTAATCGATTAGTCAAATTGCTAATCGATTCGATTACAATTAGAATTAGCAGCTGAAATTTGATAATCAATTAGAAATAGCAAATTTTGTAGCTAATCAATTAGAATTAGAAGTTTGTCTAATATTAGCTAATCGATTATAATCTAATCGATTAGTTAGATGTCTGGTAGAAATGAGAGAGAGAGAGAGAGAGGGAGAGAGATACACGTTCCACTTGCACCACCTAACGAGACCCTCTGTTGAATGAGTACATCGACCTACTCTTCTGTGGACAGATGAGGCAGCATGGGAAGGAACTGGCCCAATACCCTGGTATGCCGAGGCTAAGAAAGTTAAGTCGATAACATTAAATACGCATGACTGACTAGGCTCTAGGGTTAGTTCAGAGCACTGGTAGTTAACCAACCATGAGCACATATATATATATAGAGATATAGACAGATACAGCAGACATGATGTAATACGGGTGTGCATGACTTATATTGAACCGCGATGATTGGATGATACAAAGTGTCATCTTGTCCACAGAATAAAATGCTGGTTGCATGTGTTTGATAATTGACGTTGATATCAGTTCAGGATGCAATTTTTAAAAACGAGGTCAGACGCCTGACTTAAGTCCCTGGGCAGCTAGGTCGTTCCGTTCAAATTGTTCGGGGCAGTGACCTTCCTGCCCTTCGCAAATGTCTCTGATGGAGGGGGGGGAGGACGAGAAGGCGGTTGCTCGGTGACCTTTTTCCGGGTCAGTAGGGGGAGGGGAGGAGTAACCGCGTACGAGGTCGTAGTAGTTTGTTTAACGACACTGTTTGATAATAAGATCAATAGCGTCGCCCTCCTCCTTGATCCAGGCTTGGGACTGGCACTGTCAGAGTAGGAAGAGTGGCGCACGAGGTCATGAACTGAAGTTCTATTTAAACGTTGGCGTTTGGGGCGGAGCCAACCGGATGATTGACGTGGCATTTGTTTGAGATGAAAGAGACCATGGCGAAACCCGCATAACAAATACGCCCTATGTAAATAGCTCTGTGTGCATGTGTACAGTAAAGTAGCAACGAGTAGCGATAAAAGGTTATGAGGTCATGAATCTATTTTAAGTTATAAGTGTGCAAATAAAATTATCTGTAAATTAAGTCCAGTGTGCGGATGAAATGTGGGAAATTTGGAAATCATAAATCTTCAAAATGTCACAATGACTCGCTTAATGAATGATTTATTAAACGATTCAATTAATCAATTATTCTTTTATTCATTCAGTTAGTCAAATAAGTAGGCAGGCATGTAGGTAGGTAGGTATTTTTTAGCGCAGGATAAACGCCCATGCACACTTAACAAGTAGCAATACTTACAAAGACGTACTGACAAACATACCATGGCAGGTCTAGTGAGGCTTAGTTATGTAGCTAAAAGACTGACGGACGTAAGGACAGACAGATAGGCAGACAGACAGATAGGCAGACAGACAGACAGACAGACAGATGGACGAACGATGAGACCAAAGGACGGATGTGCACAGGTCTGTTTTTAGCTCTCTGACGGGCCTCCATTAGTCGGAATCGATTAAATAACACTAATTAGTCTATGACTGATTACAGTAAATTTACATCAAACAACATTTGAATTACATTGCATATGGTTGCACTGCATTGCGGGATCCCGCACTAAGCAACAATACAATGCCATACAATACAATACAAAACCAACAATTAAATACAGTACTACCTAAAAATACAAGACACATTATAACTGTGGTCCGATAACGCCCTCCTTGCAAAGTTCAGAGGTTGGAGTCTCAGATGTGTGAACTTTAAAGAACAAATGAGACTTGCACCGATAGTACCCTCTCCACCCCAACACCCGTTAAACACCACACTGCAGTTGACGGTGGGTGGGCTAAGCTACGCGGCTCGTGTCGCAAGTTTTGGATATTGTTTGTTTGTCTAAATTCAGGGTCGACGTTGGTTGTCTGCGAGTTATCCTCTGCATTTTGTCACAATCGAATTTTCGGAATGGGGTAGAATTGTGGCGAAGGTCTCCTGCTCTGTTACCTTTTGATAAATTATATGATAAGTTAACAGGGTCGAGGGTATTATACGGTCGCTATAGCAACGCACCCGTTCGCACACACGCACGTGGTCAAAGTTGACCTGATTTCTGAGGCACTGACCTAGATATGAGCCAATCGAAGGGCTGTTCGGCAGGGTAGACAAACTTTGGGGTTGCGGTCCAACAACATCTATAAATAGTCGAAGAACAATACAGGTCAGAGTTCACAAACACAATACGCAGTCCTCGCTTTGTTGCCATGGAGATGATAGTATAAATGGCTCCCTCTGGCCGCGAACTATGAGACTACTTGTGTTTGTTGCTTCGCTTGGTCCGTTTTTTTTAAACGACGCAGAAGAATATTACGCCACACTCTTGAGAATAACAGCCTACTAAAGGAAGACACTAGGCCTATAATGCACGTGGCACGGTGGCCAAATGGTTAGAGAGTTCGACCTGTACAATACAATAATACAAAGTTCTGTACTTTGATATTGCCCTCCTTACAAAGTTCAGAAGTGCACACACGACGAAGTCGCAGATACAATTATATTGCAGAGCAATTGCGAGTGAATGACTTGCTCAAGGTCCCTACACAGTAACAGCCTCGGACGAGGCTCGAACCCATACTGTCCGCGTTACAGGCCGAGCACTCTAACCAATCGGCCACCGTGCGGAGAGTACGGGTTCGAACCTCCTCCCATGAGACGGTTACTGTGTATGGATCTTGCGCAAGTCCTTCACTTACAATTGCTCAGCGCCATCAATGATCTCTGTCGTATGGTTGTGTGTGCACTTTGAACCCTTTTGGAAGTAGGGCAATATCGAACATACACGTTCTGTATTGTAATGTTTTGCATTACCAAATGGATCACCGGTATCGATTTTCTGCTGACGTTTTAGCAGATACAGCCGAAAACTCGAAACTATTTTTGCCCTTGTATGTATGTATGATTGTATGTATGTATGAGCACTTGTTATAGCGCCCCTTCAAGATTTCTACTCAGAGGCGCTCCCGACTACAGCGCGGACACTGAATCGGAGTTTCTCGCCAGAAGCGCATGACAATTGTGAAGGACTTGCCCAGGGTCCCTACGCGGCGGAGGTTTTCGAACCCGCAACCCTCCGGCTGCAAGGCATCGAACATACCCCTACACCACCGCGCCCCACTGTGGAGATCTGAACCTCTGACCTCTCGAATTACAGTCCAGTGCACTTACCAAAGTTACCACTATAGTAGACTATATAAATAGCGCATTGTGACAACCTCTGACAGCCATAAGATATCATCAAAGAAGGCAAACAATGGATTGTAATAAAATCTCAACATATCGCGAGCGCCTCTGAGTAGTTTTCTTGAAGGGGCGCTATACAAATATTCGATATGAATACATATATCAATAAATAAATATATAAATTCAACAGAAATATATTTACATTTACAATAATGTAGCGGTGATCGCTCACGGACGGTAATACAACCCTGTGACAAAGACAGACAAGCAGGTAGTCAGACAGGCAAACAGATAGACAGATAGACGTTGAGACAGTCATAAAGGGAGCCATACAGTCCGATAGATAGTCACAGAGATATATGTAAGATAGACACACACATGACACTCATCCACTCACAATGCATTAAGGGTTCTGAGAGCACATGGATTGGCTCCCACAGCTCTACATGAGGTGGCGAGGGCTACTACCACTGGTGGGGTTCACCAACTCTAAAGACAGAGAAAGGATCGAACGTTTCCTAGGTAGAATGAAGCGAGGTGGCTTTCTCCCTGCAACAGCCTTGGGAGCAATGGAAATGGCAGAGATGGCTGATGACTGGTTGTTCAGGGCAATAAACAATAACCCTACCATGTACTCCGTGGCCTGTTTCCCTCCTCTTCGACAGAGTAAAAAAACGCTCTCCGGCACCGGTCGCATAATTTTTACTCTCCCTTAGAAGGACAACTTTGACTACATTCCCCGAACACTTTATAAAAATGCATATTGATAACATTCCTAGAATACTTTATAAAAATGCATATTGATAATATAATTTACCCTCCCTCCGAAGGATAGATAACTTTAACCAGATTCTCTGAGTACTTTATAAAAATGCATATTGATAACTGTGTTTTGCCTCTGTGTATACTGAAATGAACTGCTCTGTTAATTGTTGAACGACGCTTTGTAATTAATTGCGTCTTTTGTCAACTGGCTTTTTGAATAAACGAACATTTAATTGATTGATTGACAGTAAGACAGAGAGGGAGAGACAAACAGACAGTTCCAGAGATGGTCAGAGAGATATCTGTCAGACAGATACAGACAGACAGTGAGACAATCAGAAAGAGAGACAGACAGATATACTCAGAGAGATATCTGTCAGACAGACAGACAGACAGACAGTGAGACAGACAGAAAAAGAGACAGACACTCCGAGAGACAGTCAGAGAGATATCGGTCACATACAGACAGACAGACAGACAGACAGTCAGAAAGATAAAACAGTCCCAGAGACATTCAGAGAGATATCCGGCAGACATACAGTGAGACAGACAGAAAGAGAGACACACAGTCCCAGAGATAGTCAGAGAGATATCTGTCAGATAGACACAGACAGACAGACAAACTCAGTGACAGACAAGCAGTCAAATAGACAGACATTAACTTACATCCTCTATGTGTTTCCTGTTATCAGAATTTTCTGAACGATCCTCTCTACATTGGACTGCGTCAGAAGAGAGTCACAGGGGAACAGTACGAGAGCTTCCTGGACGAATTCATGAAAGCCGTCGTTAAAAGGTTAGACAGACAGACCCTCTCGCATTGCAATAAAAACTGAAACGATAAACAGAGAAAACTGATTGCTAGTTAAAATTGCAAAAAATTACATCCTAGTTATTATGTATTAACTAATAACTAATTCCCACGACCCTGGTCATGGATTGGCATTACAGTCCTATACCTCCACTCCGCCCCTCTCCTCTCACCAATTAACACCTATACAGCACACAGCCATACTCTCCCACCCAAGGACAACTCTCAATTTATTCCCAGATCTTTATATACAAATGTTTACTAGTTTATTCTAAAATTTGCTAATTAACTTTAATTATCCATTATCACTCATGTTAGCATTTCTGCGTTTTTGTCAGATTGCTTTTCTCAATAAACGATCATATATATATATATATATATATATATATATGATAGTTTATTGATAAAAATATATATATATAATAATAAATAATTACATCCTTGTCAACAAGTATTAGTGGTGCTCGATAGTCTAGCGGTAAGGGTGCTGGACTGCCGATTGAGAGGTCGGGGTTTCAAATCCCCGCCAGGGCAGAAATTTGGTTCGATATTTCTGCTCTATCTGCGCCTCTAGCCAACTCAGCTACGACGAGTACGCTGACCGTACACAGGCACGTAGCAAGACTTAAATTCAAGAGGAGGCAACTTCACAGACCATTGGCAAAATGCATTGCGTCATTAGTCAATGGAAGTTTCAGGATATAAAAAAGCAAAAAAATTAGGAGGCAACTGCATCCTCGTGCCTCAATGTAGCTACGCCTATGACGTTCACTGTCGGTGGGAAGATGAAACGGTGAGGGAGAGGACTGCCCCCTGTCTCATATGCCGAGGCTAAGAAAATGAAGTTGTTAACACTTCATACCCATGGCTGCCTCAGGACTAGCTTCAGGACTGCTTCGCTTACAACTCAAGCCGCCACGACCCTCGTGCATGCGTTCATATGCGCAAGGATTGATTATTGCAATACTATGTATTCGGGGCTAAGTCTCTACCCAGTTAACCAGCCGCTTTCTGTCTTAAATGCTTCGGCCCGTCTGAATGGAGGTATAGCTAGGTTTGGGCATATATATCCAGCTTCATGCGGGTGGAATTGAATTGACTAGCGATGCACATACGCCTCGGGTTGAAGATCTTAATAATGCTCATGCGTAATAATTGTCTTGCGGGCTGTGCTCCATCTTATCTCAGGGAGTTGTGTGTCACGGTCTCATCCATTCCTGGCCATAGATTTCTTCACTCTGCTGCACAGGGTGACCTGGTCGTTCCCCCAATCAGAACACTCACAGTACAGCACCGAAGCTCGGATGCGGTCATCCAACTTTCTGGAATATAGGTTACCTTGCATCTTACGACATTAGTCCATATATTTCTTTACCTCTATTCCGTAAGCTTTTGAAAGAGTTTTGTTCGATCCTGGCTTTCCAATGTAAGATGAGGAGCGCCTCTGATGAGTCTCTCTTGAAGAGGCGATATACGAATCTGATTAAAATTACAACTATATGTATATTCATTTTATAAGTAGAGCCTGCTCGTGAGTATGCATTTGCAAAATATGTCTCTCATGGTAGGTATACGTAGCTTCAGTTTAAAAACACTGTGATATCAAAGATAATAATAATAATAATATCTTTACTTTATTAAGCGCCTGACAAACGCACTGCGCTGTACATTTACATGTTATGCAATTTAAATCTTAACTACTAACAGAACAGACAGCTTGCAATACAACGGCGCTAATAGCAGCCTACAAAGCATAGCCGCCCAACGGGGGCTCGAACTCGGTACCTCTCGGTCTCTGTGCCAGATGTTATCCAAAGCGCCACAGATCATTAGCGTGGTCCTCCTCCTTCACCCAGGATTGGGACTGGCACTGCCAGAGTACGAGCAGTGGCGGAGTTTATGCCTCCTCTCATGAATATTCATTTGATAAGTAAAGCCTGCTCGTAAGTATGCATATGCAAAATATGAGTATGCATTTTCCAAATATGCATCGCCATGAATATTCGTTTAATAAATAATGCCTCCTCATGAATATGCATTTCCTGAAATCGTTCTAATTACCATATCGGTTGTGGTAGTCGGTCGATAGAGAAATCAATTGCGCTGATGTTTTGTACATAAAGTTTTAATTTCGAGTAACAGATGGCAGATTTTATAGCGCCAGTATTATATGTGTTCGCTATGGTGTGATTTGTCTCGTTTCAGATTCGGAGAGCATACGTTGATTCAGTTTGAGGATTTCGGAAATCACAACGCCTTCGCCCTACTGGAGAAATATCGAAACAAATACTGCACCTTCAACGATGACATACAAGGTTAGCAAGAGACAGACAGACAGACAGGCGGACGGACGGACGGAGACAGACAGATAAACAGACGGACGGACAGACAGACAGACGGAGACAGACAGATAAACAGACAGACGGACGGAGACACGGACGGATAGACGGACTGAAGGAAGGTCGCACGAAAGGACACACAGGCGGATGGACGGACAGACAGACTGATGGATAATTAGGCAGACATACAAGCAGACGGAATTAGCAATGGACAAACAGAAAGAACGACAGACAGATAGAGAGGCAGACAGATAAAGAGCCAGACAGATAAAGAGACAGACAGACAGACAGAGAGACAGACGAACGAAGGAACCAACGGACTATCCGCGATACACTTAGGTCTGTTTTTATATATGTGACGGCGCTACATAACTCAGAATAGATTGAATGACACTAGCTCTAGAGTATGACTGATTACACTAGACTTACATCGAACTACATTTCGAATTACATTACATACGGATGACCCTCAAGCATGCGTTCATATACGCAAGGGTTGATTATTGTAACTCTATGTAATCGGGGCTAAGTGTTTCCCCTGTTAACCAACAGCTGTCTATCTTAAATGCTGCGGCTCGGCTGACTGGAGGTTTACCTATATAATAATTATTATTATTAATATTATATACAGTGCAGGATCCCACACTATAGAAGCAACAATACAATTAAATACAATACAATCAAATACAATACAATACACATTACAACTGTGGTCTGATAACGTTCTAGCAAAGCTCAGAAGTTGGACAGCTTCAGATTTGTTTTTGCTCTTTGAGCGGCGCTATATAAATGTTCAAATACAATTGAATTACAATTGAATTACAATTACATTACGCTGTTGTCTTTGTAGGAACGGCGGCGGTGACTGTCGCTGGCCTGATGTCCAGTTGTAAGGTGACAGGAAAGAAACTGTCCGACCTCACCTTCCTCTTCCAGGGCGCAGGAGAGGCAAGTCACTACCGACACATCATACAGATTATATAATATATATAACAGATATATATATATATATATATATATACATAGTGTATATATATATAATATTATAATATATACATATACATAATGTCATTATGTAATTAGCAACTTCTATTGCGCCGGTGTCTAATGCACAAGGCATCAACCGATGGCACATATATATATATATGTATATATTATACGAGTAGATGTGTGTATATATGTGTATCATATGTAATAAATGTATTAAATGTAATATTTGCTTGTGTGTATTTATGTTGCGAGACAGTGAGACAGACGGACAAACACACAAACAGAAGAACAGACAACTAGACATAGACTGCAACAAAGACAGAAGACACTCAGATAGACAGGCATGCCGAGAGTGCAGTAATAAAGACTGACCGACAAACAGACAGAAACAAAGACAGACAGACAGACAGACAGAGACTCCAACAGACAGACAATTATAACTACAAAGTCACCAGCGGTAAGCTCCCTCACTCACATAGAACCCAACTATTGGATAGTACGGTTTTGTACTAGATAGATAGTTTCAGATAGATAGTTAAACAGATAGACAGACAGACTGACGGACGGACGGACAGATAGATAGACAGACAGACAGACAGACAGACAGATAGTATAAAAGGACATGTTTATTGTTTGTTGGTTTCTAGGCGGCTCTGGGAATCGCCGAGTTGTTGGTGGCTGCCATGCAGGCTGAAGGCAAAACGAAAGAGGAAGCCATTAAGAAAGTCTGGCTCGTAGATTCCAAGGGACTCATCGTCAAGGTTTGTCTTTGTCCAGTAGATCAATCAATCAATCAATCAATCAATCAATCAATCAATCAATCAATCAATCAATCAATCAATCAATCAATCAATCAATCATCATCAATCAATCATCAAGCAATCATCATCAGTCAGTCAGTCAGTCAGTCAGTCAGTCAGTCAGTCAATCAATCAATAATCAATCAATCAAATTAATCCGTAATCAATCAATCAATCAATCCGTAAATCAGTTCATTCATCAATCAATCTCTCCCTCATTCTCCTTCAATTCATTCATCTGTACATTCGGTTCAGTTATCATCTGTACAGTAGGTTACTTTATCGTCTGTACATTCGGTTATCCTGTCATCTGTACATTCGGTTATCCTGTCATCTGTATATTCGGCTATCCTGCCATCTGTACATTTTGATATCCTGTCATCTCTACATTCGTCTATCCCAGGGGTGGGCAAACTTTTGGCACATTGGGCCACATTAAACGCCCAAAAAAATCGGAGGGCCGGTACAAAATTTCTAACTTTTAATAACAACTAAAATTTAGAAAGTTTACCGAATTAAAATTAGTTGTACTTTGGCTGTAACTTGTGAGATATATGCAACTGTGAACATGCATATCAATTTTCCCTTAATCCAGAGTGATTGCACTGGTTGCATTCATTAATTCTGGGCACTTACATAGTTCACCTTCAACAAACCTACTCAGGGTGTTCCTAACCCAGACACGGTTATTGAAAAAAGACTTAAGTGATTTATAAAACGCAGTTAGATTGGTCAGCTCCGATGGTAGGTCATTCCAGATGGAGGGCCTGCTACAACGTCGGCCACTGGGCGTCAGAGATCACCCTGGAGGTAAGATAGAGCACAGCCGAGCGTGCAGCGTGAAACCAACGCAGGAATCCGGTATGAGATCCGTTGGGCTACAGGCAGCAAGACAGTGCAACACATCGCGCATATGTAGGCAAAGACAGAGCCGAATTTTGGAATTCGCACAATGAGCCAAGCAGCGAGCACAGAACCCGATCTAGTCGCCCCAGAACTCCAAGGTGAGGCCAAGGAGAGTCGATGAACAATGGTCAATTCGACTAGTAACGAAAGCAAGAGCCACTAGGGCATCATGAAACAGAGCGAGAAACCACTCGGAGGTGGAGAAGCCGATAATAACGGCTTCGAGAGACTAAGTTCACATTCGTATTATGGAGTTCAAATTTTGATCAGCTAACTGAGATTTTTACTAGGATTTGTTTATCTTCAAAGTTGAAAATGTTTGTTCACAGATGTAGGCTAAGTGGATGCGAATAATACAAACCGGAATAGCCAATAAGAAAGCAGCATGAGGAATTCTTCTTGCAGTCTGAATTTTATGACTTTTTACTTTTCTGAAGAATTGTTTGGACCAGATAAAATGTGTTGGCGGGCCGGATAAAAAGCGTTGGCGGGCCGGATCTGGCCCGCGGGCCGTAGTTTGCCCACCCCTGGTCTATCCTACCATCTGTACAATTGGATATCCTGTCATCTCTACATTCAAATATCCTGTCATCTGTACATTCGGATATCCAGTCCTCTCTACATTCAAATATACTGTCATCTGTACCTTAGGATATCATGTCATCTGTACATTCTGTTATCTTGTCATCTATGTGTTTTTAAACAGGATCGTCCAACAGGGGGATTAACCCCACTGAAGACCGTCTATGCTCACGACCACCCTCCCTGTGATACGCTCGAAGAAGCCGTTAAACTGATCAAGCCAAACGCCATCATCGGTAGGTGGTCGATACTCGATATATTCCATCGACGCTAGGAAGACGAAGAGGAGGAGGAAAAGGAAGAGGAAGAAGAAGACGAAGAGGAGGAGGAAAAGGAAGGGGAAGAAGAAGAAGAGGAGGAAGAGGAAGAAGAGGAGAAGAAGAGGAGGAAGAGGAGGAAGAGGAAGAAACAAGATGAGGAGAGGAAGAAGAAGAGGAAGAAGAAGAAGAAGAAGAAGAGGAAGAAGAAGAGGAAATAAAAGGAAAGAAGAAGAAGAGGAGGAAGAGGAAGAAGAGGAGAGAGGAGGAGAGGAAGAAGAGGAAGAAGAAGAGAAGAGAGGAAGAAGAAGAGGAAGGAAGAGGAAGAAGAAGAGGAAGAGAGGAGGAAGGGAGGAAGAAGAAGAAGAAGAAGAGAGGAGGAAGAGGAGGAAGAGGAAGAAGAGGAAGAGGAGGAAGAAGAAGCGGAAGAGAGGAGGAAGAGGAAGAGAGGAGGAAGAGGAGGAAGAAGAGGAGGAGACGAAGAAGAAGAGGAAGAAGAAGAGGAAAAGGAAGGAGGAGGAGGAGAGAACAAGAAGAAGAAGGAGGAAAAGAGGAAGAGGAAGGAGGAGGGGAATAGGAGGAGGACGAGGAGCAGAAGGAGAAAAGGAGCAGGAGGAGAAGGAGGAGGTGGAGGAAAAAAGGAGGAGAGAAGTAGTAGGAGGAGAAAAGGAGGAGAAGTAGGAGGAGGAAAAAGGCAGAGAAGTAGGAGGAGGATAAGGAGAAGTAGGAGTAGTAGTAGGACGAGGAAAAGGAGGAGGATAAGAATAATCTAACACTGTTGATCTTGCTACAGACAGTATGTGGGTCAGTGTACTCGCTATTATCTGAGTTTGCGAGGAAAACAAAATAAAGCAGAAATCTGGAAACAAATGTCTGGTGTGGGTGATTTGAACCCCGACCTCTCGAATGATAGTCCATCACCCTATAACAATTAGCTTAGATAGCGCTTTGGTTAACATCTGGCACGGAGAGCGAGAGGTACCGAGTTCGAGTCCCGTAGGGCGGACATGCTTTGTAGGCTGCCATTGGCGCTGCGTATTGCAGGCTGTCTGCTCTGTTAGTAGTTATGATTTATGTCTTCTGTCATTTGTGTTCTGTGAATTGTCTCAATTGCATAATTGTACACTGTAACCGGTTGCGATGTGTCAACCGGATTGTCTGAATAAACGAAAATATTATTATTAGAGTAGTGGTATTACTAATGCTATTAGTGTTGCTATTGCTACTACTACTATTATTATTATTATTATTATTATTATTATTATTCTTATTATTGTTATTATCACCACCACCGCCACCAACGCCACCATCATCATCATCACCACCACCACCACCATCATCACCACCACCATCATCACCACCACCACCACCACCATCATCATCATCATCATCATCATTATAACGACTAGAATAGATTAGGTTAGATTAGATTGGAATCGATTGCACTGCATTGAATTGTATAAGCTGATGAGATTGGGGCTACAGTGAACATTGTCTGTGTTGATGATGGTCTTAGGAGTGGCTGCCATTCCAGGCGCCTTCTCGGAGTCCATCCTGCGGTCAATGGCTTCACAGAACGACCGACCGATCATCTTTGCACTCAGTAACCCCACCAGCAAAGCAGAATGCACCGCCGAACAGGCATACACTATCACGAAGGTATATACCTCCAGTATATCACGGTATTTACCTTCAGTACAACGGTACTGGCCTCAGCAAACGATATTTACCTCCAGTACTATAGTATTGACCTTGAGTACCAGGGTATCAGCCTTCAGTACAATGGCATTTACATTGAGTACCAAGGTATTTACCTTGAGTACAATGGCATTTGCCTCAGTACGATATTTACCTACAGTACCAAGGCATTAACCGCCAGTACCACGGGATTTACCTTCGTTACAACGGTATTTGCCTGCACACGATATTTACTTCAAGTATCATAGTATTTACCTAGTGTACCACGGTATTTACCTTGAGTACAACGGTAGTTACCTCTTAGACTAGTATCATGGTAGTTATCTCCAGTAGAACGGTATACCTCTAATACGAGCTATTGACTTCTATTGTGTCGTTATTGTATTGTATTTAAATATGTAGGCCTATATATAAAGCGCCTCTCACAGTGCACACCAATCAGAGGCGCTCATGACGCACTAGGCTTCGACCGATGGCGCATCAAAACTAAGCCGTAGTCAGATCAATATCCTAAAGATCAGTCCTCTAAGACGGAATGGCAACTATGGAGGGTAAAAAAAATTGGAAAAGCTAAGTCTTAATTTGAGAACGAAATGACATTTGAGCGACTGAGCAGCAGAACAGACAGATACAGGATGAGTTCCAAAATGTAGGTCAAGGAAAGAGTTTAAAATGTAGGTCAGTGAAAGAGTTCCAAAATGTAGGTCAGGGATAGAGTTCCAAAATGTAGGTCAGGGAAAGAGTTCTAACATGTAGGTCAGGGAAAGAGTTCCAACATGTAGGTCAAGGAAAGAGTTTAAAATGTAGGTCAGTGAAAGAGTTCCAAAATGTAGGTCAGGGATAGAGTTCCAAAATGTAGGTCAGGGAAAGAGTTCTAACATGTAGGTCAGGGAAAGAGTTCCAACATGTAGGTCAAGGAAAGAGTTAAAACTGTAGGTCAGGGAAAGAGTTCCAAAATGTAGGTCAAGGAAAGAGTTCAATATGTAGGTCAGTTAAAGTGTTCCAAAATGTAGGTCAGGATTAGTTCCTAAATTTAGGTCAGGATTACTTCCAAAATGTAGGTCAGGATGAGTTCAAAAATGTACGTCAAGGAAATAGTTCCAAAATGTAGGTCAAGGAAAGAGTTCCAATTACCTTGTCTGATCCAATGATCTTATCCTATTCAATAACCTGTTTCGATCCAATGATCTTTTATGATTCTTATCTGATCTGATATGCTTAGATCCAATGATCTTCTCCAATCCGGTGATCTAGTCTAATCCGACTCAGTCCGTCGGAGCCTCCATTTGAAGCCAGGCGCTACATAAATCTTATTACGCTGACGATTACTTTACACGGCTGTAACAGTTGCTGTGCTTTGTGTTCGAAGGGTCGGTGTGTCTTCGCGTGCGGAAGCCCCTTTCCACCGGTCACCATCGACCAGAAGACCTTCACCCCCAGCCAGGGTAACAACGCCTACATCTTCCCGGGTGTCGGCCTCGCTGCCGCCGTCTGCCAGGCGAGGCGCATCACCGAAGGCGTCTTCCTCACCTCTGCACGGGTAAATGATCACCCCCATCTATCTAAGCGAAAATCTCGTCTCAACGATTATTTATGAGAGGGGAGGTAGTGTAACGTAATTGTTGTATTTGTAAATGAATATTTATATAGCGCCTCGCACTGAAAACTCATCATAGATGCTCCCGACTTGACTACATGAGACCACGATCGAAGGGAACTGGAGGTAGTAACAGGTAAGGTACGGTTCGGTAAAAAAAAGGTAAGGTAAAAGAGGTAAAGTAGGGTAGCCTGAGGTAAGGCAGAGTCAGATTAGGAAAGATGAGGCAAGATTAGATAACGGGAGGCCATACAAGGTATATATGCTAAGGTGAGGTGAAGCAATTTAAGAAGCTAAGGTAGGGTAACTGTTGTGTATGGTAATGAACAAGTGCTTATTCATTTTTAGGTGGTTGAAAAGCGCTATATAAATATTGGATACACATACTAGAAGCATCCATTCAAGGGCTTCTCTGATCGTCTGTTTCATTCGATAGGTGGCGACTGCTACTGACCTAATTTTCGCCAGGTGGCAGGAACAACCGTTAGCGTTATGTAGCTTTGGCCCTGCAATAGGTCACCTGGCGAATATTGGACGAACTAAGTGCGCGGTTTTCAATAGATTCAGCGATAATCTAGTGGTTAGCGTGCTGGACTATCAACCGAGAGGGCGGGAGTTCAGACCCAGCCAAGGCAGAGATTTCTGTCCCATCTGTGCCACCTAACCAACTAAGCTATAAGGCGTACACTGACAGTGACTGACTACATCAGTAGTCGGTGGTAAGATGAGACGGAGAGGGAGAGGACTGGCCACCCTCCCTTGTATACCGAGACTACAGAATGAACTCACAAACACTTCGTACCTATGGCTGCCTCACAGCTACCTTAAGGGACTGCTAGAAAAAGCCGAGACAAAGTCAACGGTCCTTGAAATGTAAATTTAAATCCGCGAAATTTCCCGACAATAATGATGACAAAAATAATTTCGTTGATGATGATAAATGCTGATGATGATGATGACGAACATGATAATTTTTAATAATGGTCACGCTGCTCTTCTGATGTCGTTGTCGATGATGATGATGATGATAATGATGATGATGTGATGATGATGACAGTCTGTTCTATTAAACGAATATATATATGATGACGATGATGATGACGAGGGCGACGACGACGACGATGATGATAATGATGACGATGACTAGATAAGCTCATTGGGCTTCTTCTCCCCACAAATCGATTTTTATTACTTAACCTGTTAGACTATAACCTCTTCAATTTCTGTTTCTTATTAATGGCGCTTACGAAATGTAAACTGTTAATGACTGTATTCACACGTGTACATTGTGTTCACTGTTCATGGAATCGATTGTAATAAATTTCAATTTGAACTTTGAATGATGATGGTCGTGACAACTAACATCGTTTTACTGCCTAATCATTACCTCACTTACGGACAATGTCTTTCATCTGTGTTCTTTTTCATTGTTTTTTTTCTGTCCAGTCCCTGTCCAGCATGGTCACTGAAGAGGACACAAGTAAGGGTCTCGTCTACCCACCGCTGACCAAGATCCGTGATGTGTCCATTCAACTGGCCATTGAACTGACCAAATACATGTTCGCCGAGAAACTGGCCACATACTCACCGGAACCGGAAGACAAGAGCACCTTCGTCCGATCCCAGCTCTACTCTCCAGAATACTAGGGCGGCCGGCGCATGCGCACTGCGCGACCAGACGACCGAACAAAAAATAGTTATAATTACTTGGGCAATTATGGCGGGAACGTAAGGAAACTGGGTCACTTAGTTAGAGTTGATTCTGATTGGCTGGGTTACAACGGAAACTGGGTCACTTAGCTAGCATTGATTTTGATTGGTTGGCTAACAAAGGAAACTGGGTCACTTATAATTATATAGTTAGCGTTGATTCTGATTGGTTGGCTTACACCGGAAAACTGGGACAAATAGTTGTTGACTGTGATTGGTTGGCTAGCAATGGTACCGTGCCTGATTTGTTGGCTTTAAATAGAACAATTGGTTGCTCTTGGTAACCAGCCGAAGACACGAGTCCAGTGTTATTTCTATTAACTGCAACTGTAAATGAAATAACAACATAACTGAAAAATGTTTGTAAGTTAACTGTAACTGAAACTGAAAAATAACTGAAACTGTAATAGAAACTGAAAAACAAAAACTGTATAACTGAAAAATCACAAAGCGCTAACTTGAAAATAAAACACTATAATTATATACATTCGAATGTGCTGGTTACATACCACCGTTTGGGAAACATAAAGCGTTGTTTTACGAAAATAGTAACACTGATAATAAGAGAGGATGGCGCACCGTTTGCGTGAAGGTTTGCGTAGAATTAGTTTATTGTTTGTTCTTATCCCACCCGGTGCGATTATCAATTCCACTTTATGAATATAGATGAGTTTAGTGAAAACCAGAGAAGTTGTTCCGTGCGTGAGAAGCAATTATTTTTAAATTAAAAGTTCTGTTGAAATGTTAATTAGTTCTTTCAGAACCGCTGTTGATCGTTTACTGCAGAAACTTATTGTTTAATCCGGTGATACAGTTTTGACACTTTATTCGTTTTGTTGTTGTTTGATGACATGTTGACGTTTTATGTTTTATTAATTGGCGACATCTCGATTGGGTGTAGTAGCGGTGATGAAAACGACAATCAAAATGATTACGACGACGCTGTCAACGACAATTGACATGCTTGTCGATGATAGTAAGCTTCATGTAACCGGTTTCCATGCAATAAACTGATGTTCGGGTCACAATGCTTTGCTTTTGTGTGTTTGTGTGTGTGTGTGTGTGTGTGATTTTGTGTGCGTGTATGTGTGTGTGTGTTTGTGCGTGTTTGTGTATATATATATATATATATATATATATATATATATATATATATATATATATATATAGGTGTGTATGTATAGGTGTTTGTGTACAATTGCCAATTTATATAGCGCCACTTCAAGAGAAACTCACCAGAGGCGCTCCCGACCTAAGACAATGAAGCCACGATCGAACGGAATGGTCTTCAAGTGTTAGCGGAAAAGACACAGAGAGAGGCTGAGGAGTTCATGTCGTAGGTTGTTAGGCAACTTATTCCAGGAGGATAGGCCAGTCACAACAACACTTCTGTGCAGAGGCGAAAATCTATACATAACTTGGGGGTGGGGACAGAGTACCTACGAGGGTCGGATTTTTTCTGGGGGGACAGAAGAGCTTAAGTCAAAACTTTGGGGGCAGTTCCCCTCTGTCCCCCCATGATTTACGCCACTGCTCCTGTGCTGGACCGCAGAAGTATCAGTCAATGGAACAACCAAGTCGACACTCGCCTCTCTGGGACAGTCCTGACGGACCTTGGCCACGTCCTGCCTGCAAAAACTTCTACCCCCTCCCCCCAATCAAGCCTACCTACTACTCTCACCGACCCGTGTCCCTGATCGCATAAACCCACAGTCGACTGCCTGATGTGTAAAACATGTATCGCTTGGATGCCATATACTTCTTAAACAGTGTTTATCAGATGTCTGTATACACCAAATGTAATTGGTTAATAAAGAATATACTTACTTACTTAAGTCGCCTTCCGCGGCAGAACGGAGAAATCTTCGACTTCGAATGGAAGAAACTGAGACTCAAAGCTCCTTAGATACGACAAGTAAGTAAGTAAGAACATTCTTTATTGAGAAGTACTAGCAAGCGCACAGCACTGCACATGGCAAGACTAATACATTCAAACAAACAAACAAATTACGCAAGAGCACCAAGATCTTCAACTCAATGCGGTAACAAGCGGAGTTCCTTCCTGTCATCCATGTGTGTGCATGTGTGGGTGTGTGTGTGTGTGCGCGTGTGCGTGCATTGCTATAGCAACCGTATTGCCTCCACCTTGTTCACTTTTCAAATCACTACATTAGATTTGATTATCGAATCCAATCCTCCGCCCTGAAAGGGTTGTCGTCCTCTACGATACCCCCTCAGAAGCTCTCTCTCTCTCTCTCTCTCTCTCTCTCTCTCTCTCTCTATCTCTCTCTCTCTCATCCATGTCAGATTGTCGGCCAAAATTTCGAAAAGCATCACGTTACTCGGATATATATGTATATATATATGTATGAGCACTTGTTATAGCGCCTTCCTTCAAGAATTCTATCAGAGGCGCTCCTATATAGCCGCAGCGCGGACACTGAATCGGAGTTTCACGCCGAAGCGCATGACAATTGCGTGAAGGACTTGCCCAGGGTTACGCGGCGGCTTGAGGTGGATCGAACCCGCAACCTGCCGGCTTCAAGGCACCCAACATACCGCTACACCACCGCGACATAATATATATATATATATATATATATATATACGGACCATAATATGATGGTTCGGACATGTGGAGAGAATATACAAGGTTGACCGAATCCCCACAGTGCACTACATGCAAGTTTCGAAGGAAAGAGAAACATAGGCATTAGGCAGACCAAGACTGCGTTGAATGGACAACATAAATTAGAACCATCACTTGGACTGACACTAAGGGGAGCAATGGACCTGACAAATTACCGAGGACAATGGAGATCATCTATTCGTACCCATCGCCGCCAAATGGCTGGTGTCAAGAACTGACGGTGGTCAGTCGTGGGCACCATCGTATTCACAGGCGCTCACCATGCACGGTTGGCCATCGCGACTTGCGCTGAGGAAGGTTGCAAGCAACTTTTCTCCAGGAGGAATTCCTACCTGTTCGCTTTCACCTGTCGAGTTGCGACGGGGGAACGAAAACAGACACGAGGCTCTGTCTGTAGCTTTATGAATCTGGTATTAAATTGCATCAGTGCCTGTTTCAAGTTGACTGAAACAATTCAGCGGCGGTTCCTTTGTTGGTCATGAAAAGCGCCGCTCGTGCGTGCGGTCGAGGGACATGATCGGGCACGCACGCGTTGTCGGCTTTCCACAATGACATGAGCGCCCATGTAGGACTGCAACAGCGAGACAATGGCACGCAGTTGCCCATAGTCACGACATATCGCTTGATTCATTGTTAGTCGCTGCGGGCAAGTTCAGGCATGTCAAGCAGCGGCAAGGGAGACAGAGCATTGTAAAAACAACGTATAAGATGAAAGGCGATTGTTGTAACGTATATTGTTAAGGCAGGTACAGCAGAGGAATTAATGGCAAGGTATGGGTACAAAAAGAGAGCCCATACCAGCATGCCCCGATAACAGATATCATCATCATCATCCGTTCCTGACGCCAGCCATTTGGCGGCGATGGGTACGAATATATGAACTCCATTGTCCTCGGTCAGTTAACAGATATATATATATATATATATATATATATATATATATAATATATATATATTTTTTTAAACATATATATATATATATATTTAAAAAACAATTAATAATAAAATAATCATATTCTTTAGTGATTCAAATCGACAAAGGCAGTATGATTACAATTCATAGTATGAACGGATGATCGCAAGTTATAACAGGAGTCGAATTTAACTGTTTGACAGCCATGCAAGGCGCCCATCACGTCCTACATCTCACTTTACCAACGCGCCATTTCGCGAATGATAGGATCGCTTTTCGCAACCCTCACGCCAGTGATGTTACCACTACTCTATGGACCCCGAATTCCCCAATACACAATCGACGGTCGTTTCAAGTAGTTAAGAAGTAAGTAAGTAAGTAAGAATATTCTATTTTTGACTACCAGCAAATGCACAGTAGGTTACAGAAGAAATAAATAATACAAACATTTATGCAAAGTCATAATATTAACATTCTCATAATAAAACTTCTTTTTGCAAACGCATCAACTCTAGGTATACGGTGAGATCATGTGGCCTGGTCGCGTATTGTGTTGAGTGACCTTACGGGGAGGGAGGAGGTCGTGAAGGACGTGACAAGGGTTTGACAGAATTGAACGGAAAAGAGTACACTCAGCTTTAGAATAGTGTTTGTCAAAACTAGGAAAATGGAAAATCGGAAACTCGCCGCGCATTGCGGAAGTGAGGTCGAAATCTGAAAGGACAGAGAATACAATTACAATTACCAGAGAGAATGAAGTCCTGTGCTGTGGCGATGAAAAGCTCCTCAGTGGCATATGGTGCTGGGACTGATGGCGTGTGTCTTGGCTGCAGCACAGACTGAGAACAATGAGCTGAATAGGACTGTTTGCTGGAGGACCACGATGATAATGATAACAATCTTCCTTTATTGATTCAAACTGACGTGAACGAAGTATGATTACAAGGCATAGTATGAACGGATGATCACAACTTATTACAGGAGTCGAATTTAACTCTTTGGCAGTCATGCAAGGCGCCCATCTGTCCAACTAACCCTTTACCAAGTACCAACGCCATCTAGCGAATGATAGGCCGAGTCGACCTTTTGGAGGGTAGCGGGAATCGATCCCGCGTCCATGCTGATCCTCGTGCCAGAGTGTTAACCATTCACCTAAACCCCCTCCCCTCATTTACGAGGCCGATGAGAAAAGTCGAACCTCGGACCTTAATCGACCGGCACACATTTTCTTCTCTGTGGGATGTTCTATATGTCCGTCCGTCTATCCGTACCGGTACCTCTGTATCTATCTATCTATATACATGTATCTACCGATGTACGTGTCTGTCTGTCTATCTATTCTTTCTTTCTATATGTCTGTCTATCTTTTGTCTGTCTGCGTGTCTGCCTGTCTGTCTGTCTGTCCATCGATATATCTATTATTCTGTTTGCTGTCTACCTCTCTTTCTATTCGTCCATCTACCTACCAATCTAAGGCAATTTAAAGTTCGGTAAGGTAGCGTCACATACGATAAAGTACGACAAGGAGATGGGTACGGTAAGGCTAGATTGACGTCAGCGGCATTGGCAGCCGCACGATGTCGCTAAACAACAGCACAACGACGATAACATAACTACCGTTGCAACACACCTGCATTGGGTAAATTCCATAGACTCTAGAATCCGAAATGATCCACGATCCTGCTCCACGGTTGGACAAGTCCGTACAAACGGTGCCACATGATGCGAGCAAGGCACGCAGGTCCGCCAGTGTCTTGCACGACCGTGCGACGGGACAGTCGATACCGTAATCATTAGTCGCTGTTAACCCCTGCCCCCGTCCTCTCCCAAGCGCCAATGAAAGGTCGACTATCCGGGGACCCGAGAACAATAACACCCCGGACGCAAGAGGGCCAATTCCGCAATCAATAAACGCACTATGGACGGCCTAGCGGGGTGACGTATTCCACGAGGGCTGATGGAGCACACTGCATCGCGTCGGTTATCGACTGCATTACGACTGTTTAAATAGTCGGCTATAAATATCGACGCTTGACAACGGGACCTGGCAACGGGCATTGTTACGAGTCAACACAGATGCAGGCGCCGAATAAATCGCGTGATATATCGATGCGGCAAAACACTCGTCATCGCAGCCGATTCTATTTTTAGCCGATGAAAAATGGCGTCAGCGCTAGGCCTACTCTAAAATTAGCTAATTATTCAAATGCGAGAAAAATTCGCCCATTACGACAACGTTTTATCAAATTTCCGAAAAATTGTGCTAATTTCTGTCGAAATTTGTCAAAAATGTGATTTTCGAAAGTAAAAAGTTAACCGAAAAGCGCGAAACGTAGCAGACGACAGTGGACGGTGGGCGTGGCCGTTGTCGTTGACGGACAGGATCGACTCCGCCCACTGACATTCCAGATTCCGAGATCCTACAAGATGCGGCCGCGCGTTGGTGCTCATCCATTCGACGATCGGAGCTGATACGAGTGATAGCTGCTAGTCAGAAACCCTGATCCAAGAAGCTGTTCATCGCGGTATCGAATCGGAAGAGATGGCAAAGAGCATCAAAGTCGACGAAGCGGATCTGCGCAAGACCTTTGCTTCTTACGACAAGGACAACAGTGGCTGCATCGATATAAAGGAGCTGAAAGCCGCGGTGAAGGAGAGTCTGGCGGGTCAAAAATGCACGGACAAAGATATCGATGCGGTTGCCGAAGTAAGTACCCTGCGCTGTACCCCTATGTCTCCTGCTCTCTAACATAATCTTATTTTTATCTAAATTAATCTTATTTTTATCTAATCTTATTTTTATCTAAACTATTCTTATTTTTATCTAAACTAATCTTATTTCTATCTAATCAAATCTTTTTTAATCTACTTATGAGAAAACAATAGTATATAATCTAATATAATGATTTCGACGGCGCATTTGCAATAATGGCATCAACAATTATCAAGTCTAATGACTTCTGCCATTCGTAGTATTCCAAAATTCGTCAAGTCCAAGTCTGTTCAATTTTGGCGTCATAAATACGTAGCTACGACTCATTGGAAAGCTTTCTACATGACGTCGTAATAGCTTAATGGCGAGTTACGTGCAGTTTGACGTCAGAATTACGGTCTTGGTCCAAACAAGTGTTACCGAACTCTTTTTCTTAGACTCGGCTTATTGGGGCTCGCTACCTGATCCTCGACCCGATGTATGGATGCTTGGTCAGCGTTAACAGTCATTACACGACTGAGTTTTCTAACTAACAATAAATAAATGAACACATAACAACTGGTGAAGAAATAAGTTAGACTGACGTCAACTCAAAGTGACATCAGAACAAGACGTTTAAAACGCCGTCATCTCTTTATGACGTCATAATTATGTGACGTCAGAATCGACCGATTTCTCCAAGTTTGGTTAGTAGTTTATTTCGTATTTCTTTGTTGTCTGTTCGCAGAGTGTCATGAAGGAGGTCGACACGAATGGGGACGGAAAGATATGCTTTGAAGAATTCAAGAAGGGATTCTGTTAGGCGGCGAGCGCTACCCGTTCCCTGCGTCCGGCGGGCTATGCAATATTTTGTATACAAAGGTAAGAGGGAGCTATATAAATTAACCTAACAAATGAATGAATGAATGAGTTAATTACTTAAGTTATTCTCGTCTTTTCCAACTTATCCACCGTAGTCGGACAACAATTTTTTCTGACCCATCAATTTGCGACGGGGCACCTTTAAGGGATAAATATTTTTTACTGTGGTGCCACATGAAACGGCCATCTCTTAATGCTTTGGGCATTATGGTAACGGCTCAATAGAAGTCATTGGTCCAACGCTTTATTATTATTAGTTAATCAGGTACTTCTATCGCACTACTTTAGAAATTCACATCAAACGCGAGGGAAAAAGGATGAAGGCAAGTCTTCCGAAAGAAAATGTTGCCGCAGATTATTTTTCCACAATAAACCTACCGTCTAGCAAATATTTTTAGTGTATACTTCTGACGTATGTTTAAAATTAATTGAAGGATTAAGATTACATCAACCGTAAGTTTACTATCAGATCGCGGGAGAGGAAAAATGCACTGGATACAGACAATTGAGAATCTTTTAGCGCATTTCAGCCGTTCGTTTAGCGCGTGTAAAAGGTTATTTTGAGCAATTCTTCACAACTGCATTAAAAATATAATCGCGTTAAAATGTAAAATTTTAACGCATTAATCTCTTTAAGAAATGTGTTAAATGCCCAACTGTACTTACAGCGCATAATATATAGAATGACTTTACTCTGTCCAGTTGAAAAGCATTATAGGCCTAATCAATTGGCTAAGACGCTCTTATTGTACCGTGGAGAGCACGGGTTCAGCACTCTTCCTTGGGACGGTTGCTGTGTAGGGAAATTGAGTAAGCGCTTCATGGACAGTTTCTTAGCGCCATCGATTGATGCTTGATCATTAGGTAGTGGAGCTTAATAAATTCAGAGATGAAATTAATAATAATTCTGTTTTCGTTTGTTTTCTTTTTGATTGCAGATGACCGAAGGACAGAAATCAAGAATTTTCTACGCTTATTCTTCTAGCATCTTTCATTTTAAGACATGTTCGTGTTCCTTTC
Source organism: Aporrectodea caliginosa (assembly GCA_020284085.1). Lineage (NCBI taxonomy): Eukaryota > Metazoa > Annelida > Clitellata > Crassiclitellata > Lumbricidae > Aporrectodea > Aporrectodea caliginosa. The sequence goes on from JACEVL010000501.1 coordinate 1,689,760, forward strand.
AGTGTTTTGCAAAAGACGATTAAGCAATTAAAAGTTTTGTAATTTTGTGGATCCGTTCCCCCGCTCAATACGGTATCTTTCCGGCTTCTGCTGCTAGTACATCCATAATTATTAATAATTATAATTATTAATTCTTATTAATTATTAACGTTAATTAATTATCACGTATATTAATAATTAATGCTGTTGTCAGTGATGCGCGAAAAGGATTTGGAATATGTAATGATGTAACGTTCCCTGGCCATATCTAAGTAAGCCTGCGGAATTTTGTTTCTCGCATATCTCGCAAGTCTCAATTCTTGGTCGAGGTTCTGCGTCCAATATCTCACAAATCTAAGAAAACAGCTTTAGGCAAAAATCCCGAGAAATCTGGAAAACGAAAATCCCTCATTGAAAGATTACTTTCCGATCAAAATTTGCAGTTAATGCGCTAGAAAAATGCAACGCCTGTTTCTACGTATGTTTCGTTCCTTGTTGCGACTTTTTCACGCAAAGAAAATCAAAATTTCTTACACGGAAAGACGCTCGCCTGCGTCACCCCATGACGTCACAATCTCTGACCTATTTTCTGATTCTGGGTCAGCCAATAGGGAGCGTAGGTGGGCGTACTACTGACTGCCTGCTTTAGTTAAACTAAGCGCTGATTCCATGTTGCAGCTTTACGTGGTAATTTGTTTGCGTATTGTCTCTATTTTTCGCAAATTCACTTAGATCCTTGAAGCACGAAATAAAGGGAGTGAACTTCACGAAGGGTTTATATCCTTAAATTTATTTCGGCATTTCGTCTGTTTTATTAAATTCTATTCGTTATCGTTGTTGGTCGTGAACTGCTCAAGCTATAGCCTAAACAACTCAATTCTTGTTATGAACCGGTAGAAATTTCATTGTTGTAATATGCAACATTTGGCAATCAATTCATATGCTTTGTTACATGATGTAAACGGGTAGCATTTGAATTGCTATGCTCAAACATTCCTACTATGCAGCAAAATCAACTGGCTCATGAGAAAGACATTTCCAGCGGTTACATATACAACTTTGTAGCAGTACGCAGCGTTTAGTGGCAGAAAATGCTGTTTGTTGTTGTCTGTTTGTCTCTCATTTTGTGCTCAAGTACAAGTTTCTCAAACGTTATCTGTGTCTTATGTCATTGGAGGGGGATATTCTAGTGGCTAGTGTGCTGGACTGTCAATCAAGAGGTCGGGAGTTCAGCTCCTCCACCTGCACCCCTATTGCCAACTCAGCTATAATGAGTACACTGACCGAACACTGTCGGTGGGAAGATGAGACGGCGAGAGAGAGGACTGGCCATCTGCCCTCATATGCCGAGGCTAAGAAAATGAAGTCGGTAACAATTCATACCCATGGCTGCCTCTCAGGCTAGCTCAAGGGACTGTTTTTCTTCTTCTATCTCACTTACAGAACGTTCTAATGCATCATGGCTTATCCCACGCAGGGTATAAGCTAGTTCAGCATTATCAATGCGCATGCGCAGCCAGCTTACTTTTACTTCCTCATAGGCCACCGTTCATAAAGAAAACCGAACGGTCGGTAACAATTGCTATGATCCCTTTTACGCAAATGCAACAGCCACGAGTCTCATGTGTAACTCGATGAAGTTGTCTTGTGGCCTCTTTCGGTTAAAAATTGCTTCTTCGTCCATCGATTAAAGTCATCCACTCTGAACGATTCGTCTAAGCTATCCGCCATAATGGCTTTGTTTATGAACGGAGAACTATCATCCCATGCCTTGCGGGAAATATAATGCTGAACTAGCTTATTGGCGTGCATATTCGGCAAAACGTCCCACCCGGGAAAATAATTCAACTGTTGCCCCTCTGTCCAAATTCCTCTGCCCTTTCCGCTCAGATGCAAAGGAGTCCTCATATTATTCGCCAGAAGGCGCCTGCGTTATAATATACTATCGCAAATTCTAATGTACTAGATGAACCGTGTGACGGACACAGAGGTATATCCCTTATACAGTAATATACACTGTGTCCGGAAAAAAAGGGACCCCTTACGGTAATACGAAAAAAGACTAGTAAATGTTCATCGATTTTTAAAATTCCAAGACCATTTTAATACTGACATAATTATCAACAAAACTGTAATTTATGAACGGCCCAGTTAAAAAAATTACGTCATAATGACGTCTTGAAATACCAAATTGTAAAAACAACACGGTTAGAAAATGCTGCTATTGGCCAATGGCGCGCTCGTCTTGAAGCTTGTGTTGAGGCCGAAGGCGGACACTTTGAGCACGCCTTGTAGTCTAATATTATTCAGATATAAAAATTAAATTAAACTAAACTTTATAATTGATAAATGACAGTTTAAAATAATATTGAAACTTTTAGATGATTTTTTGTGCCATCCTTGACGCTTGAATTTTGACGTCATTATTAAATAACAAAACTTTCATACTTTAACCAGTATTTAGCAAATTATATCAGGATTAAAATGGTCTTGGAATTTTAAAAATCGATGAACATTTACTAGTTTATTTTCATATTACCAAAAGGGGTCCCTTTTTTCCGGACACAGTGTAGATTCTTATGCGCTGTGATATTTTGTAATGTAACGTATTGCCATACAAGTTAACAGCGTACAAGCGTTACAAACTGTAAGTGTAACATTTTCATTAGCATTTCAGACTTCCCAGTTACAGCCAAACGTACCCTAATACATTTCCGACTACCCCAATAAATTTCGTTCCCACCCACGCAGCCTTCCAACACTGCACCCGACAAGAAATGCGTCTTACTCGCAATACAACGTATTGCGTTTTTCCGTAACTTAAGCATATAGTACGGTATACCAGTGACCAGGCCCGCCGAGAGGGGGCAAAAACCCAGGGGCCCGGCGACTTTTAGGGACCCGGGCAGGGCCCAGCAATCAACTTATGAAAAAAATATTATAATCAGTAATACAAAGTTTATGATTAATGCCTTTTAAAATATAACATTACGGACACTTAACTACAATAGTTGCATATATAAATATAATTTTGTAGGGTTGTACCCGCACTATTATTATTTCAGTTTGTTTTAAAAAATTTCTCATGAAGTCTAAGGATAGTTAGGGGCCCATGACTGCTCTGCCTAGGGGCCCGGAATTTCTGTCGGCGGCCCTGCCAGTGACATTAACACGTATCGCGTGTTAGCGTAGTTTAGGCGTAGTACGGTATCGGGAAACATTGGCGTATCGCAATTCAAGCTATATATATATATATATATATATATATATATATATATATATATTATAATATATATATGTATATATATTATAATATATATATATCTGCGTATGGGTCTATAGATTTGTTCTGTATAATCTGCTATAATATTGCGGTTTGCTGTTGGCGGGGCTCCGCGAAGCAGACGATTTCCTATGTTTGCGCGCTAAATAACGATTGTCTGCTCAGCAATTAATCGATGTCAAACGGACTTTCCCGCTCTTTGTCATCGCCGCCATCTAGCGTCGAAGGGGAAATCGCCGCAGTCGTTGCTAGGCAACGCACTGTTGACGTTGCAGTGATGCGCGTGTCATGATAATGCATCGTCTGCTTTCATGGGACAGCGCCGTGCTGCGGCAGTATTCAGAACTAATATGCGACGCGTTTTGCGGACTGCTGTAGCCGAGGTCTGTGCGTTTGTATAGTTTTTGTAATGTCATTGTAATTAAAAACGAATTATGGCATACACAGGTGTATACGGTATACAAAGGTATCGTATACAAAGGTATCGCATACAAAGGAATGGTATACAAAGTATGCTATATAAATGTATGCTATACAAAGTATGGCATACAAAGGTATGTTATGTCTCACGGAATGATCTTCTGGATATTGACCTGATTACGGTTTGGTTTTGGTACGCAATCGGTTGATGCCTTGTGCATTAACCAATAATAACTAATAACCAAAAATTTTATTCCTTCAAGTAGGCAACATCACAACATCACAAATATATTATAGAAGCGCCAACAAAAAGCAAAGGGTGATAAACCCTTAAGGGACCAAGGTCCCGCTAACAGGGTTACCCATGTACATGGGAAACGTAGCACCAGGTTATGCACGAGGGTACCAAAAATTGTACAGCTTAACTATAGTTTTAACTAAATATAAAAAATTACAAACAATGAGTGTCTGCACCGAGCACAGTATGTACGAATTTGAGCATGTACGGCAGGTAATAGCAGGGGAAGCATGGTGGGAGTCAGGGATCCATGTGCACAGTCAGCAAGTCATGACGGAGTTTCTTTTTAAATACTGAAATGCTAGGAGAAGCACAAATGGCGACAGGGAGATTATTCCATGTCCTAGGGCCAGCACTTTTGATGGAGAATTTCCGTGTATTCGTTCTAGTGGCAATTCCTCTATAATTGGAAGAAGTCCGAACATTGTAAGGATTAGATTGGGATGTCAAGCTAAAGAAGTCAGTAAAAGCTCCAGGCAAAAGATTATGCATATATTTAAACATAAACTCTGAGGTCTGTTTGATTCTAATCTGTTCTATATTACAAATGTTCAATTTCTGTAGCATGGCCTGAGAAGACAGGGAGTTCAAGTTACCCAAGATAATTCTGGCCGCTCTTTTTTGTAATGAAGTTAACCTAACCAATCGAGAAGGGTAATTAGAGGCCCACACTACATTGCAATAAGAGAGATAAGGATGGACTAAGGAGTAATATAAGCTCAGTCTAATTCTAGTCGGTAGACGGTGGGCAGTACGGGCCAAGATACCTACACTTTTCGCCACTTTCTTAGAAATATTTTCTATATGTACCTTCCAAGTTAATTAAACACTGATCTACATATACTCCCAAAAATTTGACCGAAGTTAGAATTAGACACCGGGAGAGAATAATAATAATATTCTTTAATTCAAACAGAAATACGCAGTATGATTACAATTCAGTATGAACGGATGATCACAGTAGTCGAATTTAACTGTACACGGCAGCCATGCAAGGCGCCCATCACGTCGTACATCTCATTTCTCCAACGCACCATCTCACGAAGGATAGGCTGAGTGGACCTTTGGGAGGGTTACGGGAAGCGATCCCGCTTCCTACCGCTCTTCACACCAGTGATGTTTCCACAACTCCATGGACCCCCGCAAACAAAGATAGAAGATTTTAATTACAATTATATAAAGGTATGGTATGGTATACAACGGTATGCTATACAAATATATACAAAGGTATGGTATATTAAGGTATGGTATACAAAGGTATATAATTATACAAAGGTTTAGTATACATTCATTCCTTTGTTAATTCAGATCATTTATATAGCGTCTCACTTAGACAACTAACTACTCAGAGTCATTCCCAACGCAGAAGAACAGTTTATATACAGGCAGTGCATGACTGCACAATATACTTAGCTAACACAACGGCTAAATCCAAAGGGAGTCTGTTCCACATGATGGCCTAACCACCGGTATACAGCTCTCACCACTCAGTCTGTCTCTCTGTCTGTGTCTGTTTGTCTCTGTCTCTTTGTCTGTCTGTCTCTGTCTGTCTCTTTCTGTCTGTGTCTGTGTGTCTCTCTGTCTGTCTGTCTCTGTCTGTCTCTGTCTGTCTGTCTCTGTCTGTCTGTCTCTGTCTCTATCTGTCTCTCTCTCTCTCTCATTGTTACGAGTCAACACAAACGCGGCGCCGAATAAATCGCGTGATATATCGATGCGGCAAAACATTCGTCATCGCAGTCGATTCTATTTTTAGCCGATGAAAAATGGCGTCATCGCTACTCTAAAATTAGCTAATTCAAAAGCGAGAAAAATACGCCAGGTATACGACGACGTTGTAACATATTTCCGAAGAATTTTGTTAATTTCTGTCGATATGTGTCAAAAATGTGATTTTCGAAAGTAAAACGTTCACCGAAAAGCGCGAAACGTAGCAGACGTGGACGATGGGCGTGGCCGTTGTCGTTGACGGACAGGATCGACTCCGCCCACTGACATTCCAGAATCCAGATTCCGAGATCCTACAAGATACGACCGCGCGTCGGTTCGACTTCATTCGCGGATCGGCATTGAAAGGAGTGAGAGCCTGCAGAAACCCTGATCTAAGAAGCTGTTCATCGTTGAACCCAAACGGAAGAGATGGCAAAGTGCGTTAAAGTCGATGAGGCGGATCTGCGCAAGACCTTTGCTTCTTACGACAAGGACAACAATGGTCACATCGATATAAAAGAGCTGAAGGACGCGGTCAAGGAGACTATGGCGGGCAAAAAATGCACGGACAAAGATATCGATGAAATTACCGCAGTAAGTATACCCTGCGCTGTACCCTATGTATTATGCTGTGATTACTGTCTATACGTATCTTGTTCTCTAATCTAAATCTTATTTTTATATAAACTATTTTTATTTTTATCTAAGCAAATCTTAGTTTTATCTAAATTAATCTTACTTTTATTCAAACTAATCTTACTTTTATTTAAACTAATCTTATTTGTATTTAAAGTAATCTTATTTTTTAAAATCTAAACTAATCTTATTTTTATCTAAACTGGTCTTATTTTTTTTCTAATCTAATCTTTGAAAATTTACTTATGGAAAATGATAGTACCTAATCTAATATTATGACTTCAACAGCGTATTTACAATAATGGCATCAACAATATTATCCAGTCTAATGACTTTGCCATACGTTTTATTGGAAGGATCAACAAGCATTCGTAGTATTCCAAGTATTCGTCAATAGCAGTCCACTTCTGTTCAATTGTGACGTCATAAATACGTAGCTACGACTCATTGGACAGCTTTCTACATGACGTCATAATAAATTAGTGACGAGTTACGTGTAGTGTGACGTGAGAATTAAACAGTCTTGGTCCAAACAAACGTTACCGACCTCCTTTTCTTAGCCTCGGCTTATGCGGGCTCGCTACCTGATCTTCCAAGCGATGTATGGATGCTTGGTCAGTGTAAATGGTCATTTCACGACTGAGTTTGCTAATTAACAATAAATAAATGAACACATAACAATTGGTGGAGAAATAAGTTAGACTGACGTCAACTCAAAGTGACGTCAGAACGAGATGTTTAAAACGCCGTCATCTCTTTATGACGTCATAATTATGTGACGTCAGAATCGACCGATTTCTCCAAGTTTGGTTAGTAGTTTATTTCGTATTTCTTTGTTGTCTGTTCGCAGAGAGTCATGAAGGAGGTCGACACGAATGGGGACGGAAAGATATGCTTTGAAGAATTCAAGAAGGGATTCCCGCAGTAGGCGGCGAGCGCTACCCGTTCCCTGCGTCCGGCGGGCTATGCAATATTTTGTATACAAAGGTAAGAGGGCAAAAGACATGACCCCGCTATATAAATTAACCTAACAAATACATGAATTAATTAATTAATTAATTAAGAGTTCTTGTATTTTCCAACTCATCACCGTATAGTCGGACAATTTTCCTGACCCAGCAAATTTCGACGGGGCACCTTTAAGGGATAAATATTTTTTACTGTGGTGCCACATGAAACGGTCATTTATTGCTGCTTTGGGCATTATGACACTGGCATAGAGAGCGAGGGGTACCGAGATCGAGCTCCGTAGGCGGACATGTTTGTAGGCTGCTATTAGCGCCCGCGTATTGCAGGCTGTCTGTTCTGTTAGTAGTTAAGATTTATGTCTTCTGTCATTTTGTGTTCTTGTGAATTGTTTCAATTGCATAACTGTACACTGTAACCAGTTGCGGTTTGTCAACCGGATTGTTTCAATAAAGAATATTTTTAAAAAGGCAGGCAGACGGATACAGTGGATGGTGTTTAGAGCTTAAGCGGGGAGACAGAGAAGTGAAGAGGATGAATCGAGAAAGGAGGGGTTTAGGTGAATGGTTAACACTCTGGCACGAAGAGCAGAAGATCAGCACAGACGCGGAATCACTTCCCACTACCCTCCCAAAGGTCGATTCAGCCTTTCGTTCATCAGATGACGTTGGTAAAATGAGCAGTAGGACAAATAGGCGCCTTGCATGGCTGACAAACAGTTAAATTCGACTCCTGTAATAAATTGTGGTCATCCGTTCATAGGCCTACTATGAATTGTAATCATATTACGGTGTGTCAGTTAACTCAGTTTGAGTTTGAATTGTAATATGCGAAGATTATTATTATTATAATTTTGCAGAAATTGCAAAATGTCGATGCATTTTGTGTAAATATATGAAAACAATTCTAAAAATGTGTTCACATTTTTACATGCCGGAAACAAGAACAGTTCTTGGTGAAGGAACTTTTTCGATTGCTGGACTTAAATTAAATACTAAACATTACTACAAAAAAATCCCTTTCCAATTAGATACCTTCAAAATGCTGCCATGCATTCTCAGCTATATATTCACCATACCAGTGGCGTTAAATCGCTAGATGTTTATCCACCCGAGCTGAAGTTTAAGGACTTAACGTATGCTAACTGACACCCGTAGGATGTAGCTAAACATTAACCGTTGATACATAACTCCCGTGCTAGTTAGACACCTTTAAAACGCTGCAATATATAGCTATATATATTATATTCACCAGTCGCGTTTAATTAATCACTAGATCAGAACTCCACAACAGTACTTACAACGTAACTGACATCCACAAGATGTCGTTAAACACTAATACGGTTATATAAACCAAATCGTTTCAGAAGGGAGGGGGTTTAGATGAATGTTTAACACTCTGGCACGAAGGGGAACAGGTCGATAGTCCGAAGGTTCGATAGTCCGAAGGTTCGATAATCCGAAGGTTCGATAGTCCGAAGGTTCGATAGTCCGAAGATTTCATGGTAAAACATATAGGCTATGTAGAAATATATGTTTATGGGTAATCCCGTATTTTACGTTGATAAATTCCTTGTCCGAAGGTTCGATAGTCCGAAGGTTCGATAGTCCGAAAGTGTCATGGTAAAACATATTTGTATATGTACATATATATATGTGTGTATGTACATTATATGTATATATAAGCATGTTTGTATAAATATGTATTTATATCTATATACATGTACATTGTACATATGTTATATATATGGTTATAAGTATATATATATATATGATATATAATTATGTGTGCATATGTGTATAAAACTGTATATATATGTATATGCATGTATATACATATATGTATATAACTATATGTATATATGTATGTGTATACTATACATGTATATAGATGTTTGTGTTTATGTACATGTATATATATATTATTTACGTATATATGAACTTATGTATATATGTACATATATATGTATATGTGTATGTATGCATAGGTATGTGCAAGCATATATATATATATATATTATGTTTGTGCCTGTATAATTTTGTAAATATATATATATATAAAAATTATGTACATTATATGCATGTATATGTAATAATGTATCTATATATGTATATATTTATGTATGTATATATGTATAAATACATAAATACCTGTATATATACATGAATACATATATATATACATGAATATATATACATATATATTATATATACACACACAAACGTATATATACATATACAGTATATATACATAAACATACCTATACATATATATGTACATATATACATATACATATATATGTACATATACATATATATACACATATATATATACATAAGTACATATTCGTAAATACATATATATATATATACATGTACATTGTACATATACACATACATCTATAATTCTATATACATGTATAGTATTTACATACATATATACATATAGATACATACATATATGTATACACATATATATATATACATACATATATGTATTATATGCATATGCACACATGTGCACATATAATTATATATGTAGTGGAGAGAGAGGGAAGGAAACATAGAGAGACAGAGAGAGAGACGGACGGACAGACGGACAAGCGGATAGGGACGAGGAGACGACGCGAGAGGAATGTGGAGGAGAAGAGAACATGTGTGACACAGAGGCAGCCGGAGCGAGGGAGATGTGGAAGGGGAGAGAGAAGGGGAAGAGCTGGACAAGGGAAGCACAGGGTGCAGAGCTGGTAGCTGCAGGGTGGTGACTAAGCAGGCAGCTAGAATTACAACTACCAAAAATGGTAATGCTGAGGCCTTATATGGACATGCAGCATCGAGCTGCATAAGTTAGGACAGCCCCTCACACGATTATAATAAAATACAGCCCGTAAAAACAAAGTTTTTTACTATATCCATCTAGTATCCTATAATGCGTCTTACGAAGCAGTTAGGCCTACCTCTACAAATATATAGTCCGCGTTCATTTTACGACATAGCATGCGTTTAATGAGGCAGCGCACCCGTTTCTGTTGCGGCCAATGGCAACTTTGGCCAATCAACGCTGCGTATCGGAAAAGGGGATTCCCCGATTCGAGTAAGTTGAGTCCCCGATTCTATAAGCTAGCCTTTTTTGGGGAGCTGAAATTTTGATAGAATGAAGTGTCTGCGAGGGCGAGTCTATCTGCCAAGTTTCATGACGATAGAATGATTGTAAGTGATCGAATTAGTCGCCGCAAGATTTGACTTTTTAGCCTGTGGCTCAAACAAGATTACAAGATTACAAGATTTCCGCAAGTTAAACTAGATGGATAAAAAGACAAGGCGTTGGTGTCAAGGGGCTGTTGTACCGTACGGAGTCGCTGGAGGGAATCGTCGCTATTGATCGTTGCTGTTCGTACTAAGTGATGTCGTGCCTTACTGTACTGATGTATACGTGGTACAATAAATAGTCGTGGAAAATACCAATACTTCTTCTGTCGGTCGACCAACCGTCGACATTGCGCTATAGCTACGCTACAAATATATCATATATATATATATATATATACTTATATCCATATATATAGGCTAACAAATGTAAATGTATATATAAATACATATATACAAACATATACGTATACATGCATATATATATACATATAATGTACAATTGTACATATACATAAATATGTACATATACATATATATGTTTTCCCATGAAACTTTCGGACTATCGAACCTTCGGATTATCGAACCTTCGGATTATCGAACCTTCGGACTATCGAACCTTCGGACTATCGAACCTTCGGACTATCGATACGTAACCGGCACGAAGAGCAGAAGATCAGCACAGATGCCGAATCACTTCCCACTACCCTCCCAAAGGTCGATTCAGCCTCAGTTCATCAGATGGCGTTGGTAAAATTAGCAGTAGGACAAATAGGCGCCCTGCATGGCTGCCAAACAGTTAAATTAGACTCCTATAATAAATTTTGATCATCCGTTCATACTATGAATTATAATCATACTGCGGTGTGTCGGTTTGTGAGTTAGAACTGTAATAAGCGAAGATTATTATTATTATATTTGCAGAAATTGCAAAATGTCGATGCATTTTGTGTAAATATATGAAAACATTTATAAAAATGTGTTCACATTTTTACATGCCGGAAACAAGAACAGTTCTTGGCGAAGGAACTTTTTCGGTTACTGGACTTAGAATAAATACTAAACATTACTACAAAAAACCCGTTCCAATTAGATACCTTTAAAACGCTGCCATTCTCAGCTATATATCCACCATATATACCAGTCGCGTTCAATCGGTAGATGTTTACCCGGACTTAACGTAGGCTAACTGACATACGTAGGATGTAGCTAAACACTCATGGGCGCCCGCAGCATAGGTCAAGGGGGGTCGCGTGACCCCCCTGGAAATCATGATCAAATAAAAATCCGACAGGTTTAATCATGCAAATGAAGCTTAAAATAATATATGTCACAAGATTCTGTTCAAAATACTTAGTAAACACTAGCTTTAGTTTCAGACTGCTTAAGCCTACTTATAAGTTACTAACTATACAGCCCATACTAATATTCAGTGGCTATATATAGGTTAGACTTTACTGTGTAGTTTACATCCATTCTGTTGGATTATCTCTGGGAGGACTGTAAACAACTGTTGGATTATCTGATTATTGAAGAAGAGAAGAGCAGTCCCTTAAGCCAGCCCTGAAGCAGCCATGGGTATGAAGTGTTAACGACTTCAATTTGTCTTAGCCATGGCATATTAACATGGATAACAAGAATAAACGTAAGCTGCTGCAGCAAACTCCAAGTGCCCTTTGGACCGTGAAGCCTGCTATTGGTCACTTTACAAGAAGGTACGTCTGTTAATGTCTTTCTTACTTTGAAAGTCATAAGCTTGTATGAACACATTAACACAATTGCTCTCTCCTGTATAGTAAACATAAAGACAACATACAAGACCGCATGACCGAATGGTCCCACAGGTTGAGAACTTAATGAGAAAACGTTTTTAACTAGAATACTTTAATATAATAGTTAATTTCATGCAAACCAAAGTGCGGTTATGTAGTTGGATAAATAAAGAGTATGCCACTATGCCTACTTACTTACTTTCTTCTGAATGGTTGTTGCGTCTGAGTATAAAAGACTTATAACTAGTAGGCTAAGACTCAGTTCTTTTTTTCTATAAAAAAACTCCGGAACTCAGCAAATTCAGAACAAGTATATAATAGAGACATGTTCTAATATTTCTATTTCATGTGTGTTAATCTCAATAAAACATTGAAAGCACTTAAATGAAATTAACGTATCTAAATAATTTAAAATATTTTTTTATCAAAAATTTCAATGAAATATATTATTTTGTAATTTAGCAGAAAAAGGTTCCGGAACGCCATTCCGGCCCGCTCCGGCTGAAAAAAGTACTGGACTAAGTAAGACCTAATAGGTAGCCTATTATTAAGACAATGTAATTATGTGAATTTAGTTTTTAATGACATATTATAACACAACTAACTCTCTCGGCCGTGACTGATCCCCTTGCAAAAAATCCTGCGGGCGCCCATGTAAACACTAACCGTTGCTATATAACTCCCGTGTTAGTTAGACACCTTTAAAACGCTGCTATACTCCGCTGTATATATTATATTCATCTGTCGCGTTTAATCACTAAATCCTAACTCCACAACTACTACTTACAACGTAACTGATATCCACAAGATGTCGTTAAACACTAGTACGGTTATATAAACCCCACAGTTCCAGAAGGAAGGGGGATTAGGCGAATGTTTAACACTCTGGCACGAAGAGCAGATGATCAGCACAGATGCGGAATCACTTCCCACTACCCTCTCATCCGATCCTCCCTACAACTTTCCTGTCTTCAACTATCCCCGCCTTACCATCTCCTCTGCCTCCACTCTCTGGTCTCTCTGGCAACCGGACTCCGAACTTCCCTTCGATATCCCATCTCTGGACAACCCTTCTGACTCGACGCAGCGCTCGCGAGTAAGCTGGTGCTCTGCGCTCAGCTTTCGAGTAGCGCTTCAGCAATTTGGAGTTTACGATTATGAGTACATGTAAGTTCATTCATTCATTCATTACGAAGATTTAGATAGCGCCCCTTCAAGGTTACTACTCAGGAGCGCCCCCGACCCCAGCACAGCTGAACACTGTGAAAAGGACACTTTTGAGGTACAGAAAGGTCGCGTAGATAGGCGGGGGCAAGGCCCAGCAAGGACCGCCAGACCAAAGAGATATCCGATGATCCGCTGCAATATCCTTCAATACAAAGTAAAAATCAGAAGTGCATGTGCCACCCGACCACCCGACCATACGACAGAGCATCTATGGCGCTGAGCAACTGTTATTACAATTATGCATATATTAAGCGACAATAACTAATGAACGAGCATCAATCGATGACGCTGAGCAATTGTGAGTAAAGGACTTGCTCAAGGTTCCTACACAGTAACTGCCTCGGGCGAGGCTCGAACTCATACTCTCCACGTTACAGACCGAGAATTGTAACCAATGGGCCACCGTGCCATGCTGTATGTACATGTATGTGTGCTACTGTGCACGTGTGTATTTTTAGGCACCGTGGCCGATTGGTTAGAGGGAACATACAGCCACTTGGGTTCGAGCCTCGTCCGAGACACTTTGTAGGGACCTTGAGCAAGTCCTTAACTCACAATTATTGCTCAGCGCCATCGATGTTCTGTCGCATGGTCATGTGTGTGCACTTCTGAGCTTTGGAAGGCATTCAGGGCAATATCAATACACAGTTGCATTGTATTGTACTTTAGGCTGGTAATTCATTAACAAGTCTTATTGTAAAACGTAATTTTCAAATAAGAAAAAGCAGATTGTAGATAGTATACTGTCTCAAATATCTATGTATCTATATTGGATGGGTAGGGACTAGGTAGATAGGGAGGTAGGTAGGTGATTATATGGGCGTTCATGTAGCGCCTATATAACTTGGCTCAGCGACTCTGAACATCCATGCCATCTGTCAGCTTTCGATGGGAATTCCGTTGATTGGTTCCACGTGTGTGCGTGGGCTCGCCACTGGTGACTCTTCCAGCTTACTGAGCACTGTTTTGCTAGCTGATGTTATATTAACGTTCATAATAACAATGGACATCATAATAGGCTAGCAGCGCCTCTGAGTAGATATCTTGAAGAGGCGCTATACGCCTCTCGAATGAATTAAATAAGTATTATTGCAAAACGTTAGGCCTATTGTCAAATCGGAAACAAGATTGCAGATAGTAGATACTACTATCTGAAATATCTACGCATCCATGTTGGTTGGGTAGTTACTAGGTAGCTAGGGAGGTAGGTATCTGGGTATATGTGCGTTCTTGTAGCGCCATTATATAACGTTTCAAAACCAGCTGCTGTGTCACCGATGTTTCAGTAGGTTTAAGAAAATTGTAAGATGGCTCTCTCGTACACGACTAAAATCGGCGAAGCATGACGAATGAGTTCGCGCTTTCGTTCCGTTTGGATGTTTTTGCACCTGTGGGATGAACGGTGGTTTGTCGTGCGGAAAAAACGCAGCACGAAACGACTTGGAGTCTGAATAGGGAACGATGCAAATGCACGATCGGAGGAATCGATTCACACAGCAAGACCACACATGTAATCGAAAAGTACTACGCAGCCTGACTCAGTAGGTGGCGCCACTAACAGAAGCCGCCCTTCGCATGTCATCGCCGTCAAACCATAGTATGTGTATATGTATGTGTATATGTATATGTATGTGTATATGTATATGTGGGGCGCGGTGGTGTAGGGGTATGTTCGGTGCCTTGCATCCGGAGGGTTGCGGGTTCGAAATCCGAATCCACCTCAAACCACCGCGTAGGGACCCTGGGCAAGTCCTTCACTCGCAATTGCTCATGCGCTTCGGCGTGAAACTCCAATTCAGTGTCCGCGCTGTAGTCGGGAGCGCCTCTGAGTAGAAATCTTGAAGGGGCGCTATAACAAGTGCTCATACATACATACATACATACATACATATGTATTTATAGAGAGACAGACAGACAGACGAACAGAGACACAGAGATACAGACAGATAAAGACAGACATAATCATAATCGTAATCGTAAACTCGATATTTCTACAGCATACGCCCACAAAAGCGAAGTCGCGGGAACCAGCTTATTCACAGGCGCTTAACCAAAACAGAATCGATAGGCAGGGGTCAACATCCAGAGAGTCAGGCAGGCAGACACATCAGACGGCTAAGGTGGATGATGCTGCATACATAAACACATACATGCAGACATACAGAGACAGAGAGACAGACAGAGACGACAGAGAGAGATACAGAGAGAGAGACAGACTGACAGCGTGAGAGAGAGAGAGAGAGAGAGAGAGAGACAGACAGACAGACAGACAGAGAGAGACAGAGAATGCCGATTGGCCGATTCCGGATCCTCATACAATCCCATACAATGCACTACACGCAAAATTCTGTTAGTAGTTAAGATTTGTGTCTTGTGAAGTAAACACTGTAACCGGTTGCGGTTTATCAACCGGATTGTTGAATAAACGAAAATATATTATAAGACTACACTGCATGGATGGACAACACAATTGAGGACACCACTTGGACTAACACTACGGGGGAGCAGTAGACTTGAGAAATGAACAACGACATTGGAGATCATTTATTCGTACACATCGCCGCCAAACGGCTGGCGTCAGGAACTGATGACATATATATATATATATATATATATATATATATATATATATGTGTATATATATATATATTATACACACATATATATATACCACATATATATGCATATATATTATATATATATATATTATAGTGTCCTAGTGTGTGAATGACAAATAGTTGAGTTGTATGCGTTGATTTATAGAGTGGAGCTGTATTGGCGGCATTGATAACTTCGTAAGCGACAGCCACGCTTTGACAACCAACGCCTCTGAGATAGATTCGCTGTCGTCAAGTTTTAAAAATTCGAAACATACGAAAACTCAGAGTGTCATTCAATGTACGGAGTTTTATGAGGTCAACGTACTATAAAAAATACGCAATAACGTAGTATTGTGGAACGCGGTAGCCGCTTCGTTAAAGCGCTCGTCTTGTAATACGGAGAGTACGGACTCCGGTCTTTTTCGCTTAGACGGATATTGAGTTGGGAACTTGGGACTTTGAACAAGTCGTTCACTTCATTTACAAATTGGTTAACGCCATCGATTGATGCTTGGTCATAAAATAGATTAGATGAAGCTTAGTAGGTGCATAATTATAGTAATCAGATATAGTACGATCATGGATCGGATGGATGGATGGATGGATGGATGGATGGATGGATGGATGGATGGTGGACGGCGGATGATGGCTGTTAGCTGTTTTGTATGGCGCCCTTGTATACAACGGCATGGGCCGCATGGCCGTGTTACGGAACTTACGGCACAATATAAATTGTCAGGTGAGACCACAGAGACTAACAGACAGAGACAAAGGGACAGACATCGCAATACTAAATCTGCGTGGAGGTTTACTCTGTAGTATATTTCCCACGTTATTAATTGGCTGAGTAGGATATCGCCGTCGAAGCCGACAGACAGACAAACAGAGACAGACAGATAGACAGAGACAGACATACAGAGACAGGCAGACAGACAGAGACAGACGGATAGACAGACAGACAGAGACAGGCAGACAGACAGACAGACAGATCCGGATGAAAATACAGATGCCGCGCCAAGACCAGGACAGATATTCAGGCAACCGCTCGAGCCATCAGCCACGCCTCTGTCTCTCTGTTTCTGTCTGCCTGTCTGTTTGTCTGTCTGTCTCTCTCTCTATTTCCGTCTGTCTTCTGTCTGTCTGTTTGTCTTTCTGTCTGTCTATCTCTATCTCTGTCTGTCTCTCTCTCTGTCTCCATCTCAGTTTCTCTATCTCTCTGTCTAATGTTCCTCCCACTGTGACTGTGTGTGAATCTGTCTCCTCTCCTCTCTCTCTCTCTCTCCTCTCTCTCTTTCTTTCATTGTTATCTTGTTATCCTGTCTGTCTCTCTCTCCTCCTCTTCCTGTCTGTCAATCTCTCTAACAATAATAATCCCGGACGGGCCCTCTCTGTCTCTGTCTTCTTCCCGTCTTTCTGTCTGTCTATCTCTATCTATCTCTCTGTCTCTCTCTTTGTCTCCATCTCAATTTCTCTTATTTCTCCAATTCTAATGTTCCTCCCCCTCATGGAGGACTGAATAAAGAATATCGTCTCCTAATCCTCCTTCGCGATCTTGCTCTTCCTCCTCGTTCATGTCCTTCTTTGCATTGTTATCTTGTTATCCTCCTCCTCCCCTCCTCTTCCTCCTAACACTAACACTAGCACCAACAATAACAATAACAAAACAATAACAATACTTGAAAATAATAAAATAACAATAATAGAAATAATAAAATAATAATAAAAATAATAATACTAATAATAATAATAATAATAATAATAATAATAATAATAATAATAATAATAATAATAATAATAATAATAATAATAATAATATGTATAATTATAATAATAATAATAATAATTATAATTATAATAATAATAATAATAATAATCGTTTATTGATTCAAACTGACATGAGCGCAGTATGATTACAAGTCATAGTATGAAAGGATGATCATAAGTTAGTAACGGAGTCGAATTTAACTGTTTGGCAGCGAAGCAAGGCGCCCATCTGTCCTACTGCTCACTATACCAACGCCACCTAACGAATGAAAGGTTAAGCCGACCTTTTGGAGGGTAGCGGTGATCTTCTGCTGTTCGTGCCGGAGTGTTAACCATTCACGTAAACCCCCTCCTTCTGGAACTGTGGGGTTTACATAGCTGTATTAATGTCTTGCTGGCTCTGCTCCTCACTATCTTAGGGCTTATTGTACCCCAGTATATTCTTTGCACAGTCGTTCCTCCCTTCGGTCCTCGGCCCGTGGTTACTTGGTTGTCCCGCGGGTGCGTACTTCTACAGCTCAGTCTATAGGAGTTTCGCAGTTGTTGGTCCATGGCAATAGCGGGAACCGGTTACCTCAGTCCCTCAGGACTGGCCTTTTCTCTATTTCTTTTGACCAGTTCCACCAGCGCCGGAAATCCTCTCTCCTTACCAGTGAAGACACTGGACCTGGTCGGGAGCGCCTCTGCTTTTCAGTGGCGCTATATAAATACTCGATTATAATTACAATTGCAAAATTACAATCAACAACATATTGTGGATGTCAGTTTAATTCGACTGTACGCTTCGGTAGGGCCTATATACGTATGAGGAAAGAATCCAGCGGTAAAACGCGACTGGTGAATATATAGCTGAGAATGGCAGCGTTTTAAAGGTGTCTAACTAAAACTGTGGGGTTAGCTGTATTAGTGTTTAGCTACATCTTGTGGATGTCAGTTACGTTGAAGTCAACCTTTAACTTGAGATTCAACAAGCTTCAGACTACCGATCGAACGCGACAGGTGAATATATAGCGGAGAATAGCAGAGTTTTAAAGGTGTCTACCTGAACAGGTTTTGTAGTAATGTCTGGTGTTTAGCGACATCTTGCGGATGTCAGTTGCGTCGACGTCGATACCAGAGTGTTTTTATAATCTTCGTTTATTGATTTAAACTGACACGAAACAGTATGATTACATTAAGTCAGGGATGGCCAACCATTTTTTGCCTACGGGCCACTACGATTGTTGGTAAGCACGCGGCGGGCAGCAAAATATTTGTCCTCACAGCCTCCAAAGAAATACAAATGTTTATTTCATATTTTACAAGATGTATAAAACAGGTATAAGACTACATTAGGTCACTAGAACTTACAACACTAAATCTTTTAGTGTTTTAGCCTAGACTGTCTAATAATGATGTCTAATTATTAGACATCATTATTATGCAGCATTGTAGTATTCGGACAAGTAAGTAGCTGCAAAATGAGGGGGGAAAATTATTTAGGAAGGGGCATTTGACCCGCGGGCCGCGGCTTGGCCATCCCTGCATTAAGTCATAGTATGAACGGATGATGTAAGGCGCCCATCTGGTGATTGAAAGCCTGAGTCGACCATCCTCCTCCTCTTACTAATCCTACTCCTCTTCCTATTCGTCGTCCTAATCCTTCTCTCCTCCTCTTTCCCTTCCTCGTCCTTTTCTTAATCTTTCTCCCCGTCCTAATCGCCTCAGATTCCAACTTCTCCACCTCTTCTTTCTCTCTTTCCTATCCCTTCCTCCTCCTCCCATTCATTCTCCTTTTTCATTGCACTCCTCCTTGTCCTTCTCATCCAAATTCACCCCAAATTTTCCTCCTTATCCTCCTCCCTACCTAGTACTCATCCTCCTTCCTAATCCTCTTCGCTTCCTAATCCTCCTCCCTTCTAAATCCTCCCACATTCCTAATCCTCCTCTCTTCCTAATCCTCCTCCCTCCCAATCATAATCCTCTCATAATCCTCCTCCCTTCCTAATCCTCCACCTCTCCTAATCCTCCTTCCTTCTTAATCCTCCTACTCTTCCTATTCCTCCTCTTTCTCTTAATCCTCCTGACAAACCAGGCTTAGCTAATCCTGCTTCTCTTTTTCCTAATCCTTCATCCCTAATCCTCCTCTCTTCCTAATCCTCCTCCCTAATCCTCTTACCCTTCCTAATCCTCCTCCTTAATCCTCTTACCCTTCCTCCTCCTCGTTAATCCTCTTACCCTTCCTAATCCTCCTCCTTAATCCTCTTACCCTTCCTCCTCCTCGTTAATCCTCTTACCCTTCCTAATCCTCCTCCTTAATCCTCTTACCCTTCCTCCTCCTCGTTAATCCTCTTACCCTTCCTAATCCTCCTCCTTAATCCTCCTACTCTTCCTATTCCTCCTCCTTCTCTTAATCCTCATGACACAACAGGCTTATAGCTAATCCTGCTTCTCTCTTTCCTAATCCTTCCTTCCTAATCCTCTCTTCTTAATCCTCCTCCCTTCCCAGTCCTCCTCCCTCCCAATCGTAATCCTTCCCCTTCCATTCTCAGAATCCTGTCTCCCGTCGGCTGTCGTTTGGTGCGTGAGAATCAGCGTCAACTGGCTCCACCAAGCGACATCTCTCCCTCCGTCAGCATCATAAATCTCTCACCCGGTCTCATAGACCGCTGGTGGTGTCATACGACCCTCCGGTCAACGTAAACCCGTAGTGAGGACGCTGTGGCCAATGGGTCCAGATTTAATATATCAAAAGGACTAAAGGGGCCAAATGCGCCGATAGGGCCTATGGGGACAATGAGGTAATAAAGGACCAATGAGGTAAAAAAAAATGGGGCCAATATGGCCAAAGGCGTCAAAAGGCCAATGAGATTAAAAGGCCCAATTGGGCCAATAGGAAATTACGGCTGATGGGCCAAAGGGGCCACTGATGCCAAACATATGTAGCCTATAAGGCCTATGAGGACGACTGAACCAATGAGACCAAACAGATTTGGTACTGTTTGGTACTTCAACGGCCCAGTCTAGGAGTTTCGCTATTGTGGGTACCTCTAGCTGGAACCGGTTGCCTCAGTCCCTCAGGACCGACCTTTTTCTATTTTTTTGACCAGTCCCGCCAGCGCCTGAAAACCTCTCTCTTTACCAGTGAAGACACTGGCCAGGGTCGGGAGCGCCTCTGTTTTTGAATGGTGCTATAAATACTCGATTACGATTAATCAATCAATCAATCAATAGAGTTTATTGAACCAGTTCATTACAAATCAGAACAGTACAATCATAACAATAAAATACAGCCCGTAAAAACAAAGTTTTTACTATATCCATCTACTATCCTATAATGCGTCTTATGAAGCAATTACCTCTACAAATATATAGTCCGCGTTCATTTTACGTCATAGCGTGCGTTTAATCAGGCAGCGCGCCCGTTTTTGTTGCGGCCAATGGCAACGCTGCCCAATGGCAACGCTGCGTATCGGAAAACTTGATTCCCCGATTCGAAAAGTTGAGTCCCCGATTCTATAAGCTAGCCTTTTTGGGGGAGCTGAAATTTTTATAGAATGAAGTGTCTGCGAGGGGCGAGTCTATCTGCCAAGTTTCAGGACGATTGAATGATTGTAAGTGATCGAATGAGTCGTCGCAAGATTTGACTTTTTAGCCTGTGGCTCAAACATACATACATTCAAGATTTCCGTAAGTTAAAGTAGATGGATAAAAAAGCAAGTAGATCAGTTAATGTGCTATTCAATATTTTTATTACTCTACTTGTTTAATCTAAATAAAGTTTATAGTGACTGCACTTGTAGATGAAAGTAAATTATATCATTCGGAACAAAGGGCACTCCTAGAAGGGATGACTCCCGCTGGTTAGGGGCCCAGTCAATAAAGCTTGTGGCAGATGGCTTGATGGTAGATTATAAAGACGATAAGCAATAAATGCCATGTGAAGGTGCGATAAAGGCTAAGTAATAATAAAAACCTTAGTATCTTAGTATAGCACAAAAAAAGAACTGGAGAAATTATAGATTATTGTTATACATGTATAGTGCGTGATTTTTAATTAAACATCTAAATTGTGAGAGACCTGCAGCCGTCTTAATTTCGTGCGGGAGGTTATTCCATAAGAATGGACCTTGGTATTTAATAGATAACTTATGAACATTCGTTCTAACAAGAGGATACGAGTAAGTACAATTACTTCTAGTCACTTTGAGGTGTTTAATAGTGGGAAAGAAAGAGGTAAAGGCTATTGGGAGGAGATTTTTATTATATTTATACATTACTTCACCTATTTGTACGTACCTAATTTGATTGAGATTTAGTAGTTTAAGTCTCTGAAATAAGTATTTGGTATGAGCATTGTATGGGGAATTAGTGATAATTCGGATTGCTCTTTTTTGTAGACTCTTAAGTTTGTTTAGGTGAACAGGGTATGTAGAGGTCCAAATGAGGTTACAGTAGGTTAAGTAGGGATATATTAATGCAAAATACAGATTTTTGAGAACAGTTTGGGGGAGTAAGTAAGAAATCCTTCTAATAATTCCAATATTCTTCATGACCTTTTTAGATATTTCGTCAATATGTTGGTTCCATTTCAAGTGTTGGTCAATGAAGACCCCAAGGAATTTAGTAGAAGTTACTTTCGGTATTACATGATTATCAATGGTGAGGTCATTGTTGGTAACTGGAATAGTTTTGTTAGGTGATCTAAAGATAATGTAATTCGTTTTAGATACGTTTAATGATAATTTAATAGCCTTAAACCAGTCAGCTGCTAGAGACAATTCCTCGTTCGCAAGTTGGATAAGTTTATCGTATGAGGAATGTGATAGAAAGACATTCGAGTCGTCTGCAAATAGGATGAATCTTAGAAGAGTAGAAGAGTTGGGGAGGTCGTCTATGTAGATCAGGAATAATAGTGGACCCAATATAGACCCTTGTGGCACTCCAAAGAGGATGTTTTGGAGATTCGAGAGGCAACCATTACATTTTACTCTCTGTGTGCGGCTAGTGAGATAACTCTTAAACCATTCTAGCGGTTTACCCCTAACCCCATACGACTGGATTAGATTAGATTAGATTAGATTAGATTAGATTAGATTAGATTAGATTAGATTAGATTAGATTAGATTAGATTAGATTAGATTAGATTAGATTAGATGAGATTTCATTAATGACTGACTGATGAGAGCCTGACTAACTGTCTAACGGATGAACAAACAAATGAGACAGATAAAGATACAGTCATTCAGACATATAGACAGAGACAGGCAGACAGACAGGCATATATAGACAGACAGACAACCATACATAAAAATAGGACCATAAGTGTTGGACAGACAGACAAACAGACATATATTCGGACAGGCACAGAAAGACAGAGACAGACAGAGATTTTAAAAGAGAGGTTTTGAACAGACAGACAGATGAAGAGACAAACAGATAGCGCATTGGATAACACACTTGCATAGAGAGCGAGAGGTGCCGAGTTCGAGTCCCGTATGGCGGACTTGCTTTGTAGGCTGCTATTAGCGCCGTGTATTGCAGGCTGTCTGTTCTGTTAGTAGTTAAGATTTATGTCTTCTGTCATTTGTGTTCTTGTGAATTGTTTCAATTGCATAACTGTACACTGTAACCGGTTGCGGTTTGTCAACCGGATTGTTTCAATAAAGAATATTATTATTATTTATTATTAACAACAGACAAACAGTAAATGTGAAACCAGAGATGATCGCAGTGCATTGTGGGAATAGAGCCGAGAGCTGCGCATGTGTCGTGCTCTGGCGCAGTGTTCGCTGGGAAACGCGGCTGGTGGCGTTGCATTGTGGGAACTGGTTGCTTCGAACTATGGGAAACGACGTTTCTCAACCTATACGATCTGCGCAGGTCTGTCCTGCTGTCTCTCTGTGTCTGTCTCTCTGTCTGCCTGCGTCTGGATGTCCGCCTGCCTGTATGTCGGGTTCCGCCTGTCATTCGCGAGAACTATGAAAAATACGGTGAGAACCAACCTGGGTCATTCAGGTCATATAGACAGAGAGACGGACAGACGGACGGACAGATAGACAGACGGACATACATGAGAAGAGACTTGCAGACAGACAGACGGACGGACAGACAGACAGATAGATAGACAGACAGACAGACAGACAGACAGACAGACAGACAGGCAGACAGACGGACGGACGGACAGACATGAGAACAGACGGACGGACGGACAGACGACCAGACAATATTTCTATGGTTATACGTCGTTCAGATAAACCGCAAACCCATGCATCCATTTACATCTATATATATATATTATAAATATATATATATACATATGCAAATATATACATATGCAATGTTAAATACACACAACATTAATCATCATCATCATCACCATCATCATCATCATCATCATCATCATCATCATCATCATCATCATCATCATCATCATCATCATCATCATCATCATCATCATCATCATCATCATCATCATCAGCTCCTGATGCCAGCCATTTGGCGGCGATGGGTACGAATAAATGTCCTCAGTTGTCCTCGGTCATATGTCGAGTCCATTGTCCCTCAATGTTAGTCCAAGTGATGATATGTCTTCATTTATATCATCTATCCAGCATATTATATTTCTTATTGACAAGATTCCAAACTGGATGCCTGTCTATAGAACGAATATTCCGATGGCTTAGAAATGTGGGTGTTGTCAAAACGTTATCGCCTTTCACAGAGCAATGACCGCCTTCATTCCGATTCGTGTCAAGCCTGAGATTCCTAAGCTTCATGTTTAAGTCGACCCTCCCAAAGAGTAATAGAGCTCCCTCATTATATGCCTCATTCTACAGCAGATTCCTAAATGTCTTGCATATTTGCGCAAGTCGAGCACTTCTGAAATGTAGTCGAGCTACGTCGCTGTAAGCCCCATTTTAGCGGAGATTCCGAACTTCTTGTATAGAAGTCGACCTTGCACAGAATAACAGAGCTCACTCATTGTAAGCCCCATTCTACAAGAGATTCTTCGATTTCGTGCTTAAGTCGTGCCTCCAAAACGTAATAGACCACTTTTATTGTGAATGCGGTTCTTTCTGTGTTTAGGTCGAGCCGTCTAAAACGCACTAGGGATTCCTCACGGTCGGAATTATATTGCGGGAAAGACCTACAGGCTACAGCTCAAGACGCTGTTGATAAGTTGACCCAAATGTTTAGCCGCGGGTTAGAAAGAGACGTTTTATCAATGCCAAGTTCAGAGGGGTGGTGGGGTAAAGGACACTCAACATGGCAGCTGAAAGAATTTCAATCACGCCAGGCCAGTCCAACATATAAATAATAACACACACACATGGGCGTCCGCAGGGGGGCGCAAGGGGCGCATGTGCGCCCCCCTGGATTTTGCACATATTTGCAGAGAAATTTTGATTATTTTGGTTATTACAACACGATTTTCAACTTGATTATCGAAAAAACACTAAA